>CAHIKZ030000379.1:0-225000 GCA_903632075.3 Acanthosepion pharaonis | reverse complement strand
TCTATAGGGTGATTTCATCATGGATTTAAGTACTTTATTAAATGTAGCTTTACCTTTCAAGAGACAGGGCTTTAAATGAATCGAACTTATTCGCCTTGAAAATCAAGCATTTGAAATCCTGAGTTAGTCCAAAGTTATGTAAAATCACAGAAAAATAAACATGAATGAAGATTCATTTACGCATGCGCATTTTCCCAAAGCAACCATCTATTTCGCGTCCTTCAAAGAAAAAAAGCTTTTCTTTCTTTGACTCACCATACGGTACAAAAGGAGAGGAAAAGATAAAAATATTGCAACGGTCAGATTGAACTAATACCGAATGAATAATAGCAAAGGATGTAATATAATATTACATATGAAAGTAGTAAATGAGCGTTTTATTTCACGCAGAACGAATGGTGGCTTGAGAAAATAAGGGAACTGCTTGTAACGCTTTCAGTAGAAGTTCGTTATACGGGCAGTCGGACAGTATGAGCTGGTGGGACAGGGCCGCTAGAATGGTCTCTAGGGGGAGAAAAAGAAGGCTCTTTGGGTGACAGGTAAATCATTGACTAATCCATCTTCACATTTGTAGGGTGTGGCACAGTACTAAGATAATGAAGATCGGTGTTTCATTCAACCTGTACATATGGAAGGGATCTTTTTACTTCTGATCACAGGAAATAAACGGTGACATCGCAGATTAATACGAAGTAGCAGGAGTTAGCTTAGGAGAATGAAGATAACTAAAGGACAATTGGTAAATATAAAATAAAATCGTGACCATAGTGAAAGTTTTGAAAATTTAGAAACAGTTGGTGACGGCGTAAAAGGTTACAAATTGGATGAGCGGGGAAATAAAATAAGACGCAATTTGGGTGTGCATTTGTAAATACGTATATTAGGAAAATTAATAACAAAGTAGAAAAATAAGGAAAATTAAGGAAAAAAATTAGGAAAATTAATAACAAAATTAAAAAAAATTAGGAAAATTAGGGAAAAATATTAGGATAATTAATAACAAAGTAGAAAAAATTCGGAAAATTAGGTAATAAAAATTAGGAAAATTAATAACAAAGTAGAAAAAATTAGGAAAAAATTAAGAATATTAATAACAAAGTAGAAAAAAATTGTTTGACGAGTTCCGTCCTTAAATAATTCATTGAACTAAAGTGATATTTACGTTGATGTAACTACACATTATTTTTACAATGGCGTTCAGCTTGTACAAGGCCCAAAAGCCACTCGAGGTAGCGGTAAGATTTGTTGAATGGTCGTTTTTGTTTGGCGGCATATCAACCTCTATGGGATATTTAACGCTGAAATTTAAATATTTTGTACGCATTTTTATTTTTTTGGTTTTAGTGTTACAAGTCTTACTAATTAACCCATAGCTGGGAGGAGAATAGGTGGATTCATACCTTTCCCAAGGGGAATTGGAACTTGGATCACCGATTAACAATTCTGAGTCATTACACATTACACCATCCGTACAGCATCTGGTATTCCCAAGCGGTTATCCATCTAGGTACTGACCAAGCTCGACGTTGCTTAACTTCGGAATTCGTACGAGAACTGGTGTTTCAACATGCTCACGCTGTATGCCTACAGCTTAAGCGGCACAGTTTATGCATATATGTAGGGAAGATAAAGGTTAACCTTTGACTTGAATAGGTTAAAATTGTAGCGATCGGGGAAGCATCCTGTTGGGAGTCTGTTCCACAAAGTAGCTGTCCCTCAGAAGGAGCTGCTCGAGTGAAACTTACATCTCTGTAATGGAATACGAAGGGAATGAGGGTCGTTCGCAACAATGGGCGTGGCATGGCGGGTCTTAGGCGTGAAGGTTAGAACCTACGAAATGCAGTTCATTTGAACAATTTCCATGGAATTTTTTTTAACAGTGGGATTCATTTTGTACAAGGCCCAAGGGCCACTCGAGTTAGAGGGTTGCAGTAAGAGGTAGTTTATGTGGGTAGGAGGAGAAGATAATGGTTAACCCCAGACTTGAAAAGTTAAGATTGTAATGGGCAAGAAAACATCTCCTTAGGAGTCGGTTCCACAGAGTAGTGAGTGAGGGAGCAGAGCGACTCTTGCAACGTTTCGAGTAAAAGGTTGTAGGGTGAAAAATAATTCAGAGGCGTACGAATGGGAGTGGATGCTGAAATGTTTAACTTTTAAATTTAATTGATTTTTTAATGTGTTTTGGTATTTAGTCAAGCTAATTTCATTTGGTACCTTTTTCATTTTTGTTTATCATTTTTTATCATTTTTAAGTTCTTACTTATTAAGTACCCTATATTATGATAATAACAGATTTGCCAAGAAAGGTGAAATGTTATAAGTACCTGGAGGCAATGTGCACAGAATAGCAGGTCTTAACTGTACAGGTTAGAATTGGTCGAACTAAGAATGCAGTTTGTCTGAGCACTTTCCATAGAAAAACCGATAGAGCAGTGTGATACCGAGTTCGAATTCCAGTCGAATCCATTACATTCACTTACATATTAATACCCTTGGGAAAGGTATGAATCTGCTTCATCTCCACCCAGCTATGGGTAAATAGAAGGAATGACCGGATTCTATAGCCTTGGATGGCCACTTGTCTATTGCAGAAAGAAATGGCAACCTACTGCGGGAAAAATCTGCCTCGTCAGTCATGTATCAAAAGATACATGATCGCCTATGTGTGCATCACACATGGCACATGACTGACTGACTGACTATTACTAAGAGGAGGCATGGTGGAGTAATGGATAGCGGCTCAGATAGAGGAATGGGAGAGCAGAGTTCAAATTCCACTCGAATCCATTACATTCACTTACATGCTAATACCCTTGGGAAAGGTATGAATCTTCTTCTTCTTACCCCCTCCCCAACCAGCTATGCGTAAATAGCAGGACAGACCGTGTTCAATAGCCTTGGATGGCAACCGGTCTACCGTAGAAAGAAATGGCAACATACTGCGGGCAAAAAAATCTGCCTCGTCAGTTATGTATCGAAAGATACATGATCGCCTAAGAGTGTATCACGCATGGAACATGACTGACTGACTGATGTTGCGTCTGTGAACAGAGGATGTTATAATGGAAAATAATAATGTATCACCCACAACGACACAGAGACGGTTTTGGACTCTGTCAACCCGGGACTGCTGACAGTAATCCATTTTAGGCCTGAAGAGGAGTCATGCAATTACTGGATCGGCTCAGGAAACCAACCATTTTTTTAGTGATGGATCGTATGTACCACTTAAGGTTTGTGTTGAGGCCCAATAGTCGCTCAAAGCACGGGGCCCTCCCCGAGGGACAATCGTGTTTGGTGATAGATCAGGGCCCGATCTGCGATGATTGAATGTAACTAGTTTGGTTTTCAAGTCATTGAATGTAACCAGCCAGTCCTCCCGACCCTCGAGCTGTCAAAGATAGATCAGAGGAGAGAGCAACTGCCCATCACGAGTTTTGTTAGTGCATCCATATCGTCGTCGGCAACACACGCTGTCATCCAAGCATCGGGATGTTCATCTTTTTTCATTCCCTTTTTTCACTACTGTTAGTTGAAGGATATTAGAAAGCGAGTTTGAAGGGGCCATTCGGGTGAATTTGATTTTGGTGGACCCACTCTGCACGACGAAGAAGCCCACACACTTGGACAGAAGCGCCTCCTTCGAGGCTCAAAGTGTCTTGAGACAGGCGATATCTGACAAAATTGGTTGCATCGCGCTGTCGAATGCTTAATCTATCCAGGTCTGTCTTGGTTACGCTAGCCTGACTGGCGCTGTCCTCTTTCGCCGGTTTGGTCATTGATATCGTGTAGGTCGGGTTCTGTCTGCTCCCATTTCTACCTTACTGCCATGCGTCGCCCTACAGCTGTTGGAACTCCAGACAGCTTCGCTCTTGCGATTACCGGGACACGCAAGTCCTCTACCAGGACAATCAATGATATATTCGTTATCAAATGTATGTATCATTTTGACTTATTATTTTAATAACAATAATAGAAACGAATCAACAAATGAAAAAAGAGTAAAAGTATAAAATTATCATTAAATATATGGGAACATTTTTATTATTGATGTTGCTAAAATATTTGAAAGATAAATAATAAAGGAAGAAATTCATTACTGGACCAATATTTTAAAAAATAAACAAAAGAAAATAACTTTACGACTTGAAACTCTTCCTAAAACATTTTTGGCATCTATATACCGTTGTATCATCAGCATAGAAATATATAGCTGTCCTTTCAGTGGTCTTTGTGCAATTTTGAGTTTATTTTCATGCGATTTTGTTAATGTCTGTGTTTCTAACACACAATAATATTCGCAAGGTGTTTTTTTTTGGGGGGGGGGTGATAGAACTAATTTCAACTCGGAACTAATTTCAACTCGGAATTAATTTCACCTAGGAATTAATTTCAACTCGGAACTAATTTCAACTCGGAATTAATTTCAACTCGGAATTAATTTCAACTCGGAACTAATTTCACCTAGGAATTAATTTCAACTCGGAACTAATTTCAACTAGGAACTAATTTCATCTCGGAATTAATTTCAACTCGATTAAAAATCAAAGTTATCAATTTCCGTGAATTCCGAAACAAAATGCAATGAGTTGATGTTAATTTTTAATTCAGCATTAAAAATCCTTAGTGGATATTAATTTAGCGTATACCTTTCTCTTTTTGAGTAGGTACACGTTTACTTATCATCTCCCAGTTGCGTCTGTGTCTTTGGGCAGAGTGCGCTCAGGGGGTTTTCTGTCAAAGGACAGAGGGACAACTGAGGAAAATAATACTGAAGAGGTCCCCAGCCCTGGGGAACAGCTGCCCGAGGCCGCGCCCTCCCATTGCACCAGAGGGAGGGATCGGTGCTCGCACCGACGCCAGCTCAACCGACGGTTGCGAGGAATGTGGAGAATTTTTGTTCCTGTCCCGGGTGTACGCGCTCGGGTCCCCACCTAAAAATAGACCTAGTGTCACATCTCGTCCTAATGGTTCAGAGTAAATACTTACTCGGGTTACGCTTTCCTGCGCTTCCCGGTCATCGGGCTTGGATCAAAGTGTAGTAACCGTCCTCGGAAGAACATATTACATTTTTATCTCTCAATTGTGTTTCTGTCTTCAGACAGTGCACAACTCAGTTGTTTCTTTGTCTTCAGGTAGAGCGCAACTAAAAAATATGGAAAGGAACAGGGACATTACCCCGCACCATTTGCGCTAGAGAGGAGGGGATCGGTAGTAATACCAATGCCACAGTGCAACCAATCTTTGCAGAGACTGATTATTTTTTCATCCTGGCTCGAGAGCACGTGCTCGGGCACCCCACCTTAAACTGAATTTGTGTCATATCATAACGGCATAGGGTGGCAATAAATACAATCATCCTTTGGACGGATAAACTCCATTTTCTCTCTGAACTGACCAAGCAGCCAGTGCTAATCGACTTAACTATTTTCTTCACTCCTGCGCCATCGTGCTGGGATCAAAGTATAGTATCAGTTCTACTCATCTCTTATGTGGAAACATTTGGCATTCATTGACTAAGCAGCCAGTGCTATTCGATTTTACTCTTTTCTTCGCTCCCTGACAATCGGGCTGGGATGAAAGTGAAGTACCTGCACTCGGACGAACAAATTACAGTTTATCTCTCAATTGTGTTTCTGTCTTCGGACAGAGCGCAATTCACTTTATGTCTTCGGGGAGAACGCAACTGGAAAAATACCGAACGATGCCCGGTCTGAGGTTACAACTGCCCGTGGCAGTAAGCCCTCCCCTCTCATTACATTAAAGAAGGGGAATCGGTAGTAATACCGATGCCCCCGGGTCACATACTGACAGCGTTGGACGGCAGGTAAGTACTAATTGTAATATATGTTCTCCTTATCTCTAATAGTAATGCTAATATCATCCTCTTCCATATAAGGAATAATTCGGCTTTCCTTGACCGAGAAGCCAGTGTTACTTTCAGTTGAAATTTATAAAATCTTTCTACTAAAAGCATTTTTCGGGAAAACAGGTTTCTCACGTCCACTAACTGCTATCACTATTTCCTGCATTGATGGGTGTTTCTTTCCTAATCTTTTATTTGAAGTAGTGTGGAATATCAACATCTTGAATATGTCGTTATTTTCTCTTCAAGTTATATGTTCTAACTGTTTGGTTTGGTTTATTTTGTTTTACGGCATATCAACCTCAATGGCTTATTTAATGTCGACAAAATTTTTTTATTACTGGTAATATTTTGTTTTGTCAAAAATCTGTTTCTGGTAATATTTTTCCTTCAAAATTGTATTGCTAGTAATAATCTTTTTCAAAAACTTATTGCTGGTAATAGTTAACTATTTGCCCATAGCTGGGACCCTAGCAGGTGCTACCACCCCGGGTCAGGGAGGACCGGGGAACACCAGCAATTAAGAGGTGGTTCCACGCTCCTCAAAACCTCCTGATCAGAGGCTTTGCTGCTGGACGTAGTTTATCGTTTTACTCAGGACGCGGATGTAGTTTAACGTCTTACCCAGGACGATGTTCTAACTGTATACAATACTGATTTTGTGTAACATACCAATCGTTACGGTTTCCTCGTCAGCGGCGCTACATAATCTTTATTCTCCAATCTATCATTGCGCAAGACAAATGAACATTTCTCGTTACTAGATTTCGAGTCAGCAACCACAACTTTTCATCTGATATCTCCGGAACTCTTTTCAAAATCTACCTTTCGCATGTTCATTCTTGGAATCATATTTTGTATTTGCAAAGAATAAATTTTGGCACATATATTTGAATTCCTCGTTTTAGTTGTTCTTGCTTTTGACATGTCAGATCATTGTTTTTTATTTTTAAATGTTAGCGGGCACCGTCTTAATGAACCAAGCGAGGCTTGGGTGTCCCGCTACATATCCATATCATATTAATTATCCATTGTTAATTAAGTGATGTGGTTTCCGCTATTCGGTACAGTAATTCATGATTCTGTAACGCCAGTCTTCGAGTTCCGAAGTGTGATGGACCTCTCCAAGACCTGCAAGGTTCTTTTATTGGAAGCTATTGCTAATCTTTTATAGGAGAAAGCGTATACAGCTAACAATTTAAACTTTTCTGAACGATCTGGACGCCATGATGCAAGTGCATCAAATGAAAGTTTTAATCTGACAAAGGTGCTTAAGAAAATGACTCGAGTTCTTAGTTAAATTGTTTTGGTATTGTAGCATTTTGCGGGAGTTTATCTCCATCTCTCTCTCTCTATATATATATATATATATGTATATATATATATATATAGAGAGAGAGAGATGATATATATATATATATATATATATATATATATATATATATATATATATATATATATATATATATGCGGTACTTCGTGAAAGTAACCAATATCTGTGATAGAGCTAACATATTCAGTTGCTTCTATATTATTCAGTTGTTTATATATTAGTTTATAACCTGGATTTCACGCTTTTGCGATCATCAGACAAACTGGTTTATTTTTGTAAAATGTGGATCTATTTATGCTTATTAGTGTTTGATTATTTGTGGGTGGTGGAGGGGGGAAATTTTCCTCTGTGTTTGTTTGCGATGACCCTCTCACATACATAGACACACATACGTACAGGTGTCTGCATTTTAGTTCGTACAAACACACCCATATAAATAATCTGAGATTAGGCGTAGATACACATCCATGCGATCGAGCATACATATATACGCAATTGTCATTCTGTTTCGGTGTCGAGACTGTAGCTTTACATGTGTAGCAATGTTCTCTTAACAAGGAACAGGTGGGGGGTGGAGGTGGTTTTGACGGTTTTCCAGATCGGCCGTCCGCGCCCTCAGATACGCTCACATTACCTCACACATACATGCATACACATATGTAGACATGTACCCACAATCATTTGTCTGGGTCCACTACCACCACGTTAGTTAAGTTGAGTTCTGTCTGTGGACATTGTCGTCGGGTTTATCCCGTATCCAAGAATTGAAGAAGTAATGAAGATACTCTGTTACATCTAAAAATGATGCTGTTTTTGCTCCATTCTAATTGAACGCTTTTTCTGATCGACCAGTTGGATATGGCTGCTAGTACAATATATTTTAAGTAATTAGTTCGATCCTTACCCTGAGGATAGAAATAATAATCGACATTAAATAATGCAATGTCTTAAAATCAAGTAACCTACACTTAGTTAATATTTGTTCACCCCTTTTTGATTGTCGCAAAACAACCTTTGAGCCAACTATAAAAATCTCTTTTTCTAGCAAATTATCAATAAATGTCACTTTAATATTAAAGATAATCTACGGAAATTCTGTGTTTCCTAAATTTAAACTATATTTATCATCTATTTTATTCAGTTCTCTATATGTGACTGCCTACAACGTGCAGAGTTACTACCAAGGCATCCAGATGGTCCATACCAACGGATTTGTATCGACGGAAGGATTCAAAACCCAGCAAGAGCCAGACCAACATGGACTTGTTGAGATCAAACGAAAAGTAAATAAGGTCGGTATTAAATTATTTTATAAGTCGTCATTTCATATCAAAGAATTTGATTTCTTCTTTGCTGATCGCTGCTTTTATAATGTTGACATTGATGACTAAGAAGACCAATTCTTGCATAAAAGAGCCGATGAAATTGACTTGATGGTAATATTAGTGGCGGATGAGTTCGATTTCGTCGAGCATTTCTCTCTTGTTCTTTTCTCTTCAAGTGACTTCGAAGTTTTTAGTTCCAACAAAGATGGAATACCGCTAGTTGGTACGGTCTTGGGCTTGTCTTTCAAACAATTTAGGCTCATAACCAGTGGTTTTCGGTAATATTTTGAGTTGTCCCTTGTATAATTGTCAATTTCGTTCAGCTGGCTTTTGTCTGTTGACATCGTCGTTGGGTTTATGTCGTATCCAAAAATTTGATTTCTTCTTTGCTGATCGCTGCTTTTATAATGGTGACATTGATGACTAAGAAGACCAATTCTTGTATAAAAGAGCCGATGGAATTGACTCCATGGTAATATTAGTGGAGGATGAGTTCGATTTCGTCGAGCATTTCTTTCTTGTCCTGTTCTCTTTTGATGGAGTTTTTGCTTCCGATGATGATGGAATGGTATTTACTTGATTCCCACTAAATCAAGATATGACACAAGGTCGATTAACGTGGGAGACCCGAGTGTTTCCACTCATAGGCCACTGGTCAAAATATTGGTCAGAGCTTGTCCAAGCTGGTCAGAGCCTAGTCAAAGCTGGTCATAACTTGTCCTAACAGGTCCAGGCCGAAGCCAGTCCAAGCTAGTCAAAGCTTGATCGAATCTCAGTCTTCCACCAAGAAACGATCCATTACTTGTCAAAACCCCCAGCCGAAGCCGGGAATACCGCCAATTGGTACGGTTTCAAAGGATTTAGGCCCATGACCAGTGATTTTCGGTGATGTTTTGAGTTGTCCTTTGTATCTTCGAAAAGGGTAACCCCGTTGTCTCTTCCCTGAAGTGAGCTCATTGAATAGGACTTGACATGGAAACCTTCACTCTTCCATTCTTACTACATGCCGTGATAATCGAAGACTGTTTAATGATAAGCGATTCGATGCTTTGACTGTTGGTTCTTTCCTGGACTTAGGTGTTGGTCAAATAGTATTTCCATTTAATGTCCAAGATTGAGAGAATCGTCTGTTGGTGAAAGTGTTCTAATTTTGGGATATCGCGATGTTATAGAGTTCAGGTTTCGCAGCCATAATGCAAAGTTGAAATGACAACAGCCTTATAAACCATAATTTTTGTTTAGTTCAGATCTTTGTTGTTGAAGACGCATTTGATTAGCTTTTGTGCAGCTCCAATTCTCTGTTCCAAATTCTTTTCTGAGGTGCACTTGTTTGATAAAAGACTGCCTAGATATAGAAAATACCCCACTTGTTCGAGAGGCGTATTATAGATGGTTATATTAAACTCTTGTAAGATGGTATTTGAGGCTGGCTGTGCAAGGACCTTGGGTTTCTTTATGTTTACTGTAAGGCGAAAACAGTGCTAGGACATAGCAAAGTTATTCACAGACTATTTTTTTCTTCTTTTCAATGACACAGAGGTCAGCGTTGTCATTAGCATATTGAAGTTCTGAGATGTGCTGCGTGTGTGTTAGACGTTTAAATCGAAGTCTACTGAAGTTGAAAAGTCTCCCATCATATCGATATCTAATGTCAACTCTTGGATTTTTGGAAGGAAGTTTGTGAAGAATTGTAGCCAGATCCAAGTAGAATAACATAGATGCCAAGATGAATCCTTGTTTTAGTCCGTACCTGACTGGGAATTCTTCTGACAGAATGTTCTAGTGGAATACACGTCCAGGAAATTTGTCATGCATTGCTTGAGCCGGAGAGATAAAGTGGTTGGGACATTCAAAACAATGAAGAACTTTCCACCTAGCAGCTCTTGAAACGCTACCAAAGGCCTTTTCTAAGTCATAGAAAACATATTTAGTTGTGGTTATTTTCCTCGGTTCTAAATGTTGATATTTGACATAAAATGTATTAGTTTAAATTTGTTGTCACATTTCGGACGTTGTGCCCTCAAGCCTTCACCAGGATAATTGCCTAATGGCTTAACTAGAAAAGTTATCCTTATCATCATGGACAATGGAACAAGAACAGTCTACCCCCGTAGATTAAATAAAGGGTTCAATACGGAATTCCCTGTAGGTTAACCGAGTCGCTATACACCTGATGAAGGCCGAAGGGCACAACGGACGAAAAGTGATAACAACAAAAATGAGGACAATATTCCGAATATAAATAGCGTAAAATTTATTAAATTTATATCTAGGAATTATATTTACTTTTCGACTCATGGAATGGTCTTAGGTAGCGTAGTAAGAATTTCTTTTCGTTTCTGTAGTTGGAAAACAACTGATCATTTATTTCAGAGGTGATTTATTTCTCTATATGACTAATTTTTGTAAAAAAAAAATATACAGTATAAATATAGATTGTACAACTCTCATAATAATGATTAGTCGCCAGAATAATGCTTGTAAAATCCACGCTATAACTGATATATATATATATATATATATATATATATATATATATATAGAGAGAGAGAGAGAGAGAGAGAGAGATGTGTACCCCTATCATAACAATATATACTGACAAATGAATGTGCATGTGCTCTCACAGACACGTTAGCACGCACGTTCATTCACACATATTCATTTCTACACACACGGCCCAAGTATGCACATAGATGGATAAGCATACATTCACTGGCGCGCCCGGGCGGCCATAAACATGGTAAACTCGAGGTTGGATAAGCCTGCACGGCATCAGAAAACGAAAATGAAAGTAGAAAATGGCGCGAAAAAGAGAATGGGAAAATAAGGAAGGGAAATGCAAAGAGGCGTTTAATAAAATAAAACGACACGGGAAAAAGCGTGAATTGCCGACCCGGGAAAATAAAAACAAACGTTGAAGCTAGTTTGGGAACAATAGAGAAAAGATTGAGGAATGGCAAAGCTGACAGTTCCTTCCTCCCTTTTGTGAACTACACTCACAGACTAAATATTGTTTGTTTTGTTGTTTACTTTTTTGTTTGTTTGTTTGTTCCGCCTCCCCCCCCCCTCCGCTTTTTTTCCCACTTTACCTGTTTCCTTCTTACTTTTCTTCCTGAAATCATTTTTAGTAATTTTTTTCACATTTTGCCAAATTCTTCCTAATTTATTACATGTGATCTGAATACAGATCCCTTCTTTTTCTCTTCTCTTTCTTTTTTAATCAATCTATTTCTCTCGTCTCCTCACATTATCCGTTTTGTACTCTCTTTCTCTCGCCTTTCTTTTATTAGTCTATCTCTTTCATCTTCTTACTTCATCTATTTTACCCTCTCTTTCTCTCACCTTTCTTTATTGACCTGTCTATTTCTCTCATCTTTCTCTATTTTACTCTCTCTTTGTCCGACCTTTATTAATTTGTCCCTTTCTCTCATCTTCTAATTTTATCTATTTTAACCTTTCTCTCTCCTCCTCCTTCTCCCGTTCTGTCTTGTAATCCCTATTAAGTTTCAAACTCTCTCTCGCCCTTTCTTCACTTCTCACTCTTTCTTGCTATCTCTTTGTTCTCATTTTGTCTCTGGCTTACTCTCTCTCTATTTCAGTCTCATTTGCTTTCTCATTTTCTTCTATTTCCCTTTTTCCTTCTTACCTTTTTTTCGCGTAGCCAATCTTTTAATTTCTCTTTTAGCCTTTCCCCTTCAGTCACTCTCTCTCACACACACATACACACACACACACGCGCGCGCACACATACACCCTATTTCTCCCCTGTTTTTATGTTTGTCATTTTTCTTCATTTATTTCTCTCTCTCTCTCTCTCTCTCTCTCTCTCTCTCTCTCTCTCTCTCTCTCTCTCTCTCTCTTTGATATGAAGAGACTAGGGGTGATGAAAAGCTCTCCAAATCTGGCTATTTTAGTGGAGACGAGAGGGTGCTTGGTTACGCCGACAATTTTTCAGCATCCCTCATCGATTTTATTCTCTCTCTATCTTTCTATTTTTTCTTTCTTTTATAAACACACACATACATACATACATATATGCATACGCACGCACGCACGCACGCACGCCTAGAGGAGCCTACTTTCAACATATATCTCTTCCTGATCCGTGCATTTCTCACTCTTTCCCCCGCCCGCATCAAGTACGCCCTAGCCTTTCAAATTGTCCACTATTTTCTTAAGATTTTATTTGCACACATAAAAAGGCAGGGGTTAAGTGGGGGTTAATTCTGCAAAACAAGAAAATGGGTTTCAAGTCTCGAAGACCGGAAAAGGTGAGAGGTGGGTTACGGACGGGTTCTGAGGATCGGGATCGGGAGAATGTGTGAGGAATGAATGACTATCCGCCCAGAAAGTAATGGAAACAACGAAGAAATGAAAAGGAAAGAAAACGTTCGCAACTATAGTACAGAGAAATGTAAATGGTAATGTTTAATTTCTTTCGGCGAGGATTCTTCGTCGATCGCCAGCAGAAATGAATTCAGTTCTTTGACATTTTCAAAGAGTGTTATACGAACGATTTTTGATTTGGGGCCATTTTTTTTTTTTTTTTTTTTTTCAATTCGTCTTTGGAATTTCAGCTGATAATCTTTAACTCTCTACGTCTTGGGTTCATCTTCATAAATACCAATATCGAATTTTTAAAGAATTTTTTATCCGACATTATTTCTTATTACTTACTAGATAAACGTTTACAGCCACATCACGTCTAAACATACAATCACCGAAGTTAAGCAACGTCGAGCCTTGTCAGTACCTAGATGGGTGACTCGCTTGAGAATACCTGGTGCTCCAAACTTTGCTTAAAGCTTTGATGTGCGAGTGGCTTACGGCCATATCACGTTGAAACACCGTTTCTTGTATGATCATCGAAGTTAAGCAACGTCAAACCTGGTCAGTACCTAGATGGGTGACCGCCTGGAAATACCAGGCGCTATAATCTTGGATATTAGCGAATAGTGTAATATATAATGACTCGGAATTGGTTAATCGAAGAACCGCGTTCCAATTCCTGTTGTTTTCGTTATATCCACTTACGGGCAAATACACTTGGGAAAGGTAGGAATCGACCTCTTCTATCCCAAGCTATGGGTTAATCAGTAAAATTTGTATCGCTAAACCATTATGATTTCCATTTTACACAAAAATTCTAACAATCTAAAACATTTTTGGCTTTTAATAACATACAATGGTTGATAAGCCATTGAAAAGGAATTTTGTGAGTAAATGTAAAAAAAGGGATGCAGGTTCGATTTCTGTCAGAGGCATAATTTTTTTTTTTTTTAGTAGAACTTTTCAATTTAGTCCGATTGTTTTTAATTTCACTGTTTAATAAAATAAAATAAACAGAGATTAGCAACTCAAACACATGTACCAACTAGATATGCAATTTGATTGGTCCTGATCTGGCATCTCATGTACAGTCGCTCTCTCACAGACGAGCTGTCGCCTTCCTCTGCCTTTTCTACAAATATTTTCACTGTAACTGCTCCGACGAGCTACTTTCGCTAGTTCCCAGACTGCATGAATTTAAACGTGCTACTAGGCTGGCATCACGGTCTCACCCTTTCACTGTGGAAACGGTTAAATGTGACTGTCTCTTCTACTCTAATAGCTTCATTTCTCGCACATCCCGCCTGTGGAATTCCCTTCCTATTACTTGTTTCCCTGATAGCTATAGTCTCCAACTATTCAAATGTAATGTCAATCGACATCTCCAGATTCCCTGACCTATTCCCTGTACTTCTCTTCATCCTTTCCTTCATCACGCCTCTTTACTCTCTCTCTCTTTCCCACTCTGTAACCCCTTGCGTGGTAGTGGCATCTCGCCTTGCTTGGAGCGAAATGCTTAAAAAAAAGATATCACGTTTATTGTCGTTATAAATGTATACGTATCTATGCCATGTTAATATGTATTAATGATTCAGCGGCTTTGATTTTTCATGCAAATTCTCCAGCATTTAAGGAAAGGTTTGATAATATTCTAGATAAACACGTGAAATTCAAGTCAAGATTCTAACCAAAGGTCAATATCTATCTATCTATATATATATATATATATATATATATATATATATATATATATATATAGTTTATGCAAAACGAGGTAATCCGCATGGGTAGACCCAAGGAGGATGATATCCGGAGAGCTCAATGTAAAATTCAGAGCCGATATGTTTGAATAAAAACAGACCACTTTAAGTTTCCATGTAATAAGTTATTTCACCACAACCCCTTTAACAGGGCTCTGGATCATCAGACTTTACTTCCAAAGGTTGAAATGAAAAATGAAAAGAAATTCACACGTTTTTGACGGACCGCATCAAGCATATGTAAAATTAACGAAGTGAGGAAGTGAGGTGGGAGAGAAGATAAGATATGAGTGGGTTAGATGTACCATTTCAATTCTTTATTCTTAAACCCACTGTGTGTCGGCTAACGCGTATTGTCTCTAGATATAGGTGGGTAAGGGGTGAGGGAGAAGACCGACATTAAAGGAAGAAGCTACAACAAACCATAATAAATTACATTCCACGAGGGCAGGTTTCATTCAAATTCTTAGACGCTGTTAATTCGCATTAATTTAAAGGGCATATTTGGGAGGTTAAGGTTTGATATAAATCTAAATGTCTAAACAATCTACGAAGAATTTAATTTGAAGTTCGTTGGAGTTTTGGGTATTTTCTATGAAATAGTCGATTGCAAAAACTCATAGAGAGTACATTGAAAAAGTAATCCATTTTATATTTAGTAATATTTTTTATTTTTCTAAACTCCTATCTTATTGATTGTTAAGTTGACATCTATTCGTTTGATTAACAAACTCGAGTTTATTTAATTAATGAACAAAAATCAAAAGAAACTAAGATTGTAGTTTTCAGGGAAGCATTTTCTCGGGAGTTGGTTCCACAAAGTAAGAGTTCCGGAAAAGAAGCTGAGTGGAACTTGTTTTTCTTATTAAAGAAAAAAACGTAGTGGATGGGCATAATTTGCTACAGTTAATATATCATGTCGGTTTCTAGCTGTGAAGGTCCGATTTGGTGACACAAAGGAATGTCATCATCCAAACAGTTGCCATATTAATAGCGATAAAGTAGCGAAAGGCTAGCGACCTTTCGACAGTTGTATAAAGGGTTGCTGAGGGAAGAAGGATTTATCACCCACAAGGCAGCACAATATGTGTTTTATAATTGTAGTTTTGTTGAACTTTTGCGGCGCCGTTTGATTTAAGAAATTTTATGATATTGTTGAAACTTGACTAATGCATGGAATAATAATGCAACACAAAAGGTACTTCGAACAAAATGTATTGAAACAAGAAAGTGTACACAATATTTACATATAGTCTTTTGTATATTCCTGGTAAGACCGTTCCTGGAGAATGTGTTGACTGAGTCGCAGTCGGGCAGAGTCTCGGTTTGAATCTCTTGATTCCTCCCTCTCTTCCCGGTACCAACCATATTTTTATGGTCGGTACTCCACTATGCAAATTAGGTGGATCCTACCACAACAGATAATATATGGACTAATATCATGAAAGAGTTCTTTCATGTTTGTTGTTTGGTTGTTTGATTTTATTTGGCTGGTTGATTTCGTTTGGTTGGTAGGTTTTGTTTGGGGGCATATCAACTTTTATGGGTAATTTAATGCGGAAATCTAAATATTTTGTACATAATTTTATGCTTTCAACTATAGATATTTTGTTTATAATTTTATACTTTAAGGATAAACATGTTTTTAGATATACATTTTATAGATCATAAAGTGTATTGTTGGTGATTTTACTATAAATATGTATTTTTATTTATTTTTTTTTTAGTTTTTGATTGTCACTTTGGTATAAAAATGTATTGTTGGTCCTTTTATCATGAAAATGTACTGTTGATATTTCTTTGGGGATTTACTATCTGTCCACAACTGGGACCCTAATAGATGCTACCACCCCGGGTCAGAGTGGACTTGAGAACAACAGCAATTAAGATGTGGTTCCACACTCCTCAAAATTGCCAATCTCCCGATCAGAGGCCTTACTGCCAGATGTAGTTTATTGTCATACCCAGGACGTCATGCAATGTTAATGCAATGTTTATACACTGATACACTGCACTAATGCGTAAAGTAAATGTAAAACAGGAACTGAAAGTTTTGAATATGAACATTTTAGGAACATGTGAACTGAAATGGAAACAAATTCTGATTTTATAAACGATGATAACAGAATCAGTATTCACAGAACTGAAGAGAAATGAAAGAGGGTTTAGAATAATCTTATATATAAATTACAGTGTATGTGTGTGTGTTTGTGCGTGTGTGTCCAAGCAACTCCTCCGCTCTCACTGGTCCGATTTCAATGATTCATAGCTCATTAAAAATCCCTAGACGCAGGGAACGATTTTTGTTGGGCTCAGTTTTAGGGTTGCCAGATTATGCGAGGTTAAAAATATATATTAATATATTATATTCCATAATATAAGTTTTACTTAATTGGTTATTATGTTTCTTTAACTCTTCAAATGTTGAATGCATAACTAATTTTAATTTCTATATTAATTTCTATATTAATTTTATCTTATGAATTGTCACCTATTCCGTCACCCATGAAATAAAAATAATTGCTTGCACGGAAGATAAGGATCTACGGACATCAAATCGTCTTTAAATTAAGTGGCAGCAGAACAATTATCGTTGAACTTTTAAAAGGTAAGCTTGAACTTTAATTCAGTACTTAAATACAGCGATGATGGCCAAACCAAGAGTCCTCAACAGGAGCTAGCTTAAATTAAGTTAGCACATAATAAAGAAAAGTGACTAAATGTCGTTATTATTGCTGAATTTTAGTTTTTTTTATTTATAATAATATAATAATATTAGATAAAAATCAAAAGAAGTGTGTTTTGGGATACTGGCAACAGTCAAACAGAGTTCTGATAGTGAAAAGGAAATGGACGACATTCAATATGGTGGCCTAGGTTATACATACGCCCCAGCCCACGTCAGAAAGAACCGAAGTAGAAATACGTAAGTTTTACAACTCACTAGAAAATATTTGTTATATAGGAATAAAGTGTCGCTGTCGACACTTGAGTTTGAACATAGATCGCCGGTGAGCAAACACGGGCGATCCCATTATTGAATTAAATAGACCACGTGACCATAGAAGGTTTAATGGGTTTAAATACAAAGTGTGTACGTTCTCAAGCAGGACGAAAAAAAAAAAGCTCCTAAGAATGAAAGGAGTACTGAAACATAAAGAAACCGAGAAAACGCATTTGAAGAGAAAGGACAATAAAAGAACGGGATTCAAGGAGACAGGAGATGACGACTGATGCTGCATTTAAATTTCCGAAGATAGCAGTTGAGAAAAAAAAGCAAGAATCCGGAAGAGAATTCCACAAGTGAGAAGTACGTGAGAAGAAACTTTTGTCATATAATTGGTTACATCTAGCTAATTCAACTGTGAATTGATGAAACTTTTTTCTTTTTTTTTTCTTTTTGTTTTGTTTGTTTGGATTTTTTGTACTTGTTTTTTGTGGGACATAGTCCTGAATATGACGATAAACTATATCCGGGAGATTGGAAGTTTTGAGGAGCGTGAAACCACCTCTTAATTAAAGTTGTTTCCAGGTTCATCCTGACTGTGGTGGTAGCACTTGTCCGAGTCACAGGTATGGGATAATAGTAAACCCCTAAACAAAAACAAAAAAACAAAAAACTATAATACTATAAAAAAATCCATTTTTATAGTAAAAATACCAGCAACAGATTTTTTTTTAAATGACTAAACAATATATATTTAAAGCAAAATGACCAACAATACATTTCAGCTGTAGTTAAAGACGCACAATAGCGCTCAAAATATTTAAATTTCGGCATTAAATAACCCATAAGGCGTTGATATGCCGCGAAATAAAATTAACCTTTTTTTGTGGGATGGGGTTTCTTTTTCTTTTGGGTTTTGTTTTCATTGGCCCCATTTTATTTATTGATTTTTTGTTTGTTTCTGCCATTTTATTTATTCAGCAGTTTACTTTTTTGTCTGTCTTCCTGGAAAGGAAAAAGCAGCAAGACATTTGTTACATAGTTTGTAGAGAACAGGAGCCAGTTCAGGGGCAAATTACCTTAAGACAATTACAATATTCGCTAGTTTGCAAGCCATTTGAGCATCTTGTTTGGAAATGATAGCAGAAAGCATTAAGAGAGTTAAGTTCACATGACCCTTTAGTGATCCCGTTCTAGGGATAAGATCAGGCAACGATTCACCTGAAGAATCGAGAGTAGTGTAGACTAGAATTTCCAAGGAAAACATTTTGCTTTATCAGCAGCAGATGCCAGCACTTTAAGCTGATTGAAGAGAGGAAGGATTTGGGTTTGATTCTTGTTCAGTGTTTTCATTTAAAAAAATGCATGTAGACATAATTCGGCAAGAAGCTATTCACGGTTGTCTACATCTCACTTTGAAATCGATCGACAATCGATTCGACACCAAGGAAAAGAGCCACCTGCAGAAGGCTGGTGAATAAAGCAGCCGAAAATGGAGAAGAAAAAATGAAGATAGTGATAAACAAAGCCAGAATTCATTGAATGTTTAAAATTCGTCTCAAAATCTACGACAAAGAATCCTTTTTTAACTTTCACCTTTTGACCTTTATTGTCACTTTCTGTTATGTCCCGCTTTTTCGTTTCCGCTTCTCCCCTACTTCTTGTCGCCTACCGTAGCACAACGATTAGCCTACTTTGTCTCGTCGCTTAACTACTATTACAGCGAATTCAAATTTCACTTGGGATCCATATTCTATGTCCTTTTGACAACGTAAGCTTTTTTTTCTTTTTCTTTTTTTTTTTTTTTTTTTTTAAGCATTTTACCCCAAACAAGGCAGGAGTGCCACTAGTTCGTAGGGGGTGACATATAATGAAGTGAGAGAAAATTTCTGTAAAGGGGGAATGAGGAAAGAATAAAAGATGAACGGGGTTCAAGACATCAGAATATAGCGATTGACGCTGCATTTAAATTTTTTAAAATTGTAGTTATCAGGGAAGCAAGTAAACGGAAGGGACTTCCACAGGTGGGAAGTGCGAGAAAAGAAGCTCTTGGAATAGGAGTGGCAATTACATTTAACTATTTATTTTTGTAAAATGGTGGGACCTAGATGCCAGTCTATTATCACGCTTAAATTTATGTAATCAGGGCACGAGGGAAAAAAGCTCGTCAGAACAGTTGCCATGGAAATATTTGTAGAAAGGACAGAGGGAAGCCACATCACGTCTGTAAGAAAGTGACTGAAGTCGAGATGCCAAGTCAGGTTCGATTACATTGCAGATCCTGCTTTGGATTTTGTCGAGAACCTCGAGATGAACAGCTGGATCACTAAACCAGATATTGCAACAATACCCAATGCACCGACGAACGGTAGATTTGTAGATATGTATGATGGAGTCTGACGATGAAAACTTTTGGCACGACACAGTGAGACCACTTTCCTTGCAGTAGAGCAGCTATTGATTCATTGTAGTTGTTCCACTTCAAGTAATTCAAAATCGTAAAGCCAAGAAGGCGTAGATAGACACTCACCCGGAATTTAGCAACAACCATGCTAATGGCAGCCAGGAAATTATCTCTGTGGTGTCTAAATGAGAGCAGTTTGGCGGCATTAAAATTTACAAGCCATTTCCTATCCAAGTTGACCACTGATTGAAGGTCCTTTTTGAGAGCAGCGGCCAAGGTGACTTTGTCAGTGCTGCCGGGTTTACTATTGAAACAGAAGTAAATCGTAATATCATCTGCATAGATGCCTACTTGGGAGCTGATGACATCAGGAAGATCATTGATGAAGATCAGAAACAGTGTAGGACCCAGGATGGAGCCTTGGGGACCCTCGCATTCAAAAGGAAGGATCTGGAAGCTAAGTAAATAATCTTTACCCATTGCTTCGACCGATACCTTTTTTTCCATGTTTTTTCCATTTTCTGAAATGTTTTTAACGTTTTGTTGGACTTTATGTTTCACTTCATCTTTTTCAGTATTTTTCTTGGTTCTTTCGTTTTGCCAAATCACGTGGAAAACACCGGTTCTCGATCGACCACTGAAGTTAAGCAGAGTTGGACCTGGTCAGTACTTAGATGTGGGGAGGAGGCGACAGGAGACACCCGACGATAAATAATTCACAAAAGGTTGATAAGTCATAAAAAATAATTGTCACTCCCTTCGTACATGTTTGATTTTCCACTCTTCTTTCTCTCTTCCGATTTTGTCGTTTTTTTCTTTCACTTTTTCTTCGGTTTCCTTCGATCTCTTTATAACCATTTTCTTTCTTTTCTTTTTCCTACAAGATCATTCCTTTTTTTTTTCTTTTCTTTCTCGTTCTTTTTTCAGTATCCATCTCTTCCATCTCTCTCACTTACTTATCATTCATTATGCCTTTTTTGTTACTTTTTCAAAAAAAAAAAACTTTAATTAAAGTCCCTACGTTTTTCTGTCGCTATTACTCTTCCTTTCTTTCGATATTCCTTTATCTTTCTCTCTCTCTCCCCACCCCCTTTAAAAACTTCACTTTCTTTTTCTCTGTCTCCGCCGCCTGCTTTTTCCACTCTCTTACTGAAATTATATATTATTGCACATTTAATAAATTTTTAAATCAAGAATGTCAAATAACGAAGTCCCTCTACCACCACTCTAACGACATTAACACCCCCCCCACACACACACACACACAAAGTGGCAGCAAAATTTCATTTTTAAATTCAAAGTTCAAAACTAATTTTGTTTGTTTGGAACAAATTTAATGTTCTTGTCGAAATCACGACTCAAACAAAAACAAAAAAAATAATTTTATACGAAAAACAAAAATGAAAACAATTCAAGAACTGGTTAAAGCTGTTATTCTCCCAAAAGAACCTAAAAGTCCATCAAGTTATTCAAAAAAAGAAACAAAAACATTTTAATCTCAATTCAAAGGGTCGGTGAAGTTATCTGGCACAGCGTCCAGAAATAATCATATATTTTTTCACATTTTTATTTTCATATTAGTATAGATTAACTACTCCAGATCACGAATATAAAAAATGAATTTTATAAAAGCTAATACGGCTTCCAGATTACTATCTAAATTATTTGTAAATTGAACCGCTTACGGAAGCAAGAACAAATATCCCCATACCAGGTGATTTCTTAAATCGTCCTGGGTATGATGATAAACTACATCCGACAGCAAAGCTTCTGATCTGGAGAGTAATGGTTTTGATGCACGTGGAACCAGCTCTTAACTGCTGTTGTTCACAGATCCACTCTGACTCAAGATGTTAGCACCCATTATGGTCCAAGCTATGGGCAAATAGTGAACCCCCTAACAAAAATCAGTAGTACATTTTTTTATAATAAACTGATGGGATATTAAATTATGAAGTGAAATTGTCGCCTAAAAAAGAATGAAAATGAACGTGTCTTTTCACGCTTGTAATTTGGGAAGTATATTAGAATAATACAAAACCTATATTGACAGTAAATTGACTGCATGCAGACAGAAAATGAATTCAATAAATATTCAAAATTAGAACGGAGTCTAAGGCATGAATATATCTTCCCTCTGGAGGCGAATTTGAGAAATTTACAAATTCTATAAGTATGCATTATTGGCGGCTACAATCTTAGCAACATAAAATATGCAGATGACACAGTGTTCATAGCGGAAAGGAAGTTACAACTTCCAGAGAAGGCCGTGAATGAAAGCGAGGAGAAAAACTGAAGATCAATTGCAAGAAAACAGAATTCATTGTTGTTAGCAAAATGAACAGCCCATTACAAATTGAAGATTCCAAAATTAAACAAGTACAATTTAAATATCTGGGAAGGGTTTTAACAGAGAACGGAAAGTACGACACTGAAATCCATTAGCGCATTGGGATAGCGAAAAAAGCCTTCCAAAACCTAAGCAAAGTATTAATAAACAGAAACATTTAATTAGAAACAGAGAAAATAGTATTGAACATAATAACAATCCTCCTATTTCGCAATAAATGCTGGACAATCTCCTCAGAGATTAAAAAGAGACATGAAGCAATAAAATATGTGATTCTACATAAGGATTCTGAGAATACCATGGACCTAACATGTAAACCAAAAATTTACTACTTTTAAAACACCATCACAGGCCACATAGGAGAGTCATGTGGGCCACATGCAGCCCTCGAGTTGTATTTTGTGCCTGAATTAAGCCGACGTGTCTTTGGAACTATAGTAGTCGGACGAGACGTTTTGTGTCTAATTCTTCTTCTGCTATGTGCCGTGTCCCTTCATGGCGCTAGCGATCATGGCTCTCCACACTTTCCTGTTCTTTATAACTCTTAATAAATTTTGTCATTTTGTTATCTCTCCATAAGCTTATTTCGCCATCCATTTACTCAAGCTCGCTCGATAGGTTATGCAATGCTTACCTCTGTCCTTTTTGCCTTCAGCATGTCCCGTGAGTGTCAAATCTTCCAAGCCCTCTTTCCTCATTATGTGCCCTAGAAATTTCAACTGTCTCTTCCTGATGTTAATTATAAGGTTCCTGTTTTGTTACAATTTTCTCTGAAACGTCTTCATTGCTCACATGATTGGTCCATGTTCCCCAGAGAAAAAGATCTTAAATTCTTAATTAATCTCTGTCCAGGTTGATAATGGATATAACAGGCTTTTTTGTTTGATTGATAAGGTATGGAAATTGATTTGTCTTGCCTGATTGCTCATTCTTTTCTATCTATCGCTGAGGCTTTGCTTTTTAAATTCGGCGAATGATCGCGTACGAAAAAGTCAGTTTTGTGGCAGCCTAACTTTATTCAGCCGTTATTTCTTTGCGTCTAATTAACCCTTTTAACTCTCCCTAGAAAAAGAAAAATCATATTTGTTCTCGCCATCCCCTCTCTCTCTCTCTCTCTCTATATATATATATATATATATATATATATATATATATATATATATATTTATCTCCGCCTCTATATATATATCTCTCCTCTATCTCCTCTCTCTCTCTCTCTCTCTCTCTCTATATATATATATATATATATATATATATATATATATATATTTATATATATCTATTTCTATCTCCCCTCTCTATCTCTCTCTCTCTCTCTCTCTCTATATATATATATATATATATATATATATATATATATATATATATATTTATCTCCGCCTCTCTCTATATATCTATTTCTATCTCCCTCTCTCTATATATATATCTGTTTCTATCTCACTCATATTCAGTAATTTACAAATTAATTGAAACAACAACCTTCCTTTCTTTCACCATACGGTCTGTTTTGAGACCTACTGGAGTGACAAGGTGTAATCGTTTTTTTTTTTTTTTTTTTTTTTTTTTTTTACTCAGATTAGGTCATTTGCCGTGGTGTGAAGTAATATGAATCTATTTTCAGGGCGTATGAAAAAATTTGTTTGACCTTGAAAAATATTGCGTCATCCGTGATTGCATCAGATTTTCATCACGCCCAAAACGCTATTGTCTCGACTGTCGATTAGTTGTCCTACGGCCATTGTCTGCGATGGACGTTACTCCAAGAAAACGTACGAAAATTGTAACGCACTGGCAATGCCCTACCAGTGAGCAAATCAAAGGGTTATAGGCTGGCGCGGAAACTCTCCTGATTTAAATCCAATCTGTGGTCAGTCTGCAAGGAACGACTTCGTGGAATGAACATACGAAGTACTAACATGTGTACTGAGTCATGTTACATTGGAAAAATACGAAAAAAATAAATAATAACGAAATCATACGTTTTGTTTCAATTAATTTGCAAAAAAAATATACTCTTGCGAACTGCGGCTAAAATCTCGATCGATATGTCACTTCGCAGTCTTTAATTGTGCATCTCTGGCTTTGGTTGTTTGTTCAAAGCATCAGATGTTATAAACCAATGGAACCACAATGTTAAATTACACAATAACAGTTCAACGAACCTCTTTCGACCAATGTATGCATCTATGATGTCTTGATGTTCCTTGGATTGGTAGAAGCGCAAATAGAACTGAAATAATAAATAATGAAATAGAAATTAATAAAACGTTTTTTTATTAAATTTTCGTCAGATTAAAAAACAGAAATCAGGGCCGGATTTATATAATGATTTACCAAGTATAGTTTAGATATGGCACAAGGATAAATGTATGGAGCACCAAGTGAATATCAAACTCGATATTCAGTCGTAACGGATCTAGCAAGACAAGCGTGCTAACCAATACACCTCGTCGAAGCGTTTTTCATAGCAATTTACTAAGCCTAGCTTAGATTTGGCACCAGGCCGAAAGTATGAGCACACAGTGAGGATCAAACTCATTATTCAGGGTTTTACTGACACTTACTCTTTCCTCCTTACTTTCTTCCTTGTCTCCTTTTTATCACACATACACGTGAAGAAATCACGTTTCTTTTCATCTTAACAGACAACTACAAAGAAAGTCTGTAAGGAACTCATACTCGCTAATGAAAAATTTAGTTGTAAAAACACGAAAATAAAAAATATTTTATATTTAAAAACCTTTCTCGTCTTTTTCTTTGTTGTAGGTTGATTCAAACCCGCAACATATTTATGATTGTTATTGCAATATTTTGTTAAAGTTAAGCTTAAATATATAACGATGTGATATGGGAATTTATATGGATATTTTACTGTCATAGAACTCGCCATGAGCTTATTTAGTCATTAACTGAAGAAGATCAATCAGAAAATTCACATAGGAAAACCATATAAATTTTCAGGGGCCTTTCTAGTTATTATTATTATTATTATCATTATTATATTAAACAGTACATAAAGTGACGTTCTGGTACAAATATACGAAGCCAAATATACTCATCATGATACGCAGGCTGGTAAGAGTATACCAAGTACACGCATCACAGCCAAATATGCGCGATTTGATGAAAGCTTCTAATAAAAACAATACTTAACCTAGCAAGTTAAAAATACCTTCGGGTCTGGTAACCCAGTCTCTCTCCAACTGAGAGTCCTACTAAATATGTAAATGTCATTCGAAGTTATTTTGACTGACTCTTCTGTCAAACAACCCTCTCGACACACGGTCATGATGCATCCTACTACTTCCGGTTATGAACAGAGATGCACAGTACGGGACATAGCCAACTGGTTAAGATCAGGTAACTGAAAAAGAACTCTATGGTACTGAATGGGATATTTACTGTCATCCATTTTATTTCACCAAAACAAAACATGTACATGTTAACACTTCCAATCAATTAAGATCAGAAGCCACGAGAGCCATTCCTAGTGTTTATTATTATGATGAGTATTGTTCTCTTGAGTATGACACACTTTCTCATTTATCCCCTTAATCAATCAATAACTCATGCAGGCAAAGAGACATGCACACATGCACGTAACGGGTTGACGGACGACGTGAGAATCTTCGCTGTTTTTTGTTATGCACGTGACACCTGTGTAAATACCTGCCGCCGCCCCACCGGTCGCTATCCGTCTTGCATTACCAAAATCGTCAGGTCCTATTTGTTCGCTTATACAATTCCTATTTAGGCTCAATGGGGAAACTCGAAACACGGACCTTTTCTACTAAAGTTTTTGTCAATACATCGGGAAGAGAAATAAAAAGCCGAAAATGTTATGAGAAAGATGCGAACAGGAGTTAAGAAAGAAAGAAAGAAAGAAAGAAAGAAAGAAAGAAAGAAAAAAAAAGATGCAAACAGAAGTTGCAAAGAAAGAAACACGAGAACAGAAGAAAAAAAGAAAGATGTAAACAAACAAAAGAAAGAAAGATGCAAACAGTAGTTGAAAAGAAAGATGAGAACAGAAGAAAGAACGAAAGAAAGAAAGAAAGAAAGAAAGAAGGAAAGAAAGAAAGAAAGAAGAAAAGAAAGATGCAAACAGAAGTTGCAAAGAAAGAAACAGGAGAACAGAAGAAAAAAGAAAGAACGAAAGATGAAAACAAACAAAAGAAAGAAAGATGCAAACAGTAGTTGAAAAAATGAGAACAGAAGAAAGAAAGAAAGAAAGAAAGAAAGAAAGAAAGTGGAAGATGCAAACAAAAGAAAGAAAGAAAGAAAGAAAGATGCGAATAAAGGAAAGAAAGAAAGAAAAATGTAAACAAAAGAAAGAAAGACAGAAGAAAGTGAAAGATGCAACCAAAAGAAAGAAAGGTACAAACAAAAGAAAGAAAGAAAGAAAGATAAAAGAAAGAAAGAAATTGAAAGATGTTACCAAAACAAAAGAAAGAGAGAGAGAAAGAAAGAACGGAAGTGATAGATGCAACAAACAGAGAAAGGAAGAGAGATGCAACCAAAAGAAAGAAAGAAAGAAAGAAAGAAAGAAAGAAAGATAAAAGAAAGAAAGAAATTGAAAGATGTTACCAAAACAAAAAAAAAGAGAGAGAAAAAAGAACGGAAGTGATAGATGCAACAAACAGAGAAAGGAAGAGAGATGCAACCAAAAAGAAAGAAAGAAAGAAAGAAAGAAAGAAAGAAAGAAAGAAAAGAAAGAAAGATAAAAGAAAGAAAGAAATTGAAAGATGTTACCAAAAAAAAAAAGAAAGAGAGAGAGAAAGAACGGAAGTGATAGATGCAACAAACAGAGAAAGGAAGAGAGATGCAACAAACAGAGAAAGGAAGAGAGATGCAACCAAAAGAAAGAAAGAAAGAAAGAAAGAAAGAAAGAAAGAAAGAAAAAAAGAAAGATGCAAACAGAAGTTGCAAAGAAAGAAACACGAGAACAGAAGAAAAAAGAAAGAACGAAAGATGAAAACAAACAAAAGAAAGAAAGATGCAAACAGTAGTTGAAAAAATGAGAACAGAAGAAAGAAAGAAAGAAAGAAAGAAAGTGGAAGATGCAAACAAAAGAAAGAAAGAAAGAAAGATGCGAATAAAGGAAAGAAAGAAAGAAAAATGTAAACAAAAGAAAGAAAGACAGAAGAAAGTGAAAGATGCAACCAAAAGAAAGAAAGGTACAAACAAAAGAAAGAAAGAAAGAAAGAAAGATAAAAGAAAGAAAGAAATTGAAAGATGTTACCAAAAGAAAGAGAGAGAGAAAGAAAGAACGGAAGTGATAGATGCAACAAACAGAGAAAGGAAGAGAGATGCAACCAAAAGAAAGAAAGAAAGAAAGAAAGAAAGAAAGATAAAAGAAAGAAAGAAATTGAAATATGTTACCAAAACAAAAGAAAGAGAGAGAGAAAGAAAGAACGGAAGTGATAGATGCAACAAACAGAGAAAGGAAGAGAGATGCAACCAAAAGAAAGAAAGAAAGAAAGAAAGAAAGAAAGAAAGAAAGAAAGAAAGAAAGAAAGAAATAAAGAAAGAAATTGAAAGATGTTACCAAAACAAAAGAAAGAGAGAGAGAAAGAAAGAACGGAAGTGATAGATGCAACAAACAGAGAAAGGAAGAGAGATGCAACCAAAAGAAAGAAAGAAAGAAAGAAAGAAAGAAAGAAAGAAATTGAAAGATGTTACCAAAACAAAAGAAAGAGAGAGAGAAAGAAAGAACGGAAGTGATAGATGCAACAAACAGAGAAAGGAAGAGAGATGCAACCAAAAGAAAGAAAGAAAGAAAGAAAGAAAGAAAGAAAGAAAGAAAGAAAGAAAGATAAAAGAAAGAAAGAAATTGAAAGATGTTACCAAAACAAAAGAAAGAGAGAGAGAAAGAAAGAACGGAAGTGATAGATGCAACAAACAGAGAAAGGAAGAGAGATGCAACCAAAAGAAAGAAAGAAAGAAAGAAAGAAAGAAAGAAAGAAAGAAAGAAAGAAATTGAAAGATGTTACCAAAACAAAAGAAAGAGAGAGAGAAAGAAAGAACGGAAGTGATAGATGCAACAAACAGAGAAAAGGAAGAGAGATGCAACCAAAAGAAAGAAAGAAAAAAAGAAAGAAAGAAAAGAAAGATAAAAGAAAGAAAGAAATTGAAAGATGTTACCAAAACAAAAAGAAAGAGAGAGAGAAAGAAAGAACGGAAGTGATAGATGCAACAAACAGAGAAAGGAAGAGAGATGCAACCAAAAAGAAAGAAAGAAAGAAAGAAAGATAAAAGAAAGAAAGAAAGAAAGAAAAGAAATTGAAAGATGTTACCAAAACAAAAAGAAAGAGAGAGAAAAGAAAGAACGGAAGTGATGGATGCAACAAACAGAGAAAGGAAGAGAGATGCAACCAAAAGAAAGAAAGAAAGAAAGAAAAAGAAAAAGAAAGAAAGAAAGAAAGAAATTGAAAGATGTTACCAAAACAAAAGAAAGAGAGAGAGAAAGAAAGAACGGAAGTGATAGATGCAACAAACAGAGAAAGGGAAGAGAGATGCAACCAAAAGAAAGAAAAGAAAGAAAGAAAGAAAGAAAGAAAGAAATTGAAAGATGTTACCAAAACAAAAGAAAGAGAGAGAGAAAGAAAGAACGGAAGTGATAGATGCAACAAACAGAGAAAGGAAGAGAGATGCAACCAAAAAAAGAAAGAAAGAAAGAAAGAAAGAAAGAAAGAAAGAAAGAAAGAAAGAAAGATAAAAGAAAGAAAGAAATTGAAAGATGTTACCAAAACAAAAGAAAGAGAGAGAGAAAGAAAGAACGGAAGTGATAGATGCAACAAACAGAGAAAGGAAGAGAGATGCAACAGAGAAAGGAAGAGAGATGCAACCAAAAGAAAGAAAGAAAGAAAGAAAGAAAGAAAGAAAGAAAGATAAGGCTAAGTTGAAAACATGCGAAACAAATAGAAAGAAACGGTGACAAATGAAAAACGAAAATTTTAGAGAGAATAAAGAAAAACGGAAGAAAAGGCGACAAAAAATAGAAAATTCAAAGACGCCTAATGTAAATGAAAGGAAAGAATAAAATAACCTCAAGAAATTTGAAGAGGATCGATGGATAATTGCAGACAAAGTTCAAATCTTTCGGGATAGAAGAAATAACAACAAAAGTAAACGGCCTTATCGAAAAAAAAAGATTTCGAGATCCCGAAAAGGAGAGAAATTTACATCGATTGATCATTATTGATTGGCATGATCAATTACAGTAATTAACTTTCATTACCCACTCTTCTTTACGATGTCAGCTCAGAAATACATCGGACCTTTCATTCTGCTTGTCGTTTATATAATAATAATAATAATAATACAACTAAAATATGTGCAAATTATGAGAATTAAATGTATTTTTCAAGCCAATAGATAACTAAAGTTATAATATTCAATAAATCAACAAAATTGAACAATTGACTGATTGACCGACTCAAGAGTTTCGCGTTGAAACGCTCGAAAGTCTCATCATCTCAATAGGTAATTAGAGTTATAATATTCAATAAATCAATGAGTTCAAGGGAACCGTTCAAAATTTTCGTGTCAAAACGTTGATGTGTCGGTCAATCAGATAAGTTACTTGAATTTTAATTGATTTATTGAATACATTTTATTGTTAAAGTGAATTTACAAATCGTGTTAGTTATATTTTAGAATACTTCTATTCTAAATTATCGAATTGATTTATGTATATTGACGATGAAAGTACGAAAGTGCAAAGCGCAGTCCATCTCAAGCTGTCGATTAATTTCGCTCGTTGTCAAGAAGCAAAGTTCATTTGGTTAGAATCTTTATGATGACTTTTGTACCTGACTTTTAAATCTTCTTCATTGATCAGACTGTGCGATTTACCTCCAGTGGTCGCTGCGTTTTGCTCTTTTAGCCATTAAATGGCGCCACTTCGCCCAGCTAGGCGAGCAGGTCGTTGCTCTAGTTCCAGCACAGGTTTGGTTTTATACTTGCCCTTCCTGTAGACTGGTTTCTATAGAACTCGATTTACCCTGTAATGAATGCGAAATAATAATATCTCCCTTCACCCACTGCCTTCAAATTCAGAGAACTGAGGAAGAAGAAAATTAACCGGTGAGCCGAGGAGAAGGAAATAAATTTGCAAGCCTATGTGAAACCTTTTGGACCAATGAAAACCTTGCCTTCACAGTCGGTGAGTCAAGAAGAAGAAGAAAAGAAAGTAACCAGCCTACGCGAAGTTACTCGCCAATTTATCGGCCTCTAACCAGCACGCGGAAGTTCAAAGAATTTTCTCTCAACAAGACAAGAAAGCTAAGTATTTTAAACTATCTCTCTTTGTATAATTTTGAATGTATGCAAACCATATATCCCTTCGGTGAGCAACGAAATCTCTTAACTTTGTCTTAAATATTTTTTAATATTATTTTGTATCAGATCGTCAAATCTGTTGTATGAATATTTCCTCTTCATGGCAACACGTTAAAACTACGTAATTCTGATTTATTTTCCTGAACGAGATACTGACACTACTTCAAGCGTGTAAATTCGTGAATAAATTCCTGAGCTTGTTTTGTTAAAATTACGCGCGTGTTACCTCATTATTATCATCTTTCATTGATCTTCTTGGCGTGTGTAAATCAACAGTTCATTTTAACCTCTATGCCCCACGCCACTATAACCTGGATTCTCAAACGCATTCTGATTGCTGTCCCCAAGTTATACCAGATAATTTTTAGTGTTCCCTTGTATGTTTTTTTTTGGGGGGGGACAGAAACTTAGGTAGCAGAAACAAAACAACAAATCTCTCTCTCTCTCTCTCTCTCTCTCTCTCTCTCTCTCTCTCTCTCTGGTGGAATTTCCAAGGATTACTGCATTTCGAGCTTGTTCCATACGGCCGCGCCATCAACGCTAAACTATATTACTAGCAGCTAGACAGCGTGTACGACTAACTAAAAAAGAAGTATCCTGCTTTGGTCAGTCGAGGTCGGGCTTTCTTTTTGCACGGCAATGCGAGCCTACACGCTGCCAATTTGACTAAGGTGAGGTTCAAACAGACGGACGGTGTTGAGATTCTTCCACATCCACCATTCAGTTCCAATGCTGCTCGGAGTAACTATGATCTATTCCGCTCAATGGCACACTTCCGTCGCGACCAGCACTTTTGATGAAGTGACGGAAGAAACTTTTACATAAGCCGTATTCTCCAGATGGCAGTGTAAAATTGTATCGCTACTTCACATTAATCCTTAGTGTTGAGTTCGATCCTTACTGGATACTTTTGGTATGGTAAGAAAAACGAACGAACGCTTCGTAAATAACGACGCTACTTAAGAAAATAGTGGGGGGGGGATTTTTCAAGAATAGTTTTTGTAGATTCACATTCATTAGACATTCCTAATAGTAGCATGACATTTATTTACAAATGTCAAGTTTGAATCTGTGTTTGTCATTGATCTCTGCGTATGACGTTTTTTGACAAAAAAAAACATTTATTTTAATTAAAGAACAAAGGGATTTATACATATTTTAAACAAGCAATTGTTTTTCAGGTGAGACATTTTTAAACACACACACGCATAGAAGAAGAATGGAACAAAATACCAACTAAAATTTTTATTATTTTTAGTGGGTACCCGTATTGGCGTTGCTATTCCTGTTTGTTTTTGTTTTTTTTTTTGTTTTTTTTTAAACTAAGAAATTAACTTGAAGAAAATAAAAAGCAAGAATAGCAACTCAACTACGTGTCACTACTAAAAATAACGTTCAGATATAGATTCGTAGAAGTCACAATAAGTAATGTCTATTTTCTTAAGTAGGTATTTCACACTTTGCCCTATCAAAGTAGCCTCCGTGATCGAATTTATAAAGGCATGATTCGGCTATGGAAGCGCTTTCCCTGATGAAAAAGGAGATGAAAGTTCGATTCCTATCGGAGGCACAATCATTCTTTAGTGGGACTACTCAATCTAGACCGGCTTCTATTAATTTCACTGTTTAGGAAAATAAAATACAGGGATAGCAACTCAATATACATGTAACCACAAAAAAAAAACATTTATAATAAAAACAAATAATGTTGGATAAAAAATTGATTAAAAATTATCCGTTTGTATTTTAAAAGGAATGTTTTTGTAAAAAAAAAAAAAGAAACTAAAAAAGAAATCCGCTTGTTTGCTTTTAATTAATATATATATATATATATATATATATATATATATATATATATAGGTAACTATACTCGTTTCGAAAAACTATCGAATTTTTGATTTGCCAATAATCAAATCAATCTCGAAGGAAAAAAGGTTTTAAAAAAAGAAAGAGCTAAAAACATGAATGTCTGTCGAAAAAAAATCGCACAGATACAGGTTTGAAGACTAAAGAAAAACCCCGACACGAGTAAACAACAAACTAAAAGAGCTCAATACAACCGTAGAGCAGACCTAGATAAACCTCGTGAGCCAGACAAACCTACCCAGGTTTCACCTAAGCGGATCGTCAAAGGTGAAACCTGGCTCGCTAAGGTATATATATATATATATATATATATATATATATATATATAAAAATAAAAAAACTTAAACATTAATATTGCATGGTTATAATTTATTACATTGGAATCGTAATTACGATCCATTTCATCAGAAAGAAAAAAAATCAGAAAAAATAACTCCGGGAATAAAAAATAAAATGAATATATATGTATATATATATATTTATATATAAAAATAATTATATATAAAAATAAAATGTATATATATTTATATATCTTATATACATACATATATATGTATATATATTTATATATTATATGTATGTATATTAACCACTAATATTATATATATATATATATATATATGTGTGTGTGTGTGTGTGTGTGTGTGTGTGTGTGTGTGTGTGTGTGTGTGTGTGTGTGTGTGTGACGAGGGGCAAGCAGCTCAGTTCCTAGGAACCGACAGCCCAGACACCAGCATGTGACTTGATTATAGTGGTGAAGGTTTTGTGCAGTACCATCCACACTTTTTGAAGGCCCGAATACAGAAACCTGGTGCACTACGTGCCACAAGGTCCCCAAGCGAACCTCCGCAGATTTTGAATTCAGAGTTGTCCTTCTCCTAGACCAGTTGCCATCCAAGGCTATAGAACCCAGTCTGTCTTGCTATTTACCCATAATGAGTAAAATGTGTAGGTGTGGTCGTCTCCCCACACCGCAAATTTTCCATTAGTGATCATTCTTCTATCAATGGGAATGATGCTGGATAAAGTATTTGGCTTCAGAAGGGGGACTACTCCGAAGGAGATTAAATGCCGAATTGAAATGTATTGAAGTTTTCTTTTTATATACCAGTCCCTATACTTTTTGATCAAACCTCGTATATATCAACATGTTATTTATTTAAAAAGAATTTTTTTTTTGCAAAAAACAAAGTCTTTTCGTGTACGCAGATGTAAATGTAATAAGCAGTTTCAAACTTGACATTTGTAAATAAAGAAAAAGTAAATAGAGGTAACTCTTTATAAAACCAGAAATCGATTTTACAATGTATCGATATTATAAACAGCCCCCACCCAGCACCACTTTGTAAAATTATAAAATTCAATATATTTTTTTTAATATCTGACAAATTTCGCGCCTTGTCTAATGAACGCTAATCTACAAAAATTGTTTTTTTTTTAAAAATCCCTATTTTTTTTTTTTTACGACTGGGGCGTTTTATTGAAGTAGTGTCATAAATAACTATATTGCCACTTGGTATTGATCGTTACAATTGAACTTTGAGTTCGATCCTCAATTGATTCCCTATACTTATGCGTGACATAGTTGAGTGAAATTAAGAAGTCAGCTTGCCATGCGCCGAACATTCATAGGAGGGGAAGTCTTGATACATCTTCTACCTACTGCATCCTGGCGAAAAGTGAGAGAAAGAAGTGGAGTTGAGACTGTTCCTTATATAGTTCTGAATACAACGCCATCTAACGGACGTCCTGGTAGACAAGGTGAAGTAATCCCACAGAACTCTATTTTTATACGTTATCATTTATGATATTTGTGTATACAGGGGTAGTGAAACGGTTATCGGTGCAGTATGTGGAATTGTTGAGCAACTAACCTACGCTTGGTAAATATCTACACTGCTGTTTCTAAACAGCCATGATTTCAAAGGTCACCGGATATTTTTCGACTGTTGATTGCTTATCAACTAAACGAATGGAAATATACTTTCGTAAAATAAATTTATTGGATGCTTTAGTACACATCATCAGGGATGTTTCTAGCCGAGGTTCATTAGGGGTTTCGGGTCTCTCAACATCATACCCCCTCTCCACGGTGACCCTGCCGATACTGATCGGGTATCGACTTGTGTACCTTCCGTCAGCTACATTTTTTCCTATCTTCCGTTGTACACACCATATGTCTATTCTTGGCAATTTATTGTCCACTCCCGGATGACTTTCGGTTTACCAGCAGTGTAAGCTCCTCCATAAAAAAGGAAGGAAATGCAACCGCAATTTCTATCTGATCAAGAATATGGCGGCGTGCTTGGTTTGAATGGTAAGTACAGATTTGATTCCCCACCCCAGAGACATATATACACAGAGGCACACACAGAGAAACGCAAGAATTGATGAACAACTAACCTACGCTTGGTAAATATCTTTCGTTTCTGAACAGCCATGAATTTCAAAGGTCACCAGACATCTCTCGACTGTTAGTTGATTGCTTACCAAGTAAACGAAATCAAAATATAAAATATGTACCGGAAGCAAACGATTTTTAAAAATATATGAAACACCGATGTTTTGAATCTGGCATGATAAGCTCCTCATAACAAGGAGACTATCTCGTCAATTTGTTAATTGTTATTTTATTCGAATTCTCTTTCATTTCTTTTCTCTTTTTTTTCAAATTTATTTGTTTTATGTTTGCTTTTTTCGGCTCTTTCTAAAACAATTAATTATGACAAGAAATAAAGAAAAATATCCAACCCGTAGATTTAAATTGCCAGAACAAATCACGAGAAAAAAAAGTATGAATGTACATTACTTGGGAAAAAAAAAGAACACCGAAAATTAATGACCTCCAACCCACCCAAACAAAGGTAGAATTAAAAAGGTGATTTTTACGTCTGAAGGAGACTAGGTCAGGTTTAAGGCCGGCGGTCAAGGGAGGCTCATTCAGGAAACCAGAGGTCAAGAAATAAATTTTTCATGTGTTGACAGGCCTGAAAAGAGATTGATACAGCGATCCGTCTATGACAACCAATGTTGACATTTGATCCTGGTCCGATACTCGCCCAAACGAACTCTACCTCCCTGTTCCCAATTTGATGTTACAAAAGAGAAACTGAGGCTTACGGATTTTTGAGAGTTAATCCATTGTAATCCTTTCTTAAACTCTTGCGAATCCAATGCCGATTTCCTACATGATATGGGATTACGGCCTTTTGCCCAAACTTAATGTTTCCTCCGACCTCTGGACCATCTGGGCAGGCGTCGCTGCACAATGAGGACTTGCCGTGGATGATAGTCAGCAAAATGTTTTTTAGTCCTCAGACAGATTTTTGATAATTAGAAAATCTAGAGGTTTCTAAGTTTCGATTTTGCGACCCTTACTCCTCCTCCTCCTTCTTCTTCTTCTTCTTCTTCTTCTTTCTCTCTCTCCCTCTCACTCACACACACACACACACATACACATTTTTTATCTCTCCTTTACTCATTCGCTTTTTTACCTTACTATCTCCACGTTTTTTCTCTCAATCCCTCTTTCTCTCCCTTTCTTTCTCTCCCCCTCTCTTTATCTCTCTCTCTCTCTCTCTCTCTCTCTGTCTCCGACACACTTTATCTCCCTTTTAATCTGTTCTTTCTCTCTTCATTTTACCCCTTCATTTTCTCTTTCTCGCCCTTTTTCATTCTCTTTCCTTACTCCTTTTGTACCCACTTTTCTTTAATCTATTCACCTCACCTCCTTTCGCACTTCGCTTTCACTCGCTTTCTCTCCTTCTTTATCCCTTCTTTATTCACTCTCATTTCCTCTTTCTATCCTCATATCTGTCTTCCGCTTCTTTTTCATTCCGCCTTTTTTCTTTCGAACCCTCTTTTTCTACCCTTTCTTTCCTTCTCCCTCTCTCTCTCACACATACATTTTACTCTCTCTCTCCTCTCTTTTGTTCCTTTCCTTACTCTCTCCTTCCATTTATTCTTCTTCTTCTCTTTTTCTCCCGTTTTTCTACCTCTTTATAACTCTTTCGATCGCCCTCTCATTGCCAATTTCTCACTATTTGCATCGTCACTCTCTCCCTCTTCATTTCTCTCTTTCATTACATCATTCCCAGCTATCTGCCTCTTTCACCTCCTCTCTTAATTCATTTCCCTATCACTCTATTCATCCCTCTCTTTTCTCCTTTTTCCTTCTATAACCACTTACTTTTCTCTCTTTCTTGCTTCATTTCTGTTTCTCTCTCGACCCCCGCGTGCACCTCTCTCATACTATCTCTCTCTCTCTCTCTCTCTCTCTCTCTCTCTCTCTCTCTCTCTCTCTCTCATTTCTTATTATTTCATTTCATTTTATTATGGGATTTTTTTTTCCTAAAAAGATCAGCACTTTATAGCCTTTGTATGTCTCCCTGGTGTTTTGTTCTTTATTCTATATTTGTCACCTTTAATAAGCAAGTTTTTCTTTTTATGTTACCTTTGAGATGATCCATTCTTATGTCAGAATTTTCGCCATTTTTACAGATCTCGCTTCATAAAACTAAATGATTCTAACTCCAACATGAACGCCATACTCTGTAGTTGTGAACAGTAATCTTGGTCGAACAAATCGTTACTCGGGTAATAAATTAATTATCGTTACTAAGCGCTCAACACTGATGACCTTGTGTCACACAAATTTATGCTCATTTTAACTCACTAAAATACTAGCACAAAAGAAGATTTTAGCGGCAACCATCTACATTTTTTTACTAAAGCCAATTTTTATGCGACGTATTTGATTCTTATTGCAGTGTCTATTTTTGCCCGGTAGGATAGACTGCTTCGTTGCATGCCTTGAAAATCAGCATTCAAAATCCACTCTTTTATTTGGGCTCGAACACCGATTACAAATATCGGAGCAAAATACGATTTCTTTCTTTCTTTCTTTCTTTCTTTCTTTCTTTCTTTCTTTCTTTCTTTCTTTCTTTTCTTTCTTTCTTTCTTTCTTTTTTCTTTCTTTCTTTCTTTCTTTTCTTTCTTTCTTTCTTTCTTTCTTTCTTTCTTTTCTTTCTTTCTTTCTTTCTTTCTTTCTTTTTTTTCTTTCTTTCTTTCTTTCTTTCTTTCTTTTCTTTTTCTTTCTTTCTTTCTTTCTTTCTTTCTTTCTTTCTTTCTTTCTTTCTTTCTTTCTTTCTTTCTTTCTTTCTTTCTTTCTTTCTTTCTTTCTTTCTTTCTTTCTTTCTTTCTTTCTTTCTTTCTTTCTTTCTTTCTTTCTTTCTTTCTTTCTCAGAATTTTATTTTTAGGCTTTTATTAAATGCTCTATGAGACTCGAACTCACGTCTCATTGCATCAGAATGAAAAGTTATTTTAAAGGTTTAGATCTGATTTCCCACTAAACAGTTGATTTCTCGTAATTCATTCGGCAAGAGCACCGGCGTGTTTAACCAGGCTCACCTAAAATAAAAATGATGGGCTGTGTGTTTGAGTTTTTATAATACTGAGTTGACTATTCGCTACTCTTGATCGATGACCAGATTCAAGTAACAGAAACTAAAAAAAATAAGATGAAAGTAACTGATTCATTATTTTGGGATTTTTTTTTTTTTTTTTTTTTTTTGTTGATTTTTACGGCTTATCAACCATTTGTGGCTTATTTAAAACCGAAACATATTTTGGAGATTGTAAGAATAATTCTTTTTTTACGAGTAAATTTTGCATTAACAATTTTTTAGATATCGTAATGATCTTTTTTTCAGATATTAGTCCTACTATTTAACCCATTTGATAGGGGAGAAGAGATATATTACTTTCATTTTTTAAAGGAAGATGAAAGTAAATAATTAATCACAATAAAAATTAGTAATGTTTTAATAAGTTATTCAGTATGACAAAATACCAACTCGGTACATAAATTAAGTAGGAAGAATTATTTGAACATGAAAAATGAACTAAATAGCCAAATTACAATGATAGTTAGCTTTAATTATATTTCTACTTGTCCCTAGTCAGAAGGAATCTAATGTTAAATGAATATTGCTCACAATTTAGAAAAAATTAAGAATTGGTTTTGAAATAAAGTGTAGAAAGCTTCATGATAGAAGAAGAGAAAAAAAACTTTTGCAGAAAATAATGTTATACGAAAAATAAAGGTATTTTTATTTTGTAAATAAATACTCCCAAATAGAATACGTGATACATATTTGTTAACATAATAAATTTATCATTGTTTCTCGAAGCAGTGTAATGGTTAGCAAGCTTCCCCTGCTAGAACAATTACGAGTGAGTTGGATCCTCACTGAGTGCCCTATACTTTCGGCCTTGTGCCACATCTAAGCTCACTTAGAAAATCGACATTATTTCCTGTGTATTATTATTTTATGCGCCGGTTCTACTTTTTGATTATTTTCTTTTCAGGTTTTGTAACAAACATGTATATTATCGGGGTAAGCGTGAACGTCGATCGTATGGTATTATTATTGTTACAAAACTAGCAACATGGCCCGGCGTTGCCCGTGCTTGATTCAAAAATCGTACGACTCATACAGCAATCGCTATCACTTGACTTAAAATATTTTTGCCCTTCCTTGCCTTTAAAGGAGTGTCCTTTGCCATGCTGATGTTGCTACATGCCTTACTTCTTGCCTATCTCACACTGAGAATTTTTTCTAAGCTCTATACTAAACATTAAATCTGTTACGAAAAAAGAACTAAACAAAATGAACACAAAACGATCAGCTTTAAAAAAGGGCTCGTAACTGGAAAAACCGAATTAAAAAAGAATGTTAACAACAAATGCTTTTTCACACCCAACCCAGTTATGCGGAATCAGAATCAACGTTGAGTTTAAGCAAGCGAATGAGCCAATTCGGGTAAAGTGCCATGCAGATTTAAATTTTTCCCACTTGTGACGAATGCAGCTATCGATTTTTTTTTTTTTTTTTTGCATGCTAGCATGCTAGTTAACATTCGTGTCAGTCAGCTGTTGGCTCCTTCGGGCGGGGAGGAACCTGAACGAGGCTACGCCGAAGGGCGGAGTCTCTTTCGGAGAGGTAAACCGACCCTAAACCCGTTTATACGGGTTCAAAGGGCATATTTTTGGCCGAGCCCACGGGCTCGGAGATCCCACGTTAAACCGGCCTTGTGACACATGATGCCAACGTGGGGGGGGGGTGACTAAATACCGTTCAGCCTGAAGTCTGGAGTGAGGTCCGTTAGAAGTCCGTCAGGAGTCTATCTGTCAGCCAGTCAGAGCGATCTGTCAGTCAGTCGAGTCAGAGGCAGTCCGAAACAGAGTCGCGTTCAGACAATTACTACAAGACATTGGAATAGTGATACTGGTCGAGACTACATTGTTCTCCCTACTAAACCTGATTGTTCGTACTAACACTTGTCTACGTCTCTGTATATATTCTTGTTTGTAATATATCTGTGTTATTCCATATCCGTGTTCGAGTTCTTCTTTATTGGTTCTACCTTGGACCATCACCGTGGTACAAGAACCTGGACCATAACACCTATATATTTATGTAAACTTTTAAAATGTCTGTTTTTAAAGTCTTATGAGACTAAATAAAGCTTAATTGTCATGCAATGAAAATCATGGAAAAAAATGGATGATCAATTGTCAGTCATGAAGACAACTAATAAAACGTGGATATATTGCATGTTTAAAATCTATGGACGTAATAGATTTTTTTAAATTCATAATCGGCATTCTTATTACTTTATATCTAGTGGATATACGTATTTGAATAGAGACCCATGTTTTTTGTAAACAGTGTAAAACTATATCTACCAGTCAGTACATTCGAGAGTCGTAATAAAGAAAATTTACATAATTCAGTGCAATTAAGTTTTGGTGATTATTTTTTTTTTTTTTTTTTTTTGTATAGCAGAAGCTACACTGATATCGATTTGTGAACTTGTTCCAAATTTATTTTGTTGGTCAATTCCTCCCAAGCGTGCAAGGGAAAAGCTTCAACGTCAGTGTCAAAACGAGGCTAGCCTATCTTTATCGAAGCAGAAAAATTTGTCGTCTGGTGTTTTCTGGTGCTAACCGTCATTGTCACTCGATGGCTCGCTATTCTGTATTCGGCTCGACAAAGATGTCAAGCTCGTTCTGGCTCAGTTCCCGGATTATGGAAGAGTTGTCGTGTTGCATTAACGGCATCCCGCGTTAAAATCTGGACGACAGCCATGCGAGGGAATTCTCGCCAAACCTATTGGCACCAACGGACACGTGGTGATGAAGTAGCCAAATCCTTCGAAAGGATACAATATGATTTGCAAGCAGCGACAGAGAGTGTTTCGCTTTTCAAAGATAGCGGTTACGGTTCAATGGTTACACCAAAAGACTTGATGGGGAGAGGCTTTAAAAACTGTATTCAAATTATTTGGCTTTTCATGTTTCTTTTTTTTTATTCAACCTCAGTCGAGATCATGCAGTCCCCAACACTAAGCCATAGTTAACTGTGAACACCATAATATTTTTACTCACCTGGGCTACATAACCAGTATCTTAAGGTAGGACAGTCTCTGCTAAGTAGTTACTTATCTCTCGACTAATGTTTAAATTAAGATTTAAACATACGTTCGGCTGAAGGAGGAAAGTAGACCAGGACAAAACTTTGCTATTACTTGTCACACAGGCCATTTCACTATACCTGAAATAGAGTTAAATTTAAGCTTTACCCCTGGTTTTATTGAGCACGCTAACCGATTTTAAATTCAGAGTTTTCCTTCTCCTAGACTGGTTGCCATCCTCGGCTACACAATCTGTTGTGGTCATTACTTCTAGCTGAACTAAAGTTGGACCAATCAAAGTTTTTTTTACAATGAAATAACAAAGAAGCAGTATTTTTTAAAATAAAAACCTGTATTTACACAAAAATTACGTTTTTTAGACTTTGTAAGTACGCGTGTGAGTTTGCGTGTAAGTGAAAAGTTTCTTCTCATAGCGAACACGTGAACCTGCAACTGCTAGGAATTAAAAGTTTCTCTCTTTCATTGAAAAGTAATCAGTAAAATGTACCTACAAAGGACAATAAAAGCAATCAGTACGGACTATATGCATCGTGCTATTTAATACTACGAGAAAAAAAAAACTTTCTCCACGTGAAGAGACGTCTTACTTTTTACTAAGAAGCAGAGACAGTTCAAATTTGGTTTATTGGTCTGAAGAAAGTTGTGGAAAATGATAGGACAACGGTCCATGATAGGACAACGGTCGGCAAACACCTTTCGGGTCACATCCCCAACCACATATGCTATTGTGATAATGGCGCAATTATCAGTAAATAATGAAGTAAATTGAGGTTATAGTGACTATAATAACGTTTCATGTAATAAAAATGTCGGATGAAAATAAATCCATTAATTCTTTAGAAATTGATTTGTTTACGCTTCGGGTACAAAACTGAGCAGATATGAAGCTTCTCGAGTGAAGAGAATGTGCTTCATGATGAAAAAGATTAAAACAGAACATCACTTGCTCCGTCGCCTTCTGTAGGTGAGAGATAAAGCACACTGGACCAAAATGGCGGTTTTCCATACAAAAATAGATGCAGGTTCGATCTGTGTCGGGAAACGCATTTGTCTTTATTAATATTTCTCGAATGCGCAGGCTGATAGACGTAATACACACACATAAATAAAAATTGGGTATTTATTTAAAATACGGAGTGTCAGCTATATTAATGCTTGAAGTAATAAAATAAATCCATTAATTCTTTATATATATATATATATATATATATATATATATATATATATATATAGTTTGCACATTTAGGCAGAAAATCAATTGATAAACTGTTTAAAATGCATGCTTTTATGAACTTTGGACAGTTAATTTTCATTCGAGTATGCAACAACCTATTGTAAAATTGTTAAAAGTTCATTAAGAAAATCTTGTCGATTTAATTTAATAGAGTTTGTTAAATTAATACTTTCTGTCTAAATATACAAGATAGATAGATAGATAGATAGATAATGAGCATATAGATAGACAGACAGACAGACAAACAAAACAAATAGATAAACAAACAAACGCACACAGGTACAGACACCCACTATAATTTCTGGCGACGGGAAAATCTGTAGATTCATGTAAAATCTGTCCGGAATTTTGACTTGTGTTTTCAAATCAAACCCGAATATTACTTTTCCTGGTTGCTTGGACGTTTTGAAAATCTGTTTTAACAAAATAGATGTTCTTTTTAGAAATGTATACGTCTTCGAAGTGTGAATGTGTGTATGCGCATGTATGCGTGAAAATAATTCTGAATAATTCAAAACTGAAATCGGGAATTAAATAATAAGTCCTTTCATGTTTGATATTCCAAAAACACAAGAGATTCTTAAATGTAATCTTAAATGTTTATAACATGATGATTTTTTAAAAAAGATTACTCAATTAGAGACATCAATGGCGCCGTTCCACTTCCTGTTTTGTAATCGTCTGCTTTATACAATGCAACGGTCAATAAGCATAAACAAGACATAACTGTGAGAAAAAAAAAGGAAAGAAAAGAAAATAACGCGGTGAAGAATTAGATTCCATAAACAAAGATGTGAGTCATAATGTTGGCAACATAAATCAAGCCTATGTATGTGCCTTAGTGAAAGGGGGTCACGAAGTTAATATACGTAATGACTGGGAGGCCCCGACCACGAACAGCAACACCCAGAAGTGAAAAATGCTTCAAGGGAGATAATTGGTTCTGACAAGAGAGCAAAATTGAAAGACATTCCAAGATTTAGACTACTAATTACCCAATCAGAAGTCAATTAGATTTCATTAACATAGAATATCTTGAAAAGCCAGTATTGTTACTTTACCCAGCCTAAGTGGGCGCTTTTAACTAACTTTGCCGTACGGCTTTCTTGACTTTTAAAAGATAGTTCACCTTTCACCCTAGACGGATAGCAAAATCATAAGTAAATTTGTTTGCGGATGTATATATTAGCGTTCATATAATATTTTCTCGTGTAATTGGAGAACGTGCTGGCTCAGACTGAAGCTTTCTTTTCTTCTACTTCTTTCTTCTTTCACTCCTGAAATTTATTTTTCATCATCTTCCTGATTCTTATTCTTATTCTTACCGTTTCTTGTCATTCTTATTATAGTTTTTGCTTTTCTCTGCTTTCCTTCTTCAGTGTAATTATCAGCTAGTTCTTCTTTTTCACCTTCTTTACACCCTCCTTCTCCTTGTTTTCTTCATTTTATTCTGACTTTCATTATTTTTTTTTCTTTCCTCTTTTTCTCTTCTTGTAATTATTAATCGTTTCTTATTCATCCTTCATCCTGTAACTTTTACTAGTATAATTTCTTCTTCCTTTTTAAGATTATGTACCTTCACGACATTGGCGATTGTGACTCTCCACAGATTCCTTTTCCTTATTATCAAATGAATTGTCATGCTTTCTTGGGGAAAATAGTGAAGTGGTTTCCTGTTTCCACGACTTGGAAATTAAAGTTTTCTTTAGGCTATTTGCCATCAAAGTTTAAAGAGCCCAATGTACCTTAATATTTAACACATAGCTGGGGCAAGAAGAGACGGATCCGTTCCTTTTCGAGAGGCATAAGAGTGAAAGTAAATATAACAGACTAGACCGGAATTTGATCTCGGTTCACCGATTTCACTTTCTGCATCTATATCCATTACCCTACTGCACACCCGTTTCTTGTATAATCAATCTTAGTTTGGGTGTATTCATTCATTGTTTTTAAAAACTGAAAGAAGCCCTCAACTGAAAGTGAAGCCCATTTTAGAATCGCTAAAAACAAAATCAGCTTCCCCATTTGGGCGTCCTAAATTCGTTTCTGACCGTGTCAGTACCTGTCATTTAGCGTCTAGCAATGCAACCGAGAACCAATTATCAAGTAACACCTCTAAAATTGTCTCCCTAACCTGTGCTATCGATATTTATGGCTAAGAACAGAAAAACTATTTTTTCTCTCTGTAATTTCATTCTTTGACGAAATTCTTTTAATACTGACGATTAAATATATTTAAAATTCATTTTTGAATATCGTATTTTAGTTGAATGAAGATAAATTATACCCATATTCTGAAAGATGTAGTAATGAATATTTAACTGCATTCAGAGAATCAAATGATTTTAGATGATTTCTTTATTTGACATAAGCGTTTTTTTCCTTCTTTATTCGTGTTTGTGTAGGGGGGGGCTTACGTTCATATCATGTCAAAACATCAGTTCTCGTACGATCACCGAAATCAAGCAACGTACACCCTAGATGGGTAATCGCTTGGGAATACTAGGTGCTGTAAGCTTGGATGTGCGGGTGGTGTAATGGATAACGGCTCAGAATTGAAAATCGGAGAGCCAAGTTCCAATTCCAGTCGTGTTCGTTATATTCACTTCTTCGCAAATACCATTGAGAAAGGCATGAATCCAGCTCTTCCCCTTCCTCCAGCTATGGATTAATTTGTAGGACTTTTATCAATAAATCATCATTATCTCTAAAATAATTTTACAATCTAGAAATATTTCATGGCTTTAAATAACCTGCAAAAGGTTGATGAACAGTAAAAAAAAGAAATTAATCTTGTTTGAGTTTGTTTTGTAAAATGCATAATAATCGTCTCCAAGAGTAATCCTGAGTGATATAGCTATTAGTTAATTTGTTTATCTTTCTCTGACAGTTGTCTCATCACAACTCGTAACAATGAATTCCATAGATTTCTTTTCATAGTAAACAAAGTATTCAAGTGCATCTTCGCGTATAAAAAATATAGATTGATTGGATCTTGTAACTAAGACTGGCTCAGATAGCTGTCATATAGGCCACAGATTCTGTGAGTTTTGAAGAAACACAAATATAACTGAGCAGGTGTCTGCAACAGGGATTAGTTCGTCACTCTAACAGAGAAGCATAGTCGAAAACAAACAGCCAGCCTTGGTATATTATATCACCTTAACTAGGGAACCCTTATTTGCCTTCCATCAGCATGGCTGATGCTAACCTCCAACTTATTGCGCTTTATTGGTCTCACTGACATGAAGTGGAATGATTATATTGCGTCAATTGCTAGGTCTGCTGCCAGGAAAGTTAATCCATTGTGCCTTGCGAGACAATTTCCTCGCCAGAATCTAACTTCCACATTTATAAATCTACCATGAGCACTGCTCATTAATGATACCTCTACCACATGAATCTCCGAGTACTACTAGATTGGCACGGTGGAGTACTGGATAGCGGCTCGGACTGAGGAATCGGAGAGCCGAGTTCGAATCCATTACATTCATTTACGTGCTAACACCCTTGGAAAAGGTATGAATCCTCTTTTTCTCCCCTCCCCCAGCTATTTGTAAATAACAGGACAGGCTGGGTTCTATAGCCTTGGATGGAAACTAGTCTACCGCAGAAAGAAATGGCAACCTGCTCCAGGAAAAAAAATCTGCCTCGTCAGTCAAGTATCGAAAGATACATCATGTATCACGCATGGCACGTAACTGTTGAAAATATCTGCTAACTTGGTTTACAATAAATAGTAAAATAGTAGTACTTCTTTAAAATTATTAAAATTATTTTCATTAACAAGAATAAGAGAACTATATATTTAAAGAATATATCTGATTTAAAATATATTCATGATGAGTGCAGGCCAGTTAGGGGATGGCTCCATAATTTCATAAGCGTAGGGGTCACAAAAGTATTAATCCGGCCCTGACATACATGGAGTTTTTTTCTGTTCAGTCCTCACTGGTTGATATACTGTCAAAGAATTTTTTTTTTTTTACTTTAATTCTGTAAAACAGTTTAACAGTAATTCTTGGTAAATAGCAGGACAGGCTGGGTTCTATAGCCTTGGATGGCAACTGGTCTACCGCAGAAGGAAATGGTAACGTACTGCAGGAAAAAATCTGTTTTCGTCAGTCAAGTATCGAAAGATACATGATTCCCTAAGCGTGTATCACGCATGGCACATAACTGACTGACTAGATTGGCAAATATGGTCCCATTGTTTTACTATTAAAATAGCTAGATATATCTGTAAGTTCTATTCTAATTTTTTCTGGCATTTCTCGCCTCTGGAAATCTCTTCCGGTTTCTTACCTCCCTCCCTGCAACATACATCCTTAAAAAATTTAAATGCAACAACAGTCCCCGACTTCTGTCTTCCCGAAATCTGTTCTTTTATTGTCCTTTCTCCTCACCAAAGTTTTCTCATTCACTTTAACTCTCTGTCACCCTTTGCATCTTAGCGGACTTATCGCCTTGCTTGAAATGAAATGATAAAAACTAAATAAATCTCTTTATCATTGTACTGATAAATCATCAGTTACCTCCCCTTAAGATCTAGGAGGTATAAAAAGCACCCTTTAATATACGTCAATAAACCAGTAGTCAGAGTAAAATGCAATAAAGCTTTGGTATAAGTTTATTCACTGGTTCTGTTTTTACTACAGTAGTATCTATGTTGTCCTCTTTTTTCAAAATAGATTTACGGTCAATATTATTTAAATAGATAAAGTAGGATGTCTAATTCACCAATGATGTTATACTGGATTAGTTAGCTTAAATACTGCAGGACAGAAGACGCAAAACATTGTTAGTTATCTTATCGAGTGTTGCTTTTAATACGACGATATTTTAATGTTAAGAATATACTTTTACCATTCTCAGTAATATCAAATTTTGTCAGTTATTTTCATCTATATTTAAGCTGTCCCGTAAGTAAAACGCATTTACTTTCTTCAAAATTCAGTTACCATTAATTAATTTTCGTAGGAATACTTTATTTCTATAAAGGCTACTTTATTTTTGAATTTTTTTTAATTATAGAATTTTCATTTTTCTATTGGGAGATTTCAATCATAGCATCAAGTTAAAACACTATAACAAAAATAAATATTAAATACCGGCTTTAAGCAAATTGAAATAATGTTTCTTTTGTTACGACGAATTTCAGCCTATTTTCTGGTAATTAAACAAAAATTAAAACTTAAAAGAAGATATTTAAATTAATGCAGTACTTTTTAAAATGTTCATAAAAATTTCCCTAATCATTGCCATAATTTACATATTTAGTATCCACTTAGTTGAAATGAGCAACTTAAAAATTATAATGTTTTAACATATACATATATATATATATATATATATATATATATGAAGAAAAATATACGGAAAAAACAAACAAAAATCCTAATATGCAATTATGCTGTTTTAATGTTAATATAATGTCAACGTCGGACGTTTCGGTCTAACAGACCATCTTCAGGACATATTCATAAAACATAATTAACATTAGACCATATATATATATATATATATATATATATATATATATATATATATATATATATATATAATTTCTGTGTTTATATATATATATATATATATAATTTCTGTGTTTATATATATATGTATATATATATATAATTTCTGTGTTTATATATATATCTATATTTATATTTATATATATTATCTGTGCAAAATATGAAATGTGAGAAGTGTTATAACAGACCACAGAAAATGTGATACAGAAACCAAAGGCGAATTGGAACAGCGAAAGATATATGAGCAACGTACGCTTAAGTTTTAATAACCGTTTAATTAGACGATATTAATTCCAATTGCGACAACAAAGAATATTACATTAAACCTTTAATAAAAAATTGTTTTTTGAAACTTTTACTCTGTTCGTATTTAAATTTAACTTTAAATAAGTTATTGATTTAATTTTTAATCGCGTGTGACTACAGTAGTTACTATCTATTACAAAAGGTTATTTATGATTCTGCGAGAACGAAAAACGGACGGACGGTCACACGTACACTGCGCTTTATTATTATAGATAGGAAAATTTCGTCAGAAACAAAAGCGCTATACTGATATGCAATACCAATCTTCCTGTATTACAATCAATGCTGAACAATTTTCTCACAAATGAAGAAGTGGCATGAGGCAACAGAGATATGGTTCTACAGAATGATGCTGAGAATATTATGAACGGAGCGCATATGAAACAAGGAATTTCTAAGAAAAATGGAAACAAAAATGACACTTCTACTTAGAATCAGAAAGAGACAGAAATGTTGGGAATACATATTAAAGAAAGAGTTCTTGGCGAATTTGACACCTACAAGTTATATTGAATGCAAGAGGTGGGGGCGCAGAGAGTTAGCAACTTAACGAGGTTGTGTAAATGGATGGCGGAACAGTGACTGTGAGGGATAGTAACAAGACAAACATTACTTAGATCTACGAAGGATATGAAGTTGCGGAGAGTCATGACCGTCCACTTCCTGGAGAAATACGGCACATAAAAGAAGAATTCGGTCTACACGCAAATATATGGAAAAACATATAGCGGGACATGTTTTGCGCGTTATAAAGCAATAGACACTAGCTTAAATAGATAGATAGATAGATAGATAGATAGATAGATAGATAGATAGATAGATAGATAGATAGATATGAACAGACTGGGGTAGATAGATAGATAGATAGATAGATAGATAGATAGATAGATAGATAGATAAGCACAGAGTAAGATAGATAGAAGGGAAGATATAAAAAGACTATATATGTGTGTTTATATATATATATATATATATATATATATATATATGGAAAGAGAGGGGAGATAGATAGATAGATAGATAGATAGATAGATAGATAGATAGATAGATAGATAGATATGAACAAAGTAAGATAGATAGAAGGGAAGATATAAAAGACTATATATGTGTGTTTATATATATATATATATATATATATATATATATATATGAAAGAGAGGGGAGATAGATAGATAGATAGATAGATAGATAGATAGATAGATAGATAGATAGATATGAAACAAAGTAAGATAGATAGAAGGGAAGATATAAAAAGACTATATATGTGTGTTTATATATATATATATATATATATATATATATATATATATATATATATATATATATATATGAAAGAGAGGGAGATAGATAGATAGATAGATAGATAGATAGATAGATAGATAGATAAGCACAGAGTAACATAGATAGATAGATAGAGAGAGAGAGATGAACAAAATGTGATATATATATATATATATGTGTGTGTGTTTGTATTTATATATATATATATATATATATACATATACACATATATATATATATAGAGAGAGAGAGAGAGCTAGATGGATAGAATATAGATATGAACAGAGTAAGATAGACAGAAGGGAAGATATAAAAAAAGGCTACATGTGTGTGTTTTATATATATATGGAGAGAGGGGGATGGATAGATAAGCACAGAGTAACATAGAGAGAGAGGAGATAAACAGAATGTGATATATATATGTGTGCGTCTGTATTTATATATATATATATATACATATATATAGAGAGAGAAAGAGCTAGATGGATAGAATATAGATATGAACAGAGTAAGATAGATAGATAGATAGATAGATATGAACAAAGTAAGATAGATAGAAGGGAAGATATAAAAAGACTATATATGTGTTTATATATATATATATATATATATATATATATATATATATATATGGAAAGAGAGGGGAGATAGATAGATAGATAGATAGATAGATAGATAGATAGATAGATAGATAGATCTACTAGAGTACAAAGCAATATCTCAATTTAGATCGAATGGGACACAGCAATGGCACAATGCCGCAGTACAGGAACACGGATTAGAAGAACAGCTATTACATTCTGTATTTACCCATCTCCTCACGAGGGTAGGATATGACAAGAGGGCGTCTTTAACGTGAGTTGTCTATGCGCACACACATCGAACAAGGTTAAAAATTGCCTAGTCCACATGATCAATGTTACACTAGCGTCGTCATTCCACCAACTTCCCTCTTAAGGTCAATGAGGGAGGTACTGTTGCAAAGTTGGAATCCCCGGAACTAGACTTCCCTTAAAGCTTTTCCATGAACTGCCTGAAGACAGAAACGCTGCCGAGGTGAAGAACAGATACTACACTTTGATCTGGAATTCACTCCCCCAACTCCATCTTGGAGGAGTGTCACAAGGTTGTTTTTATGTGGGATGCCCATAAGCAAACATATTGGCCAAGACCAAAAATGTCACTGATGTTGGTATGCACTACCCCTCCCTCTTAAATGAAATGAGGGAGGTGCTGCCGCAAGGCTGTAATCCATGCGACTAGGCATCCCTCACAATTTTTCCGTGAAACTGTCAAAGATAGAAACATAGCAGAGATATGAAGAACAGATACTACACTTGGTATGTACTCGCCCCCCAACCACCACGGTGACAGGATATGGCACAAGGCCAGTTTAAAATGGGCAAATCAAGCGCGTGTACATGGGTGGTCTAAGGCCCAAAATTGCCTGGTCCTCGCATCCAAAATCGCGCTGGCGTCGATATTCCACCGACCATCTCTCTTTGGTGCAATGAGGGAGGTGCTGCCGCATGGTTGCTTTCTCCAGGAGAAGGCATCCTTTATTTATTTTTTGTGTTTTGCCTAAAGACAGAAACAGAATTGAGAGATCAAATATAGTTTGTCTACCCACACTAGGAGAATGTGACACAACGTAATATTAATGTATAGTGCCTGAGCGCGAATACCCAGGACAGGCTCAAATAGCCCAGACCCCGCAACTGTCGTTCACTGACATCGGTATTACTACCGATTCCTCCTCCTCTTTAATGCACTGAGAGAAGTAGGGCCACCGGCAACTGTTCCCCAAGACTGGGCAACTTTCAGTAATATTTTCACGTGTGCTCTGCCCAAAGACAAAGACACAATTGAGAGATAAAATATAGTTTGTCTACCCGAGGGCAGACACTACACTTTGATCCTGTGCGAAAGACCGAGGAGGAATAGTTTGATATTAGTTTTTGGTTTAGTTTGTTTTACGGCATATCAACCTCAATGGGTCATTTAATGCCGACAAAATTGTTATTGTTGGTAATATTTTTTTTCAAAAATCTATTTCTAGTAATAATCTTCCTTCAAATATGTATTGCTGGTAATATTTGTTTTTTTGTTTTTTTCAAAAATGTATTGCTGATAATATTTGTTTTTTCGAAAATGTTTTGCTGGTATTAAAACCTATTTTCACACGTTTTGACCCCAGTTTGGGGGCGTTAACTATTTGCTTATAGCTGGGACCCTGACAGGTGCTATCATCCCGGGTCAGGGTGGACCTTGGTACACCAGCAATTAAGAAGTGGTTCCACGCCCCTCAAAATCTACTGATCAGAGGTCTTGCTGTTGGACGTAGTTTATCGTCTTACCCAGGACGCGGATGTAGTTTATCGTCATACCCAGGGCGGTAGTTTGATATTAGACAGAAAGTGTAAACGATCCTGCACGTCTTTGACAGGTTAATAATATGAGAAATCATTTGAATTTAAATTTGAAAAGGTTATTCTGTATTTCTGCAACCTATGCGTTGCTTATTATACGGAAATATTGCTAAAATTCTATTCTTTTACAAATGAATGATTATCTACTCTCCCTGATACTTTTTGAGCAGATCACGGCTAAAGGATCATAAGCACTTAACTTTGATAGATAGCGGGTTTGAATTGAAAGAGCTATATTTTTTCATATATATATATATATTTATTTATTTATATATTTAAAAAGCCATAGAACAGATAATGGATCTTGTCGGTCTGTAAAATCTATGTTACCTGTTCCGTATAAATCTCAATTTCCCTTCGTTCACTCAGCTTAAGAAAGGATCAACCTCGGTACATTTATTAAATGTTCTCGTCAGTTCCCATTCCCACTAGTCGTTCTGTTTATTTATCTACCCTAATGCGCATGCGTTGATATGATTTTAATGGCGCTTTACGAGAAACAAATAGTATGTTCTCTGACGAAAATCCGGATAATTAATAGTCAGGACGAAGGCGAAGACTCTTGGCCCGAAGTCAGTCGGATGAAGACATCTGCCCATTGAAATTCACTAGGAAAATCGCCCCCTTGAGGAACAGCATTTCGTGTCCCTCTTCCCTCAAATCCTACCTCAGTTTCTCTCTTCACCACCACCCTTGCCGCACAGCTGAGAGATGGATGAGTTTGACCAGTGCATGTGAGAGAGCGTGTGTGTCGGGTGACAATGGTCTAATAAATAAAAGGCCCTCGCTGATTGGCTGGAGAGACCGTCTCACATTATCACGAAATAAATCTCATTACGACGAGATGTAATGAAGAGCGGCTTAATTATGATGGTAATAAGCGTTCTCACCCATTGGCATTCTCGAACCGAAATTCATCCCACCCCCCGAATTCGCAATTCGGGGTTAGGGTGAAGAGAACAGAACTGCTCCCACCTCAATCTCACAAATAGAGCCATTCGAAACCCGGTGTCCAGTTACGTTCTGGCTGGGGAATTACCGTAGGTGAGAAGTGACAACGATATTGTGTCAGAGAAAATAGATTTTCACATATTGCTAACTTATTTGTGTGACGGGTAGATATAACAAGAAGGACGAGCTGGATAGACGCTACGTATGATAAGTTATGCGAGGTTTGTATCTATAATATAACCGATACGACATTAGAAGAGGAGACTGCCAAAAGAAGTTTCATATTCCAGCTCATAAGCTTCGATCTCGTTTCCTAAAACTTGTGAGTTCAATTTCTGGGTCACGCAGTGTAGGAATATATCAGCTCCATGGATAAGTCTGCTATCCTTGGAAAGAACGCCGGGGGTGTTAATAAACAAATGATCTAAAGAAGATACTAGCACTTGATAAAATAAATGGTCCCGCTCAACCTTTCTTGAAGATTACCGGATGCAACAAACACCTGAAGAAGGTCTGAGTGTACAGTAGTCGAAACATTATGATATTTTTGTAATGTCAACGAACACTCGTTTGACACTTTTGTAATGTCAACGAATACTCATTGTCACTTTCGTAATGATCGTTGTAGTAGAGACTTTGTAATCGCAGATACACATATAGTAACCCCATTGTACAATACTTATGTCAGACGCCTTTGAATAACACACTCACTAATAGTACTTGCTCTATAATACTCGCTCAAAAAGTAATCTGTATAGTGATCCGAATAGAGAAATAGTATAGTGAATAGACTAGATAAAAGCGGTCCATATAGTGACAGAGGATAGAATAGAAATGGTGATCCGTATAATAATAGAGGATAGACTAGAAATAGCGATCGTTAGTCTTCACGATACTTTCTACTTATGTGTTTCCTCTATGGTCACGTGATCTACTTAATTCAATAATGGGATCGCCTGTGTTTGCTCACTGGCGATCTATGTTCAAACTCAAGTGTTGTCAGCGACACTTTATTCCTATATAACAGATATAAACAACCAGTATAAGGATACCCATCCGAAAAAAAAAACATTTTTACAATAATTACACTGAAAATGTTCAGAGAGACATTATCAGATGAAAATTCCAAAAAGATCTCAAATTTTGCCTACTGACCTTATTTTTATTTATTTATTTGTTTACTTATTTTTTTTAGATGTTCACTGGCTTAAAGTGTACAAAATTCGGTATTATGCATTCTTAATTAGCTTTTCTTAAATGGTACGATTCTATAAAAAGCGCAATGTTTTCTTCATCTTGATGCATTTCTACTCTATTCACTATACTATTTCTCTATTCGGATCACTATACAGATTACTATTCGAGCGAGTATTATCGAACAAGTTCTATTAGTGAGAGTGTTATTCGAAGGCGGCTGACACCAGTATTGTACAACGGCGTTACTATAGTTGTATCTGTTATTACAAAGTCTCTACTACAACGTAGAGGATTAACTTTATCACCAGAAAAATATCAGAGCTAAACATGTTGTAATGTATTTTTAGAACTGACTTGCTTCCCTCGGTATGACAATAAACTACATCCGGCAGCAAGGTCTCTGATTGGGAGATTGGAGGTTTTGAGGAGAGTGGAACTAACTCGTAATTGCTTTTGTTCCCCGGTTCACCCCCACCCGGGGTCGTAGTACCTGTTACGATCCAACTGTCGGCAAACAGTGAATCTCCAAACAAAAAACAAATACATTTTTATAGTAAAATTACTAACAATACTTTTATGATCATCAAATTATATATCTAAAAACATAACTTTACTCTGAAAGTATAAAATTATGTACAAAATATCTCTAGTTGAAAGGATAAAATTGTTCAAAATATTTAGATTTTGTCATTAAATAACCCATAGAGGTTGATATACTGCTAAACAAAACCATCCAACCAAACCAATCAAAATATTTAGATTTCGGCATTAAATAACACATAGGCGTTGATATGCTGCGAAACAAAACCATCCAACCAAACCAATAAAAATATTTAGATTTTGGCATTAAATAACCCATATGGGTTGATATGCTGCTAAACAAAACCATCCAACCAAACCAATCAAAATATTTAGATTTGGGCATTAAATAACCCATATGGGTTGATATGCTGCTAAACAAAACCATCCAACCAAACCAATCAAAATATTTAGATTTCGGCATTAAATAACCCATAGGCGTTGATATACTGCGAAACAAAACCATCCAACCAAACCAATCAAAATATTTAGATTTTGGCATTAAATAACCCATAGAGGTTGATATACTGCTAAACAAAACCATCCAACCAAACCAATCAAAATATTTAGATTTCGGCATTAAATAACCCATAGGCGTTGATATACTGCGAAACAAAACCATCCAACCAAACCAATCAAAATATTTAGATTTCGGCATTAAATAACCCATAGGCGTTGATATACTGCGAAACAAAACCATCCAACCAAACCAATCAAAATATTTAGATTTTGGCATTAAATAACCCCTAGAGGTTGATATACTGCTAAACAAAACCATCCAACCAAAGCAATCAAAATATTTAGATTTTGGCATTAAATAACCCATATGGGTTGATATGCTAAACAAACAAAAACCATCCAACCAAACCAATCAAAATATTTAGATTTGGGCATTAAATAACCCATATGGGTTGATATGCTGCTAAACAAAACCATCCAACCAAACCAATCAAAATATTTAGATTTCGGCATTAAATAACCCATAGGCGTTGATATACTGCGAAACAAAACCATCCAACCAAACCAATCAAAATATTTAGATTTTGGCATTAAATAACCCATAGAGGTTGATATACTGCTAAACAAAACCATCCAACCAAAGCAATCAAAATATTTAGATTTGGGCATTAAATAACCCATAGGCGTTGATATACTGCTAAACAAAACCATCCAACCAAACCAATCAAAATATTTAGATTTCGGCATTAAATAACCCATATGGGTTGATATGCTGCTAAAAAAACCATCCAACCAAACCAATCAAAATATTTAGATTTCGGCATTAAATAACCCATAGAGGTTGATATACTGCTAAACAAAACCATCCAACCAAAGCAATCAAAATATTTAGATTTGGGCATTAAATAACCCATAGGCGTTGATATACTGCGAAACAAAACCATCCAACCAAACCAATCAAAATATTTAGATTTCGGCATTAAATAACCCATAGGCGTTGATATACTGCTAAACAAAACCATCCAACCAAAGCAATCAAAATATTTAGATTTGGGCATTAAATAACCCATATGGGTTGATATGCTGCTAAACAAAACCATCCAACCAAACCAATCAAAATATTTAGATTTCGGCATTAAATAACCCATAGGCGTTGATATACTGCGAAACAAAACCATCCAACCAAACCAATCAAAATATTTAGATTTTGGCATTAAATAACCCATAGAGGTTGATATACTGCTAAACAAAACCATCCAACCAAACCAATCAAAATATTTAGATTTCGGCATTAAATAACCCATAGGCGTTGATATACTGCGAAACAAAACCATCCAACCAAACCAATCAAAATATTTAGATTTCGGCATTAAATAACCCATAGGCGTTGATATACTGCGAAACAAAACCATCCAACCAAACCAATCAAAATATTTAGATTTTGGCATTAAATAACCCCTAGAGGTTGATATACTGCTAAACAAAACCATCCAACCAAAGCAATCAAAATATTTAGATTTTGGCATTAAATAACCCATATGGGTTGATATGCTGCTAAACAAAACCATCCAACCAAACCAATCAAAATATTTAGATTTGGGCATTAAATAACCCATATGGGTTGATATGCTGCTAAACAAAACCATCCAACCAAACCAATCAAAATATTTAGATTTCGGCATTAAATAACCCATAGGCGTTGATATACTGCGAAACAAAACCATCCAACCAAACCAATCAAAATATTTAGATTTTGGCATTAAATAACCCATAGAGGTTGATATACTGCTAAACAAAACCATCCAACCAAAGCAATCAAAATATTTAGATTTGGGCATTAAATAACCCATAGGCGTTGATATACTGCTAAACAAAACCATCCAACCAAACCAATCAAAATATTTAGATTTCGGCATTAAATAACCCATATGGGTTGATATGCTGCTAAACAAAACCATCCAACCAAACCAATCAAAATATTTAGATTTCGGCATTAAATAACCCATAGAGGTTGATATACTGCTAAACAAAACCATCCAACCAAAGCAATCAAAATATTTAGATTTGGGCATTAAATAACCCATAGGCGTTGATATACTGCGAAACAAAACCATCCAACCAAACCAATCAAAATATTTAGATTTCGGCATTAAATAACCCATAGGCGTTGATATACTGCTAAACAAAACCATCCAACCAAAGCAATCAAAATATTTAGATTTGGGCATTAAATAACCCATATGGGTTGATATGCTGCTAAACAAAACCATCCAATCAAACCAATCAAAATATTTAGATTTCGGCATTAAATAACCCATAGAGGTTGATATACTGCTAAACAAAACCATCCAACCAAAGCAATCAAAATATTTAGATTTTGGCATTAAATAACCCATAGAGGTTGATATACTGCTAAACAAAACCATCCAACCAAACCAATCAAAATATTTAGATTTTGGCATTAAATAACCCATAGAGGTTGATATACTGCTAAACAAAACCATCCAACCAAACCAATCAAAATATTTAGATTTTGGCATTAAATAACCCATAGAGGTTGATATACTGCTAAACAAAACCATCCAACCAAACCAATCAAAATATTTAGATTTCGGCATTAAATATCCCATAGGCGTTGATATACTGCTAAACAAAACCATCCAACCAAACCAATCAAAATATTTAGATTTGGGCATTAAATAACCCATATGGGTTGATATGCTGCTAAACAAAACCATCCAACCAAAGCAATCAAAATATTTAGATTTCGGCATTAAATAACCCATAGAGGTTGATATACTGCTAAACAAAACCATCCAACCAAAGCAATCAAAATATTTAGATTTGGGCATTAAATAACCCCTAGAGGTTGATATGCTGCTAAACAAAACCATCCAACCAAAGCAATCAAAATATTTAGATTTTGGCATTAAATAACCCATAGAGGTTGATATACTGCTAAACAAAACCATCCAACCAAACCAATCAAAATATTTAGATTTTGGCATTAAATAACCCATAGAGGTTGATATACTGCTAAACAAAACCATCCAACCAAACCAATCAAAATATTTAGATTTCGGCATTAAATAACCCATATGGGTTGATATGCTGCTAAACAAAACCATCCAATCAAACCAATCAAAATATTTAGATTTCGGCATTAAATAACCCATAGGCGTTGATATACTGCGAAACAAAACCATCCAACCAAAGCAATCAAAATATTTAGATTTTGGCATTAAATAACCCATAGAGGTTGATATACTGCTAAACAAAACCATCCAACCAAACCAATCAAAATATTTAGATTTTGGCATTAAATAACCCATAGAGGTTGATATACTGCTAAACAAAACCATCCAACCAAACCAATCAAAATATTTAGATTTGGGCATTAAATAACCCATATGGGTTGATATGCTGCTAAACAAAACCATCCAACCAAACCAATCAAAATATTTAGATTTCGGCATTAAATAACCCATAGAGGTTGATATACTGCTAAACAAAACCATCCAACCAAAGCAATCAAAATATTTAGATTTTGGCATTAAATAACCCATAGAGGTTGATATACTGCTAAACAAAACCATCCAACCAAAGCAATCAAAATATTTAGATTTTGGCATTAAATAACCCATAGGCGTTGATATACTGCTAAACAAAACCATCCAACCAAACCAATCAAAATATTTAGATTTGGGCATTAAATAACCCATATGGGTTGATATGCTGCTAAACAAAACCATCCAACCAAACCAATCAAAATATTTAGATTTCGGCATTAAATAACACATAGAGGTTGATATACTGCTAAACAAAACCATCCAACCAAAGCAATCAAATATTTAGATTTGGGCATTAAATAACCCATAGAGGTTGATATACTGCTAAACAAAACCATCCAACCAAACCAATCAAAATATTTAGATTTGGGCATTAAATAACCCATAGAGGTTGATATACTGCTAAACAAAACCATCCAACCAAACCATTCAAAATATTTAGATTTTGGCATTAAATAACCCATAGAGGTTGATATACTGCTAAACAAAACCATCCAACCAAACCAATCAAAATATTTAGATTTTGGCATTAAATAACCCGTAGAGGTTGATATACTGCTAAACAAAACCATCCAACCAAAGCAATCAAAATATTTAGATTTTGGCATTAAATAACCCATAGAGGTTGATATACTGCTAAACAAAACCATCCAACCAAACCAATCAAAATATTTAGATTTTGGCATTAAATAACCCATATAGGTTGATATACTGCTAAACAAAACGATCCAACCAAACCAATCAAAATACTTAGTTTTCGGCATTAAATAACCCATAGAGGTTGATATACTGCTAAACAAAACCATCCAACCAAACCATTCAAAATATTTAGATTTTGGCATTAAATAACCCATAGAGGTTGATATACTGCTAAACAAAACCATCCAACCAAACCAATCAAAATATTTAGATTTGGGCATTAAATAACCCATAGAAGTTGATATACTGCTAAACAAAACCATCCAACCAAAGCAATCAAAATATTTAGATTTTGGCATTAAATAACCCATAGAGTTTGATATGCCGCTAAAAAAAATCAACCAGCACGAAAAAACTCTTTCCTGACATTAATCCATACTCACTGTGGTGCTCGCCCCTTGTACACAGAATGGACTCGTCCAATGTATATTTATACTACGGAGAGATAGAGTGACAAAAGAGAGGTCGATACAGGGTGTTCACTCAGAGTTACGCGAGTCCAGAAAGAGAGATAATTACGGCTTCCATTACAGAGACTTGTAAATATACTTTTCTACTAACCCGCATTCCTGGACTACTAATCTTCATTTCACTTTGTATCCTTATGTTAATACACATATTTTCCTATTTCTATTACTGGCGTTGTTATTTATTTTTGTCTGATTCCATCCCTGGAATCCACAACAATCCTCCAATTTCTTAAAAAAAATCAAAATGTATTTCAAAATATAACAAAACTACAACATAAAATACACATTAGTAACCATGTTCACAGAAACATGTATATGCACAAAAGCTGTGTATCATCTACCATGTGTTCACTTGTTAAAGCAGAATAACATGTATCATATTTTTACTACTTCAAAGCTCCCAAGAAAAAATAAATTTTGGCATTAAATGACCTATAATTAGTTGATATGCCGTTAAACAAACATATCAAATCAAAGCTTCCCTCAGTATAGTCAGTACTCAAAATCGACCATCAAGCCATTCACACTCCTTATAAATCGGGTATAGATTGAGCTATATCCACCCGAACTTATAAAAGTTGGGAGATTCTTTAATTCAGAACAAAGAATGGAAGTTAATACCCATTCAATTGTAACCGCTCAACGCCCTATCGTTTAAGAATATAAAGATATTTACTTAAAAAATAACTAATAGTTCGGAATAATTCATATTAGTTTAACTCGCTCGATATGAACGAATATTGATTTTAACTGTTTAATCCTGAAACCTTTGTACCTGGTCATTTTCGGACGACATAAAAATGCCATAAAAAAACAAATAAAATTCTTAATGAACGTCCTGTGTAAATATATGCTTGTAAAATATTACGGAGGAAAATTGCGTGATATATATATATATATATATATATATATATATATATATATATATATATATATATATATATAGTTTTATATGATTGTTTAGAAAATAACTTATAAGATGCTGAAAATAAAGTAACTCTATGGTAAAAATTATGAGCGAAAGTTGTCGAATTTAGAGTCCCTTTCATTTTATTTCAAACTGCAGTTAGGCTTTTACATATTTACTATAACGAATCTGTTAAATTACGATTGAAATCCAAGAAACCTCATTGCATATCCACGAACTAATGGCGAATCACAGAAGTCTAGAGTAGAGAGGTCTAAATATATTCATTTCAACAGATTTTCTCTATTTCTTTTTCTCTCTCTCCCTCTTTCTTTTTTTCTTTCTTTGTCTTTCTCTCTCACTATTCCTCACTCTTTCTCTCTCTTACTCTTTCTCTCTCTTTATTTCTTTCTCTCTCTTCTTCTTTCTCTCTCTCTTTTTCCGTCCTGAGTAAGACGTTAAACTACATCCGCGTCTTGGGTAAAACGTTAAACTACGTTCAGCATCAAGGCCTCTGATCAGGAGTTTTTGAAGAGCGTGGAACCACCTCTTAATTGCTGGCGTTCCCATGTCCTGACCCGGGGTGGTAGCACCTGTTAGGGTCCCAGCTATGAGCAAATAGTTAACTATTACCAGCAATACTTTTTGGAAAAAAATTATTACCAGCGATACAATTTTGAAGGAAAAATATTACCAGATACAGATTTTTGACAAAACAAAATATTACCAACAATAAAAAATGTTGTCGGCATTAAATAACCCATTGAGGTTGATATGCCGTAAAACAAAATAAACTAAACCAATCTAAACCAAAGAATACATATTCTATTCATACGAATCTATCCTAAAAATGTTGTCGGTATTAAATAACTCATTGAGGTTGATATGCCGTAAAAAAAACAAACCAAACTAAACCAAACCACGCTCTCTTTCTCTCTCTTTCAATTTCTCTCTCTTTCTCTACCAGATTTTTGACGAGTATATCTACAGGGCATTCCAAGTCTTTGAGAACACATTTAGCAAGCCATAAATGGAAAATGACCGAATGTAAGGAAATGGCATTCAATTGACAAGGCATTCTTCTCTAACGGAAAAATGCGTAATTTTACTTGATTTAAAGAAATACGATTTCTTTATTAATACGATTTTTCTAGTCTTTCTTTCTTAAAATCTTACAAAGGCTTTCACGAGAGAGTTTTTATTTTAATCGATTCACCCCAAGCAAGGCTATAATGCCACTAAGACGCAAGGGGACTAGGGGGGGGAAGAGAATAATAGGACTTTAAAAGGAACCGGAAACCTAACCCTAAACGGGAAACCAGGTCTAAACCTCGACTCCTGTTCAAATGAGCGGGAAGGAGTGTGAACCGGACGATAGGCGAAGCTACCTGCTCCTATTGAAGAAAAAATTTTTTAAAATAAATAGTGTATAAAATTACAGAGTTTAGTTAGGGATGTTAGACAGACAGAGTTGAAGTAGACATTGGAAGGAACCGGTAACGCAATATTAAACAGGAAACAACGGATAAACCCCTACTCCTGTTCAAAATACCGGGAGGTTGTGAACAGGGCTATAGTCGAGTTAATTTTAATAATGTTTTGTTATGTTTCATTTTTAACAGAAACAATTTGCTATGTTTAATTTTAACATACTTTTTTCGATACTAATTATACACTACAAAATTTATTTTAAAATAAAGCTAATTTTAAATTTATTTTAAAAAAAGGCTCATTTTAAATTTCTCTATAGGATATTATTATTCGTACCAACAAATATATTGATAATAAAATTTAATTTTTTATGAGTAATTTCTGTTTTTCTTTCAAAAAGGTGTTTTAAGATGTATGCTGATAACATAAACTAGAAACAAATGTGATCATTTTATATTACAACATTAATGGAAATGTCATCTATTAAGTAGATTATTTAACTTTTAACATATGTCCCCAAATCTCAAAAAATTTAAAGATTTTGAAATAGGCTTCCAGTTCTGTCACTTAATGTGCCTCATTAGTTGGCCTGTAGTATAGAACGTCGACTAAGACCAGAAGGTGAGGAGTAACAACGGGTGACACTGCACGAATCGCATACAAGAACCTTCGTTGATGTTTGCTAAGTTCACATCGACTTTCCCTTGAATATCGCCTGCAATATTCTACCCAACTTCCCCTGTGCCTCATAGTCAATGACACCTCCTACACAGTGGCGCTGAATACAGCAGTTATTGACTTGAGGTGCTCTAGTTGAGGCCATACATGTTCCATCATAATACCCCCAACATGTGGTCTCATAGCTCTCAAGATCTGAATCTCGTGGAATACTATATCCGGGGTGTCGTTGAAAGGAACTACAAAGAACAGTTCTACAATATCGAAGGCTTTTGAAGGCCACTCTGATGTGGTTGTGTGGTCTCATCCTAGACAGCGTTAAGGCCACCCTCAAGGATATGGATGGTTTTATTGAATAATATTCTCTGTTTTTCTCAAAATCTATAATGAATATTTTTTTTATTTTCTTCTTGCAATAATTTGTTCTCGATTACCTGGCGCACATTACCGAGGCGAAATACTCAGAAAATTGTTTGCGTTGTAAAACCATTCTCTTTTTTATTCTTGTTTTAAAATTCTACGCAGATTCCGTTTACTTTTAGCGACGAACCTTGTAAAACTCTTAACTTTATTATCCACGGTTCGGCATTGTTCCCGGTTTGTTAGTCTCCGCGGTTCGGTAGTATCCGCGGTGGACGTTTAAATAATACCTTTTTTTTTTCTTTTGTGCCTTATTTTATTGTTATTAGATGTGAGCAATATTTAAACATTTATTGAGACAATCTCATCAATTCCAATTATTTTGTCATTTAAAATATTTACACTTCTTTTAAATTATTATTTCACACCTCTATTTTATTGTCAATAATATAAGTGGTTAATAAATTGCTGTTTATAAAACTTAGAGAGCAAATCAGAGTCGGGAAAATGAGTAAGAAAGATTATGTTGCACCTCATCTCAAAAGTGGGGGGTGCGTGTCTTGAAAATCAATATTCGAATTTTTGAATGTTCGAATACTGACTAAATGCATTTAATCGGGAAAACCAGTTACATTAGAGACCAAGTAAAATCGGGAAAACAAGTTACCTTAGCGGCCAAATAAAATCCATTGTGACATATGATAATTCTTTAGAAACGGCTTTGTTTACGTTGGGATTCGAAATGGAGCTATTTCGAGAATCTAAGACGAGAAGACTTTCGCTTATTCATCCTTTCTTGATCGGCAAAGTTTCTTCATGGCTGAGTCGGTTAAAGAATGACGGATCTCTCTGACCAGGGGACGCAGCTTCAAATCATACGGGTAAGCGCATTTTTCTTTAATAAATGTCATTCATTCATAGCGCACCCTTTTAAAAACGGTATATTTATTTATTTTTATCTACCGGCCTGAATATGCGAGAAATCTTATTAAAGAAAAATCGGTAAATGTCCTTCGTAGCTGAGTCGGTTAATGCACGTTAGATATAACGACGGTTTCCTCTGCTAAGATGCTGGGTTTTTTGTTTTTTTTAGGTTTTTTTATTTTCATTCTGTGGTTCGCTAGAACAGCCACATCTATAATCTGGTAGACTATTTTTAACAACAGATCTGTTCTTTTTACTTAAATAGTGTGGTCTGTCTGTATTTCAAAATCTCAGAGTATTTTACTTTTACTTTTCTATGATACATTCCTATGTGTTTTCATACTATTTATATGGTCGAATCCCACTCATTTGCGCAATTCTCGGTGTATTATTGCTCCTACTCTGTTGTTTGTTTTTGTTTTTTTTGTTGTTGGGTTTTTTTTGTTTATTTTTTTAGGGGGGGGTTCGCTTCCTTTTGCGTTTGATTATTGCTTTCAGCTATGATTTGGTTAAGAATAACAATTCCCATAGAAACAAAATCTGTACTTTTACTGTATTTAGATTTTACGCTGAGAAAATTGACTCTAATTAACTTCTGCTAGGATAATTTCGCTTTTTACGTGACCTCTTCGTAATCATTTTCATTACTTTTTATCTATGACTGAATCCCTCCTAAATTCTCTGTGGAGTGATGAGTTTATCTTTCTTTCCTTTTTGTGCGGTTTATTATTGCATTGTTTGTTGTTATTTTATCACTTACTCTATTGTTATATGCACTTGCACATATTTTATGAGTACCATTAGAGCCGATGAAATAGAGAACTCGTCGCGAATGTGTTCCCTTCCTACTTCTTTTCTCTTTCTATGTAGTCTGTTAGTATCACCGCGCAAGGTCATTAATTACCTAGTAATCGATCTAATGATTTGAATTTATTATCCAGAATTTATTATCTGAAATATTATGATTGTTATCGATATATATATATATATATATATATATATATAGATAGATAGATAGATAGATAGATAGATAGATATGTGTGTGTGTGGATATATATATATATATATATATATATGGTCTAGGAGAAGGACAACTCTGAATTCAAAACCTGCGGAGAGATGTTTGGGGACCTTGTGGCACGTAGTGCACCAGATCCCTGTATTCGGCCCTTCAAAAAGTGTGGATGGTCCTGCACGAAACCTTCACCATTATAATCAAATCTCATGTGCTGTTGTCGGGCTGTCGGTTTCCTAGGAACTGATCTGCTTGACCCTCATACGTCGAATTCGACGGAAAAATCGAGACTATATATAAATGTATAATCAACAGACAGACAGTTTCGCTGTATCACAGCTCATCAGTGAAGCTAGACCTCCTAACTAGGATCGAAACCCGTCTGTCGGAGAATCTACCCCTAAGCCGTTGGCGTACGGCAGGGGTGAAGATGAACTTAAGCGTATTTATTTTTAGATAAATACGCCAGTGACATATATATATATATGTGTGTGTGTGTGTGTGTGTGTGTGTGTGTGTGTGTGTGTGTGTGTGTGTGTGTGTGTGTGTGTGTTGGGGATTCCGGGTTGAAATCTGGTACCAATAAATAGCAAAACGCCAGGAATGAATATATGAAAATAATGTATTGACGTAATAATACAAACTGGTAAAGCAAATTAGTAGTTCCAGGAATACGGGTTAGTAGCAATATATATATATATATATATATATATATATATATATATATAGTCTTTGGTATTGAAGTATCGCTGTATGACTTCTTACTGAGTCTACGTGCTCGCTCACTGTGACTCCTACAACGCTGTTACCTCACCCTCACTCTTCCGGTTACCTACAACTCTGTCACTCTGGACTCGACTCGACTCCTCGGTCTGCTCTCTCGGGTCTTCTCTGGCAGTAGTATAAGTATACACTGGGTGAGTGTATTTGTGTAAAAAGGGGAGAACCCCTCAACAATATCTATATCTATATCTATATATATATATATATAATGTTGCTCCAAGAACGGAAACAATAGAGACAGCATCGAATTGTACGTATGTTATTTTTGGTGGTCATAAAAAGGAAAATGTGTAAGTAATAATAAAATTGACAATATTGTTATCTCATCATTTTGTATCATCAAAAACTTTTTTTATTAATGTTTACCCAATACAAGGCCCAATAGTTACTCCAGTTAGAATGTTACTGTGTGCTGAAGAAAGTGCAAGAAGTGAAGTCCTTGGTGCTATACAAGAAAGAAATAATGGTTAATTCTAAACTTAAAGAGGTCAAGATTTATTTAATGAATAGCATTTCAGAGTTCATTCGGAGACGTTAGAAATACAGTGTAGAAGTAGACTTTAAAAGGAACCGGAAACCCAATCCGAAATAGGAGTCAAGGGATAAACATCTACTCTTCTTCAAAAGACCGGAAAGAAGTGCGAACCGGGCGATAGGGGGAACCTATTTAATCCTATTGGAGGAGAAGAAAAAAGTAAGAAATAAATAACTAATGAATAAGATTTCAGGGCGCAGTCGGAGACGTTAGGCATATAGAGTTAAAGTAGAGTTTAGAAAGATGCCGGAAACCCAATCCTAAACAGGAAACCAGGGATAAACCTCTACTCCTGTTCAAAAGACTGGAGAGAAGTGTGAACCTGGCCATAGGGAACTTATCTACTCCTATTGAATTGCTTTTAAAAGGAATCCAACGGTTTTATGGATGGTCTAGTTGTATATTAAAGAAACCAATCGATTACATTGATTTACATGCTAATACTCTTGAGAAAGGTATGAATCCTCTTCTTCTCTTCCCAGCTATGGGTAAATATCAGGACAGACCAGGTTATATAGCCTTGGATGGCACCTGGTCTACTGCAGAAAGAAATAGCCACCTACTGCAGGAAAAATCTGCCTCGTCAGTCATGTATCGAAAGATACATGATCGCCTAAGCGTGTATCACGCATGGCACATAACTGACTGGTGTGAGAGGAGGTTTACTCATATTGCAGGAACATTTCAAAGGTTATTTCTACTTACGCTGTTACACTATTTCTTTTCTGTTGCATTTTGTTAACTAATTTGTATATTCCGCTTAATTTTTAATAACTGTGTATTGTTTATTTTTTCATTTCCACTCTGGACTTTCAGAATCTATACCAATATATAGTTATTTTCTTGATGGATTTTATAACTAAATTACTTATTCAAATAAAGTAATCTTCTTCCCTGAAATTGGTAACCACATTAGCATTTAGATCACATCTTGGAAGTAAGCAATGTTGATATTTTTAATAGTATATTCTGAAAGAACTAACAAATATCATAAATCATAATATGACATTTCATACATGAAATAAAAAAAAACTACCAAAATATTTAAACCCATCGAACTACTTTATATATTAAAACGATATATATATATATATATATATATATATATATATATATATATATATATATATATCATTAAAAACGACAGACAAGGTACTATGGTTAAGCGTTTTATTTAATTTTTCTTGTGTTCGAACAAGAGCTTTCTTTTCTGGACAAAGAGGTGTAAAAATTGTCTAAATGTTTTATAGTTCCGAGCGCTTTCGGCTATACATTTAGCCATTATCAAGGATGATTCAATTTTTCAGCTTAATTGAGTGTGTGCATTAAGTGTATGTTTTAGTGTGTTGTAGAGATGTTTTTAATTTCCGAATACGGTTAGCACATTGTGGCCTTTTTCATAGTTAATATTGTTAAGAGTTGGCTTTTACTTTTTATATTTTTACTTTATATACATATAATAATTATGAATTATATTGTTTAATATATTGTTTATATATATATATATATATATATATATATATATATATATATATATATATATATTAAACAATATATTTTATATTTTCATAATTACGGCAAAGTTCTGCAAGGAAGAAAAGATGATGCAGTACGGTAACGCAGAAGAAAGAGAACTATCCCGGGCAATGATGGGGATCCTTGCTAATTACAGTCCGATCTTTTTAATACTTTAATTTCCATGGTTCGGCACTTTTTGATCCATTCGACATTAATTCATTGAACGGCTATGTGGGCAACGGCACCCGTTGTTTACAACTTTTCGCAGCAGCCGACAGCATCAGAGTTTTTTGTTGATACGGTCATATATATTTACATATTTACCTACTTACGGTTATATCACGTTGAAACACCGCTTGCCGCACGGTCACCGAAGTTAAGTAACGTCGAGACTGGTCTGTACATAAATGGGCGACCGCTTGTAAATACCAGGTGCTGTGAACTTGAATGTGCAGTTGGTGTGATGGCTAAGAATTTTTAATCGGAGAGCCGAGTTAAAATTTTAGCTGGGATCGTTATATTTACTTACTTCTGGGAAGAGTATGAATCCATCTCTTCTCCTCCAACTATGGGTTAATTAATAAAAAGTCACTAAATCATTATTATCTTAAAAAAAATTCTTAGTCTAAAAATATTTTCTAGCATTAAATAATCATCAAAAGGTTGATAAACCGCTAAAAATTTCATATTTAACCATTCAGGATAGTATGCATATATTATCTTTTGGCTTAAGGCTTTTTTAAGTCTTTGTATTGCATGAAACAATAAAATCCTTGTTTGCAAGTATTAATGATTGTTTTACTTACTGTTTTAAGCACTGTTCTTGCTTTGATAACTCAGCAATATAATGTGGAATGAACTGGCATGACTATGTTTACACGGGTTTCTTTATTTTTTTTTTTCGGTGAGGGGGGGGGTGATTTCTGTCATCCGGCAATTTTCCTGGTCCGAGAGTGGTCTGGTCTCAAAGATGCCGGATTAAAGACGTTGGACTGTAATAAACAATGACGACGACAAATCCAGCTGATTATCTTCGTTCGCGGTTTCATCTCATGAAATGACACCTACTAAATCCTTTCACAATTCCAGATGACCTTTGACCGAATTCAGTTTTTTGTAGTGTATAGTAAGAAAATTGCAGCTTCAAAAAACTGGAGAATAAATAAATAAATAAACACTGATAATTTATGAAAGAATCTTGTAAAAAATAATAAAAGTCAAAGTCGTAGATCATATTCTCAGTGTGTGTGAGAGAGAGAGACAGAGAGAGAAAAGAATTGCTTTATCGTTTACTCTTTTTCTCTCTCTCTCTCTCTTTCTCTCTACCATAATATTAAGTACTTTTCTTACTTCTTTGTTTATTCTCACTGTTTCTTTATCTCTCAGAGTTTTTATTTTACTATCACTTTCTCTCCTTATGTATGTGTCTATCGATTTCAGCCATTATTTATCTCTCCCACACTATTTATTACCGGCCTCTTCTCTCTTTTTATCTATGTGTAAACCTTTTGCCTCTCTCTTACCATCGTGTCCCTTATTGTCAGTTACACACACTCTCTCTCTCTCTCTCTCTCTCTCTCTCTCTCTCTCTCTCCCTCTCCTATTAAGTGCTTTTCTTCTTTGTTTCTTCTCGCTCTTTCTTTTTTATTTTACTTTTACTTTTTCTCGCCTTATGAATGTGTTTATTGATTTCGGCCATTATCTTTCCCTTGCTATCAGTCTTTTCTCTCTATTTTATCTATATGTAAGCCTTTCATCTCTCTCTTACCATTGTATTATTATCAGTTATTCTCTCTCTCCTCTCCTCCTCCTTTTCCTCCTCCTTCGGTCTAAATTTTGTTGAGTCTACCTTAAACACAAATGGAAGAAAACTATACTTGCCTTTTACCAATGTTTTATGAATAGGAGAGTCTACTTTAAAAATCCTCATCCGAAATCTTGAATTTTACCTGGAATTGAACATCGATGGCTAGCACAAACTTTATTCGAACTATTGTACGCATCTTGACTATTAAGGACATTATTGTAAATAGCTTTACAAAAACAAAATAACACAGTAATCGAATATATTCCATATCAAATAAAATAACTAATACCTGAAGATAACCAGAGGTTACTTGGCCAAATGTCGTATCTATAATAACATTTATAACAATCCAAATAAGAACAATAGTTCGAATAAGGAAAAGAATATTAACAATTCATGATCTCTAAAATAAATAAAAAATGGAAAATTGAAAATGGACAGTGTACTAGACCGAAACGTTGTGTCTATAACAAAATCTATAATAATCAAGATGAGAACAATATTTAAAATAAAATTGAAGAAGTCTAAGTATATTAGCAAACACTCAAAAAAACTGAAGATCGACAGAGTGTACTTGGCCGAAACACCGTGTGTGTAATAACATCTATAATGATTAAGATAAGAATCATATTGCGAATAAATTTGAAAAAATCCAAGTATATTAACAATCCCTTATCTCTAAAATAAAAAAAAATGGAAAATTGAAGCTGGACAGAGTGTATTTGGCCGAAACGTCGTGTGTATAAAAACATCTTTAATGATGAAGAGAATCAAGCGAACTATAGTTAGATAATTCGAATTAGTCAAAATATATTATCAATTCCTCATCAAATAAATTCAAAATTATTTGCATTTAACATTACATTACACCATTAAACATAAGCTTATATTACATTACACCATTAAACATAAGCTCTACTGCGTACCGCAACATTTTTATAAAATCCCCACCCTCCATTTACATTTAATATTACAGTATTATGGAATGCTAAATACATATCCTGGTTGTCTATAACAGAGGTCGGCAACCTACGGACAGCGTGCCACATGTGGCACGCCAAGCAATTTCCAAAGGCAGACAGTCGCAAATGACATCACGAAGTCCGAACCAATAACAACTACAACGCAAAGAAGATATTTCGCGGTTTCAATTTTAATATATACTAAACTACTATATGAACTATATTGTAGAACAGGTATATTGACCTTGACTTGTATAAAAAATACGTACGCTGTTGGCAGACTGAATGATTTTAAAACCTTAAGTCGGTACATAGCAAAAGGTTGCCGACCCCTGGTCTATAATATGTGAGTAAGTTTTAGCATACTAAACACTTCTACGCTTCATATAAACGTCCCTGGTTAATTTAATATTACAGTATTATACTGTTAGGCTAGGTAAAAGCCGGACAGTCTACATACAATATCTGGGTAAACATTTACCTACGAGATAATTTAATATCGCATTTAATACATGGGAGATATTTTTAGACATTTTGGTGGTAATTTTATACCACCAGGTACGATGTTTCACCGTTTGTTTGTGCAGCTGTAATTGATATAATAAAAATATTCAAGTATTTGCAAACTGACGACGAAATCTTTGATGCAATGTTCAAGCAGCCGACAAATGTTTTCATTTTTTTTATCTTTTGTATGAAACGTAATATATATATATATATGAAAAAAAATATATATTCAGACACAATATTTTGTCTGGACATAAATCCCGAAATTTTAGAGAATTCTTTATTTTCTATAAAGCCGCGTACCGATGCCCCACCCGCTATCTTAGCATATTTTTGAAGTGGGCGGAGTTACGCACGATTGAAAAGCCTGACACTTCTTTACCCGCTACACAGCTTAGCGCAATTTGTATTTGTCTTGCTAGTTCACGTTTCTATCTATATCCACGTGCGTGCGTGTGTGTGAATATTTCGTCTTCTTTTTCGTTAGGGGGCGTGGTTTCACCACAGGTTGATTAGCGCTTCACCAATAATATTAGTTCTGTTTATTAAGAGCCCCGTCTTCCGCTACTGTCTCTATAGCAACAGAGGAAGGTTTACGTCATCTACTTCGACTGTTTGCTTCTTTGTAGTGATGTTTAGCATAAACAGACACAGGCGCGTTTTCGCAAACCGAGCGGGAGTGGGAAAAGTGAGAGTGGAATAAAGGGTGAGGGGGGGGAATAAAAAAGGGAGAGGAGGAAAATGAAAGAGAAGGCGAAACAATATATACCATTATTAACAATATAGTGAAAGAAAACACCCGCAGAAAAATGCATGTATTTATTAAGTTTAACATAGTCTGGCACAGGGCAACAAGAGCAAAGCAGTTCAAAAGGATTGAAGACATTACACTAGAGAATGGGCGATCAGGAATAACCTGCTAACTTTGCCTCTAGAGTAGGCACCCAACACGTCCATATGTACAATACATATACACAGGCTTATCTACACATTTTGTGACCACTTGGGCAGCAAATTTGGACACTTTCTATATAATTTATGTCCAGAAAAGAAGTAAATTATAACACGTGAAAAAAAATTAAATGAAAAACAGACAGTACCTTGTCAGTCATCTTTAATGAAATTTATATATATATATATATATATATATATATATATATATATATATATGTGTGTGTGTGTGTGTGTGTGTGTGTGTGTGTGTGTGTGTGTGTGTGTGTGTGTGTGCGCTCATGCGTTTACGCATATATTATGTTGAGTCACAAATAATTTCCGTTTTTGTTTATCAACCTAATTCTTGAAAAAAAAACTCTGCAATTGAATTATTATTCCAGTATATATTCGCCATTATTAGAAATGCTTCGTTGCCATTTATCAGGCAGCTCTTCGATAACTTTTGAGTAAAAATTCCGCACGTTTGTGTGTGAAAAGACTTTGCCCGAAATCTTAAATCTGAATTTTCGTCAGAGAAAGTTTAGCCAATCCAAGCGTTTCGCAACGATCGAAAAATACCATAATCGGTTGTTGCAAGTTCAGGCGAATATGGCGGATGGAGTAGAACAGACCAACCGAATTCCAAAATTTTGTTCTTTGTTATTCTTGCTGTATACTGCCTTGCGTTTTTTGTTGTTTTTTGTTGTTTTGTTTTTTGTTGTTTTTTTTTTCAGGGAATTAAACATTCTTTTTTATTTAATCCGCCGTGTATACTGACATTACTATGCAAGTATGTCATCTCGCTTCATATGTATTCTTAACTGCTATGTAGGATTAGTAGTTAGAATGATACATTTATCATACTAACTGGTTTCCCAAAACGGAAATTACTAATAAATCAACCTAATTAATACATACCGAAAGGAAAAAGCATGTGCATTGGTATAACGTGAATACACATATTAGAATGGTGTGTAAATTACTCCCTTTGGAGCAGTGATTAGCAAAATCGACTCATCATCTGTTTTGACTTGAGTTACCTCGCATTTATGGCAGACTAAGCTATGCTTCATAAATATAAAATATGTATATATAATAATTTAAATTGGGTTCTTCCGCGATGCTGAACAATTTTGGTTTTTAAACCGATCTATCAGTACAGCAACAATGCCGGATTTATTTATAGGCTTAGCAGGCTGAACCCTAAAGCCTTTTCCGGTCAAGGTGTATGATATTTTTGACACTGTCATAGGTTTTTCTTAAGCTTGCCGTCATAACGCGTTGTAGCCTCTAAACAACTCTTCAATAATTTTAAACACTCGTCATCATCCACGACTTTACTCAAATTGTTTAATTTAACACTTCTAGTTCCCTCTACTCGTGAGAATGGGGGATTTTGGGGGGGGGGGGCTCTGAGTGGAATATCCTAGGGTCTCTAAATCCGGCCCTATACAACGATATTCATCTTCGGTAGGTAGCTGATTACAGTGGCCCTGTGCAAGATTATACTCAGCTTAGTGACTGTTCGTACGAATGTAGCCCGCGTCAGTATGCGTGTTTATACACAAATAGACGAAAATCAACACGACTCAACGTGTAGAAGCAGTTAACGATGTTAACAGTTCTTACTTTTAAAGATCGATTCTCACTGGGCAAACACTTATTGTGTGAGAATATGGTGGACCGAGTAATTATTTTAAAAATCATATCACCCCATGCAAGGCAGTAATGACACTAAGGCACAAGGGGCTACAAAGTACTCCAGACGACAGTAGATAACGATTGACATTGCATTTAAATTTTTGAAGATCAAAGTTGACTGGAAACCATGGAGCAGGAAGAGAGTTCCACACGCGAGAATGCGTAAAGAGAAACTGTCAGCATGGAACTTACGATTACATTTTGCCAATTCAACGGTGAGACCTTACTGCCAATTTAGTCCTGCGCTTAAATTCATAACGTCTAAGTACCATAGAGAAGAGTTCATCTGAACAATTACCATGAAAGTCTTTATAGAAAAGGCACAGGGCATTTATATTACGGCGGTGAGGTTATGACTGAACCCGAGATGCCAGGTCAGATCCAACGATATTGTTGATTCTTCTTTGGATTTTATCTTAGTCTTACAGTGAGTGAATTAGTTGGTCAAAATTGAAAATGAGCTCTGATCACAGACACGGAGAGAGTGAGAGAGGGAGAGAGAGAGAGAAATCGATCGAAAAAATACTTCATAGAGTGATCAATCTGTTAAATCCTCCTAACTTTGGATAGCAATTTATGAGGGTTGTAGTGGTAGCACTGGTTAGGGTCCCAGCTATGAGCAAATAGTAAATCCTCAAACAAAAATCAACAGTACATTTTTTTAATAAAATGAACAACAATACAATTTTTAATGCAACAATCAATGCTACACTTAAAAAATATAAAAATACATTTTTATAGTAAAATTACCAACAATATATTTTATGATCTACAAATTATATATCTAAAAACATACCTTTACTCTGAAAGTATAAAATTATGTACAAAATATCTGTAATTGAAGGCATGCAATTGTGTACAAAATATTTAGATTAAATAACCCATACAGGTTGATATGCTGCTAAACAAAATCAAGCAAATCATCAACTTATGAGGGTCCAGCTCCTCAGTTCTTAGACCGGAACAACCAAACTTTTCGCAGTTACGATTCGATTATAATGACGAAAAATTCTGCAGAACCAACCACACTTTTCGGAAGAACCAATTCGAGATAACTGGTGTAGAGTTTGCCACAAAATCACACCAAGTTCCACAGTTTTTGAATTCAAAGTAGCCTTTCTCCTTGACTGGTTGCCATCTAAGACTAGAAAACTCAATTTCTCCTGCTATTTTACCCATATCTAGGTGGAGCCGAAGAGATAGATTCAGTCATACATTTCCCAAGTTTATTTGCGCATAAATTCGCTTACTGGACTCAATTGGAATTCGAACTCAACTGTCCGATTTCTTATTCTGTTATCAATTACACTATCTGCGCATTGGGCAACAATAGTAATAATCTACAAGACCAACTCTCTAACCAAGTTCTATATATATATATATATATATATACATGGTGTATCAAAAATACTTTTGCAAACTTTGGGGCTGGTTCCACCAAAACAAGGACAAAACACCTGTACATCCATATATGATGTTAATAATACTAACTAATAGTAAATTAAAATGAATCTTACAAATAGAATAGCAAGCCATATAAGGTGCACCGCAATTCATCTACTGACTATTACTATAAAAAAAAGTATTATTAAATTCAAAGTTTAAATATATTGTAAGGTAAAAGGTAGACTGTGCCTACAATTTACAGTCAATCCACTTCTTTGGTTTAATGAGGAGTTTTTATCAGAAAATTCGATAATTTCTAATTTTTCATGTAAGCATATAAAACAGGTTTCATTTAAAGATCTACATGTTCTAGCTTTTTTAAATTTTCCATTTTACCTTAGGAGTTTTATAAGCTTCTTTTAAATTCCAAAAATATTTAGAAACAAATGTACTATTTTTATAAGTACTATTGGGGAAGGATAAGATATGTTGGTACCATCTAGTCTTAAACGATTTCTTAGTGCTACTAAATTTTTCAACAGTCGCATTCTCTATTGTAGAAATAGTACTTAGATAAACATGAGAGTTGTTTAAACATTTGTTTCGTGATGAGCATTCATTAGATTTCCTACAATTATATTGGTTAATATTATCAACAGTATTTATCTTGGAATGTGCATTATTATCCAAATTTTTAAATTGGTTTAAAATTTTATTATTGTGTTTCTTTATAATCTTCTCAACATTATCGGTGCAGTTATAATTTAGTTTTAGTGTGTTTCTGTTAAATATTTTAATAAAATGGTTACTTTTAGGGAAATGTTTATTAATTAAATGGGGAACTTCTGGCCTAACTTAGTACTGACCAATTGTTTAAATGGGGTTGTGCACTAAATGATTTTTCTATTCCTATTTCTTTTCCTTAGATCACTGTTATCATATTTTCTCTAGTTGATTTCAGCGTACTTATAACCATTATTTTTTAAAACATTATTATAAACACCGCTATATTTATCAAACACATCTTTGTCAGATTAATTATTGCTAATCTTACATTCTACAGATGAGGGTATATGTTTTATTACAAATGGGCTTAGTTATATTGGTCAGCATTATTTTTCATATAAGGTTGAAATACATTATTAACAAGATCTAATGTAATATCAATTTAGTTATCGAGATAGTCTTGCCTAGTGTTACTATTGGCTAGTTTTGAAACTTGAATAAAGCATGGAATAATAATAATACAACACAAAATGTACTTAAACAAAATTTATTGACACAAGAACGTGTACACAATATTTACAGATAGTTTGGTATATTCTTGGGAAGACTGTTCCTGTAGAATGGGTTGACTTAGTCGCAGTCGGGCAGAGTCTCTGGATTGGATCTCTTCTTCCTCCCCCGTCTTCCCGGTACCAACCATATTTATATGGTCGGTACTCCACTATGTAAATTAGGTGGATCGTACCACAACAGCTAGTGAGTTCGATCTTTACTGTGTTCATCATACTTGCAGTCTTTTGCTTAATAATTACCTCTATGTCCTTCATTTTACAAGTATATGTGTCTTTTGATAATAGAAGAGCCGTCTGAGAATGTAAATCTACAAAAAATTATAAGTCTTTGTACAAATGTTGCTTGTCTTGTAATGAGAAAACGACTGTACTGGTAACCAATGCGTCAAAACGAACGAAACGTCACCAACGAGAAGGCATGCAATTGAAACTTGCTTAATATGATAGCGATCTTTGCTGATCTTGAAAATGTCCGTTAGTTGATTAGTTACTAAGAGGAATTAATCAAACAGCTTAGTATAAATCTTATGGAACTCTCCTGTTATTCTGTTCATTCCTCCGGGGCGGGAAGTTAGTAGTTTGCATACGTAATTATCCTCAAGCCTTTTAAGGGTCGAATATTCTTCCAGAATGTGCACTTAGGATGGTTGTCGAAATTAGAATCGTTTGTAATAAAATGTTCTGCAAGCTCCGTTGATGTCACATTGTTGTGTTTGACACCATACCTGTCTCCATTGAATCGTTTATTTAATTTTTCCGTCGTGCAATCCACATAAATCAAGTCATGAAGCACATTCTGAGAAAATATTCAGGATCTACCGACATTTCGAACCTTAAAACGCATGAAGATAGTTACGCATGCAAATTACGAACTATCATTATTATTATTATTATTATTATTATTATTATTTCCTTTGATTTCTGCTGCATACTCTTCTCCATCCGGGTCCCAAGCAGAGACCGGAGGTCAGAAATAGCATCATAACATTTTCTTGTGAACACTTTTTCAAAATAAAAATAAAACAACCTAATATAACACACAGTTTACATAGATAAAGCCTTTCGTAAGGTGTGAGCTCTACTTGAGAACATTTTTTTGTATTTCTTTAAGGCATTGGCTACCAGGGCTCCCTTCAGTAAGTCTCTCAAAATCGTTTCCAATCAAACCAAGGGTTTCAACCACAACTGGAATTATTGATGTCTTCATGCGCCACATTATTTTAGGTTTCTGTTTCAAGAATATTATATTTTGATATTTTTTTTGAAGATCTTCAAAGATACATTACATATATATCGTTATTATTAGTAGTAGTATTTCTTTTGATACGTCACATGGCGAATACCATGAGGACATTTGCGATATAAAAAATGATTCGCAAAATATAAAATGAGAACAAATACACTATCATCACTAAAGTACATGTAGGTTTATATAATAAACATAAACTAAAAAAAAATGGCGCTAACTAACATATTCGTGTACGTCGCCATAACGTAAACTCTAAACGAGCTAGAATTTGCGTAAACAGGTGTATAGACATTAACCTAACGCGCAAGCACTCCTACCTGTATTACGTAAAACACTGATCAGATTTATACCATAAAATGTGCTTGAACACACGTACACACATACGGGAAGTGTGAGAGAAAAAGAGAGACGACGGTGGGAGCTGGTAAGATGTGGTCGACTCGAATCGCCGCGGAATATGCAAAGGCAGTGATGCAGTCACGCCTTGAATAGTAATGAAGGAAGCAGAGACGGGATTGGATGCGGGGCGCCTTCCACACCCGAATATTTATTTTGACTCTTTCAGTCTAAAAAATTCATGTCTCCATACATCAATTAAGCTTTCTGCTAAGCGAAAAACGTTTTCGCCGACTGCTGGCCTTTCGCTCTGTCCCCTTCAAATAACCAAAAAACCCGTAGTTTAAAATAATTTCCTCCGCACAACGAAATAGTCCTTCGTGTTTTCTTTCTTTTTTTAATTTATTCTTCTTGTCTTTTTTTTATCAATAGTCGTTTTTTCCTAGTTTATTTTTTATAATATTTTTTCAGTCTTTTTTTTTTAATTTCAATATTCTGTCTCTTTTGAATCTCTTTTCTTTCTCTATTTTTCTTTTTCATTTCTCTTTATATTTTCTTTCCTGTTTGCTTTTTTTCTTTTTTACTTTTTTCTCTTTCTGTCTTTCATTTTCTTCTTTTCTTTTCCTACTTTTTTCTTTCAGTGCATTTTTTCATTAATTCTTCCTATCCTTTAACTTATTCTTTCTTCTTTAATTTCCATACGCCCTATCTATCTATCTATCTATCTATCTATCTATCTATCTATCTATCTATCTATCTATCTACAACCTACCTACCTACCTATCTGTCAAAATGACAATAATATTGGGTTGGTGCATAATTATCAGGCGTTTTAAACAATATTTATTATGAAAAAAGAAATGTAACAATTCAACAATAACATTTAAATGATTATTCCGGAGTGTATGCATTTTTATAGACGGAAAATAAAATATTTATCTAAAAAAAGTAAACAAAACAGCAATTTTTATTCATAAATAACTCGTCTACAAAAACGCCTGATAATTATGCACCAACCCAATAATAGTTTTTTTTTGTTTCTTTTACGGATACTACTATCAAAGAAGTTAGTATTTATCCGTATGCGCATTCGTACAAAATATGGCAAAAAGTTAAGTTTTCAATGGGGACCTACGCGTACAAGGACCAAAGGTCAGAAATTGCTTAAGCTCCCCTCGACACTTCCTCCGTGAGGAGGCCTCAGGTGCCAGATAATAACTCTATCCCACTCCTGAAGGAAAAGTAAAGCCTGTGGGACGAGCCACTGGGGTTCGAGTTAATATTAAATTTTCAAACCTGCCATCGCGCTATAGTTACAGTATACACAGGAGTGATTTGCCGATGTGTTCATTCACCTACTCTCGCACTCATCGATCATCGTGGCATGCCAATGACAAGACATTGCGCAGAGATTTATGCCTTTGTCAAGGCTATTAGTGCTAACTGAATATACAAGCTGCCTTAGCGGAAATTTTATATCTATTTCGTGATTCCATTTACTAGGTTGATAATCGTTACGTCACCTATACCTCTCTCTATTTCTCTTTCTCTCCCTATTTCTCTCTCCCTATCTTTCTCACTATCTCTCTCTCTCTCCTTCTATTTCCCCTTCTCTTCCTCTCTCTTTCACTTTCTCCTTCTCTGTATTTCTCTTTCCCTGTCTATTTCGATTAAATCTGGCTGAAAGGATTTGGTACCTAAAATAAATGGTCATAAAAAGCAAAAACAGATCTTGCAAGCAATCCGAGACGAAAACTTAGTAAATTTATTTCTCCCCCCCCCCCCTCACTTCTTGCATCTTCGGAATTGGATGATTGGATGCTACTGGTTCGAAGTTATCCATTATTTAACCTTTTAAAGTTTATAACAGTTTATTACAGTTTGTTTGAAAGGTTGATCGTTTAACATATTTCGAGGATAAGAAAACTTAGTGCCAAAAAGGTTAGCGCCTAATGTCTGCAGCTGATTGGATTTATTTGTTGAACAGTATATCAACCCCTTATGGGTCATTTAATGCCCAAATTTAATATTTTGGGAGCTTTGAAGTAATAATAATATGTTATTCAGCTTTCACAATTTAGTACAGTGTAACCCGGATATAAGAGAGTTGTCGGGACCGAAGAAGAAGTCTCTTATATCCGGGTTTGGTCTATTTTATATACATTAACACAGGCTCTAATTTGGGACCAGAGAAAATCTCTCTTATATCCGGGTTTCTCTTATATCCGGGTTACACTGTACATGTTAGATGATACACAGCTTTTATGTATATACATCTGCATATACATGTTTGTGTGGACATGAATACTAGAGGCGGTCATAGGTGTGTTTTATGTTGTAGTTTTGTTGAAGTTATATTTTGGAATACAGTTTGATTTCTTTAAGAAATTATAGGATATTATATCGATTAATGTCATAAAAAGAGTTCTTTCATTTTGGTTGTTTGGCTGATTTCATTTAGAGTCATATCAAACTCTATGGGTTATTTAATGCTGAAATCTAAATATCGTGAACACAATTTTATGGTTTCAACTAAATATATTTTAAATTTAATTGTATGCTTTCAACTACAAATAAAATGTATTGGTCATTTTCCTATAAAATGTATTGTTGGTAATTCTATAATTCTGACCATTTTACTATAAATAGATATTGTTGGTCGTTTTACAATACCAAAAGTATATTGCTGTTAATTTTACTATAAAAATGTATTTTTATGCTTTCATAGTGTTTTGTTTTTGTTTGTGGTCTCACTATTTGCCCATTGCTGGGACCCTAACAAGTGCTACCATCTCGGGTCAGGGTAGACCTGGGAGCAAGAGCAAACGTTTGCAGCTCAAACAGATTGTAAAAGTTTATTTCAAAAGTTGGTCGTTTAATAAATGTCGAGGATAAGAAAGCTTAGCTGTCGAAAAAGCCAGCGCCGAATGTCTGCAGCCCGAACGGCGTCACCTAAACGTACATTACTCTAAGGTCTATCTGAATTCAATTTTACCATTTTTTTTTTATTTTCTCCCAATGTTTCATCTTATCTTTTTATCTATTTTTTTTTTTTTTTCATAGAGATTTTTTCTCACTTTTATAAATCAACTCAACAACAGTTGCCAATATACATTTTGCTTTTAGTTATATATTTCAGGTTTTTCTGTTGTGTTTTTAATCACAACGTTTTTGGTCGATATATTCTTCGACGCTCAATTTAAATGGCGGGAATTTGGAATAAAGATGTAGGTTTGAAGAAGATTCGAACTTATATCCCATACTACAAAAGTTTACCATGGTATATATTATTTAGTAAAGTCTACACTATGTGGTCAGAGATATACCTAACCTTGTTAAATGCAATACGATGATGTTCGTAAAAATATGCATAGAATCATGAAAATACTTAAAAGCTTTGATAACTTAAAACTAACAAATGCTGGAGAATAAGCAATCAAGAAAGTAGAAAAATGTAGGACATTGCATAAGAACTTCATTTGGCTATGATATATAGTTAATGTAAGAGCGTTAATATATGACGTCGCCATCTATGACATATGATGCGAGCGTGACAACGAATCTACAGTGTCCCCCCAAAAAATGTACCCACTTTTTGATCCTGTAATTTCCTGAATATTTCTTTTTTCAGATTCATGCATGTAATTTCTTTTAATATTTAATTTAAACCTTTATTCTTTTTTGTAAATCAATAACCATTGATATTTCTTAATTTTAGCCTTTAATCTTGTTTACAAGCCAATAAACACTGCATTTAATCTCATTTAAAAAATGAATACATTTTTCAGGACCACCCTGTATTTGTTTATTCCAAAAAGCTTTGTAATTTAACCTAAATGCTGAAAGCTAAGTCGTGGGGCTTTCCTTCCGGATCCTTTGGAAGGGATTGGCAGAGGAGGAAAAGGGTTCTTTTTTTCTCGTCGGAGTAGATGCTGCGGTTGTAGTATCTGTTCCGTGCCGGAGGACTTCTCTCCCTCCGCACTTGCCCTTCGCCCATGTTGCGTAACATCTATTACGTAGCGGTGGTATAACCAGCTATGACTAGCTCAGAGAAGCTAAGAACAGTTTAGACAAGCTAAGAACAGCTTAGACCAGCGGGCCGAGTGGAAACACTCGGGGCCCCACGTTAAAAACCGACCTTGTATCACAACCTGACTCAGTGTTTTAAGGTAAATCTAGGGCTTTCCTTCCGGAATGAAATGTTCTGTCGGGAACTGCCTTATAAAAACTACAATTGCTGAATATTAACGCAATAAATATTTCCTTCCTTTCTTTTGTTTTTTCTTTTTTTTTTTTTTTTTTTGTTGCATAGGATAGTATTAGGAGCGTTTAGTTTTAAATAATTTAATTAAAAAAGATCGCTTTTAATTGTTTTGTCATATCTGTCATATTTAATTGTTTTGTCATATCTGTCAAATTATCATGCATTTAAAAAAACTAAATATTTAATCATTTTTGCTTACTATTGCTGACTCAAGATAAATAAGCATAAATAAGCGATGTTTATGCTTTTCATTATTTTAAGAACTGGAAAATTCAACCCCCAGATACAGCAGCAGTATTCCAGATGAAAAACGGATTACAGCTGCCATATCTGGTTGGAGCTGCACAATCCTCACTTTCCTGCCTTGATAGAGTTCAAAAGCGTTTACGCAGTTGTGTGAGTGATGAATAGTTTTCCACCCTACAACTCGTTTCCCGCAGACGCAACGTTGTAAGCCTCTCGCGCTACTCTATCAATATTTCTATGACAAATGTTCTAACGAGCTACATTCCTTAGTTCCACCAAGTCTAGCCTTTAGAGTTAACACTCACCATGTCATATACACTAGGATGAATCATGCTCATTCCCTTAATAAGAAGGAATTTCCATTCGGACAGCTTCTTCCTAAGAACCGCTATTTTGTAAAAGAGACTCCTGCGTGGATACTTCCCTGATCACAATAATATTAACTTTTTCAAGCCTAGGATTAACCGTTATCTTTCCTACATATCCTCACCATCTGCATGTCTTACCTCCACCTCGTTCAAACAACAACCTCATTCAATAACCGTCTACCTTAAGTGGCTCTTGGGCCTTGTATTGGTTTAATAATTTATATTAAAAAAGGTAAAAAGGTAATTCAAATGTCAAAATAGGTTTGTGCTGTTTATGGAGAAAATACTGCTGATTATCGAACGTGTAAGAAGTGGTTTGTGAAGACTTCTCGCCTGTACGATGGACAAAGATCGAGTAAACCAGCTGAGGTTGATAGCAATAAATAAATAGAGCTATGATAGGCTATGTAAGGGATAAGATAGGCAATGTAGGGAAGAAGAAGAAGAAGAAGAAGAAGAAGAAGAAGAAGAAGTTGTTTTAATGGGGGAAGATTTATTTCCTATTTTGAAGCCCGTTTCTCATAGACGCAACATCGAAACCGTCTCGCTAATCTATCATTATTTGCGAGGCAAATGTTCAGATGTGGTACATTATTTAGTTCCACCAGTTCAGACCTTTACAGCCAGATTATGTCATGCTGTTTCCACGGAGTTGAAGCACCCTCATTTCTAAATTATTCCCAATATAAGGAGAAATTTACACACAGACAACTTTTTCCTGAGAACTGCCACGTCGCGAAACACATTCCCGAATGAGTGCTTCCCTGAACATTTCAATCTTAACTTCTTCAAGTCAAAATTCAATTGTTATCTATCCTCCTTCTCCTCATACTTGTTCCGAGCTACTCTTTCATTCATATCACACACCTAAAACCTTCATAACCATTTTAACACTAACCTTCTACCTTTAGTGACTCTCAAGTTTTGTACTGGGTGACGTTTAGCATAAAAAGAGGAAGAAATAACCAATATGTTAGTTTCTTTGATATACGACTTCTTTCTTATTTACTCTTCTTTTCTTTTCCCGCGTATCGTTTCAGTTCACTTGTTTTATTCCTCTTTTCTCTTTTTTCTTTCTTCTTCACTTTTTTTTATTTTTTTTTTCCTCCGAATCGTTTCAGTTCATTTGTTTTATTCCTCTTTTCTCTTTTTTCTTTCTTCTTCTCTTTTTTTTCTTTTTTTTTTTCTCCGTATCGTTTCAGTTCACTTGTTTTATTCCTCTTTTCTCTTTTTTCTTTCTTCTTCTCTTTTTTTTTCTTTTTTTTTTTCCGTATCGTTTCAGTTCATTTGTTTTATTCCTCTTTTCTTTTTTTCTTTTCTTCTTCTCTTTTTTTTTTTTTTTTTCTCCGTATCGTTTCAGTTCATTTGTTTTATTCCTCTTTTCTCTTTTTTCTTTCTTCTTCTCTTTTTTTTTCTTTTTTTTTTTTTTCTCCGTATCGTTTCAGTTCATTTGTTTTATTCCTCTTTTCTCTTTTTTTTTCTTTTTTTTTTCTCCGTATCGTTTCAGTTCATTTGTTTTATTCCTCTTTTCTCTTTTTTCTTTCTTCTTCTCTTTTCTTTCTTTTTTTTTTCTCCGTATCGTCTCCGCACAATTGTTTTTCTTCTTTCTCTATTTTTCTTTCTCCTTCTCTTTTTGTGCTTTTCTTTTTCTTTTTTTTCTTTATTTTTATCACATATCGTTTCGCCTCACTTGTTTTTCTTTGTCCTTTCTCAGGTTTCTTCCTCTTTCTTTTTTTCTTTCTCCATATGGTTTCCGCGCATTGTTTTTCTTGGTCCTTTCTTTTTTTTTCTTTTTCCTTTTCTAATTTTTTTTCACTTTAACATATTTCACTCTTTTCTTTCGACTTATCAGTTTTCTCTCGTTTTCTGAAATTACCCGACTGTTCAAAGATAGTTATGAAGATAAGACATGATAAAACTAATCCCATGAAAGAGCAGAATTCAACAATACCAACTTGATATATATATATATATATATATATATATATATATATATATATATATATATATATATAAATATACATTTTTTTCCCTCACTGAGGGAAAAAATGTATATTTATTATGAAATATAAATTATAACTTTGTTATTATACATCGAGCACTATTTTATTAGCACCAAGATTCAATATTTAATTTATATACGATATTTTATTTATATATATATATATATATATATATATATATATATATATATATATATATATAAATATCGTATATATATATATATATATATATATAACCTCACTACCCAAAAGCAGCAATCCTCTATTTTCTTCTATCTTCTCACTCTTCTTCTTTCTCCTCGTTCTTTTTTTTCTTTTATTTCTCCTTATTCTGTCTCAATTGCACATATCCTACCATTTTAACGACATGCATTATATATATATATATATATATATATATATATATATATATATATATATATATATATATTTTTGGATAGATGTGAGTTTGTGACCCTTTTCACGCTTTAGCGATCGTCAGACAAACTCATAAGTACCGCGCATATAATATATAAATAATTATACATATATATTTTTTTATATTTATATACACTTTTCACACACACACATATATATATATATATATATATATATATATATATATATATATATATATATATATATATATATATATAACAATAAAAAAATATTAAAAATTAAATTTTGCCGATACACTGCGTTGTATATTAATATTTTTTTTGTTTTATTATTTCGATTATGTTCCTCGGCTCGTTTCGGCCAACATGGCCATCATCAGGAATATAAATCCCTACTTGCTAGTAACAGTGAACTACAAAAGTGAACTTTATCTGTACTTTTCATTTGTTTTTTTATCGTTAATTTTGGTCAGAACTTGTGCTGGTCAAACGGCCTCTTTCAAGTTGTTTTTAAGATAGAGGATGGGAGACTTTAAGAATTCCCTCTTGGACATTTTGACAGTTTTGTTGGTTGCTGAGAATGGGATGTGTGTGTTAAATGTATGTTATCTTTTAGTTCTTTGGGAGTGTGCGTGATGTGTGTATGCGTATATATTAGTATGGGTGTTTGTATAAGTGTGAGACCTCAACACCTGTAGAACATGTCTGTCTTGCGTGGTCGAGAAATGTGGGTAGGGCTTCATTTATGGTGTTATATATTAGTTCTATGTTGTTATTAGTTCTATTTATGGTTAAGTCCGTCTGAACGAAGTGTTTTGAGGCGCAAAATCCATTTATCTTCATGTTCCTCTAGTATTTTTCTAAGGTTATTTTTTCTGTCTATTTCTATTTTTTCTATTATAGTGAATTTTGCATGGCTTTTAAAATCATGTTTTTCTAGGCGGAAATGTTGTTCTACAGGTAATAATCCTTCGTGGAGAGCCGACTTGATCCGATTCCGATAATTATTAATTCTGTAGTGAAGGGGGTCGTTCATATTTTCCCACACATTGTTCCTGGTATAGGGTGCATCCCAATAGGTAAATTATGTTATGACCTCTACAGTTAGAATTGTGGCAGATTTTGAAAGAAGATTTAGTGACTGAGCTAGTGAACGAATTGGTATGTCTAATGTGGTTACAACATAGGCTCCTTTTATTGTTACATGATTGGTGATATATATATATATATATATATATACACACATATATGTATTGTTGTATCCGAAAATGCTATTTCGTTGTCCTCTCATTACTAAGAGAAAAAACAAGAACAACATCTATTCCATACCTGAAGATGTCTGTAGGAACAGACGAAAGCTTGTAGTAAAAATAAGAACTAATACGGCAGAAATTTATAGAAACAAGGATCATTTCGTTCATAACGGATTCGGAGGTTTTTGTATATTATTTGAATTGTTTGCGACGATGGATTTCTCGCCAATTAAATCATTAACCTTTGCATTTGTTTTTTGTGTGAATAATTCATGAATTTGTAAATTGATTGCACGTTTATATATATATATATGGTGTGTGTGTGTGTGTGTGTGTGTGTGTGTGTGTGTGTGTGTGTGTGTGTGTGTGTGTGTGTGAAATAGCAACCATGGTTTGACTTATATGCAGAATTACAATCGCAATTTCATTTAACCAGGGTTGGCTCAATCACCAAATCTGTTTTGTTCAAAACTTTATTAATTTAAAACTACTTTGCAAGAGTAACAATAGATGACAATTGATGGCCACTGAGCATAAATCCAGCCACGTATAACGCATGAAATTTAAATACCAAAATCAAAATTATTTTGAAAAAAGAGTAGACCTAGCAACACTCCCGGCTTTTCCCCAATCTTAATAATGGCCAGAAGTTTGATTGAAAAGGTTTGATGTACAACATATGGACAATATTTGAAGTCATTAATGAGAAGGCTTATACTTAACACCAGAAAGAGCCAGCTGAAGTTTCTGAGACACATAATGAAGAAGGAGGGTCTGGAGAATTTGATACTCATGGGTCGAATAGAGGGAAAGAGAGACAAGGGAAAGCATCGCGTGACATACCTGGCGAGCTTGAGCAGATGGATGACAGAACATGGTCTGGGTGGGAGGGAAGCAGAGGGAAGGAACTTGTTGAGACCTGCAAGTGATAGAGAGAGGTGGAGAGCCATGATCGCCTACGTCCTGAAAGAATATGGAACATAAAAAGAAAGAATCTGCGCTCGTGTACTTAAAGAAATAACGTTTTTCAAGTTCTTATTTATTATCTTGAAACAAATTTGTATTTATAGTGATTTTCCAAGCGTAGCTTAGATGTGGCACTAGACCGGAAGTAAGAGGCACCCAGAGAGGATCAAACTCACTACTCAGTCGTAATTGTTCTAGCGAGACAAACTTGCTAAACATTACACTGCCCCGAGGTACCCATTGTGATTTTCAAAGCGTAGCTTAGATGTGACACAAAGCCGAAAGTATGGGACAGCCAGTGAGGATCGAACTCACTACTCAGTCGTAATTGTTCTAGCGAGACAAGCTCGCGGTGCCGAGTAATGATTTTCCAAGCGTAGCGTAAATGTGACACAAGGCCGAGAGTAAGGGGCACCCGCTGAGGATCGATTGTTTTAGCGAGACAAGCTCGCTAACCATTACGCTACTTCGAGGTGCCCAATAATGATTAGCTTAGATGTGGCACAAGGCCGAAAGTAAGGGGCACCCAGTGAGGATCGAACTCACTACCCAGCAGTAATTATTCTAGCGAGACAAGCTCGCTAACCATTACACCACTTCGAGGTGCCCAATAATGATTTTCCAAGCGTAGCTTAGATGTGGCACAAGGCCGAAAGTAAGGGGCACCCAGTGAGGATCGAACTCACTACCCAGCAGTAATTATTCTAGCGAGACAAGCTCGCTAACCATTACCTAAACGTCGAGGTGCCCAACTTTGTATTTATATATATAGTGAGATATCTTCATCTGGGGATCCCTAACTGCTATCGCATTAACCAATGGTTGGTCTGGTCAGCTAAATTTTTTATGTTTAAAACTTTATTAAAACTAAAACTGCTTTGTAAAATAGATTCCATACGAGTATACTAAGTGCGAAATAGTTTTAAATATAACGTAAACCTTTAATACTATTTTGAAAATATAAAAAAAAAGATAATTTAAATATCCGCTGTTAAATTTTGATAAGTTGCTGAGGAAAAAAATCAGCTCAAATTATTTTTAAAAAAATAGTTTAGTTCATTGTCTACTGAAATACTTTTGCTTAATTCATTTAATTTTATAGTTTTGTTTTTTGTTTTGTTGTGTTTTTTTTACCGTGTAGTGAAACTATATAATCCTGGCGGGACCTGTGTCCCCTCTGTCATCTACGAGGTATACGCTTTATAGTAAAATAGATTTCACAGTCTGCGGATCTTTTGGAATTTATCTACCGCTGATAACAAGATTCTTCTATACTTTCTTTTTACACCTTCCCAATACCGAAGTCAATAGTCAAAAGAATTTTTCATTCCTGGACCAGGATTATTCCAATTCCCTACAAAATCCGAGCCCTTCTCTCTTCCTTCCTTCCTTCCTTCCTTCGGACCACCGATAGTTAATTCTCGCCTTTTTCTCCTTCTTTCCTTCTATCATCAGCCACTCCCCACCCCCAAGCACCTGCCCTCCCTACATACAAGCAATATCGGGTGCTCCGCCTTTCGCTTGAAAGAGAATGTCAGCCATAAGTCCACTGCGCGCATCTTTCAATTTCCGGTGTAATAACAAGTCGGGTCCACGGTCCGGACATGACGGACCCGATATTTCACAAAGGCGACGTGGCTCTGCAACAACGCCATCACTTTAACAACCAAAATGATTCCCAGTTGCCTGTTCAAACGAAGCGAAAAGAAAGAAAGAAAGAAAGAAAGAAAGAAAGAAAGAAAGAAAGAAAGAAAGAAAGAAAGTTGCAAGTTGCCGAACCTCTGCAAGGAACAAAATAAGAATTTTCTGTCTGTTTTTAAAAGCTTCTTCGCCATTGATCGATGACTGATATAGCAATAGGGAAAACACGCGGAGTGTGTCCAAAGTTGTGCGCGATTGTGTTTGTGAGTGACTACGTATCACTTCAGAGGAGAGGAGAGAGGAAGCAAGTATTGATGCTTATAAATGTTTCTTGATCCAAAGAACACAAGTTGCCTGTATATATTCTTCTGCTTCTTCTTATTATTATTATTATTATTACTATTATTATTTTTATCAATTTATCTAAATTTATTTTCTAATTTAGTGTGTATAAATGCTACTCTTCATATAACTTTTTATTATGCTAGATTTAACCTAGACCATAGTAGAAAAGCCAACTGCGGGTTGAACTCATAAATAGAAAAGATGATTTTAGCCGAGTTTACTGAACAGTGTATAGAAACTGTCCATGGTGATTATTGACCTAAGTGCTTAATGCTTTAGCCATTTTCAATGTTATTATATCTATCTATCTATTTATATTTCATTGAATAATACAGACATATTGTGTCTACATATTTTTCGAAACTTTTCAAACTCATCTTCAGAGTTAAATTACAAAACCACACTTATTATAACTGAGATAAAATCTGCATTCCGTTGTGATGGTGATTTTTAAAAACACGCGCGAACGCCCACTGTAATTAAGATATATATATATATATATATATATATATATATATATATATATATATATATATATATATATATATATATATATATATATATATATATATATATATATATATATATATATATATATATATATATATATATGTATATATATATGTATATACATATATGTATGTATATATTTATATAAATGTGTGTGTGTTTGTGTATGTGTGTGTGAAAATTTTCTCAGAGTTAACCTATATAAAAAGACAATATTTATAAATATAAATGACAATATAAATGTAATAGTTGCCGACGCGTTTCGTCCAATGTGGACTTTCTCAAGACAAAAAAAAACGAAATGAATTTATTTAAACAAAGTAACTAACAATAACAAAAACAAAATGTCCTTAGCAACTGGAAGAATTTAGAGAACGCTATTTTCATACTGTTAACTGAAAATTACGTCAATTACTGTCATATTGTTATTATTACTGCGTTGACCATTTCAACCATTTTCTTTTGATTTCACTACACTGTTGTGTACGTTTGTTTGGGAGAGTAGTAATTCTGTTAAGAAAGATGACATAGGAAAAAAGCCTGGGCGTAGATTAATATTTGGGTAATATTCAATGGCGACACTCTCCAGAATTTTCCTTCTGAGTGAGTTATTTTAAAATCAAAATTGTGGTTGAATTTATTTCTATGTATGACTAGTGCATTAGCTAAGTTGTTTTTTATGAGGTCTCTTTCTCTGTCACGTCCAATATCCAGAATAACTTATCCCATCTAAATAATCTTAAAATAGTCACAAACACTTCCAAAACCATTATGGATATACTCAGATCCTCAAACACTAATAGCAATAATATTTCTGAAGCAGGCATTTATAAAATAAATTGCCAAAACTGTCCCTCCCAATATATTGGAGAAACAAGTAGAATTTTAGAAAAACGCATTTATGAGCACAAAACAGGACATTTTGTTTTTGTTATTATTAGTTACTTTGTTTAAATAAATTCATTACGTTTTTTTTTTTTTTTTTTTTTTTGTCTTGAGAAATTCCACATTGGACGAAATGCGTCGGCAAATATTACAGTTTACCTATTGTCATTCATATATATATATATATATATATATATATATATATATATATATATATATATATATATATATACATCCCTGGTAGATAGAGTGTTTATAGGTATATAGACAGTGTGCACATAGGAACAAACACTGCTTAGTGACTGTCAGAGGTTCAAGTTTCAATGCGGTCTTCAGATCAATACTTGCCATTGAAGTATGAAACAGATAATCACCATCTAGTGTTGATTCCTCTGTTCACAATGTTTCTCCCTCTCTCTCTCTCAGTCTGTCCCTCGCCCTTCCCACTCGAGGGATTCACACACACACAGACACACACACATATATATATATATACATTTTAAAAGATATTTTTATTAAAAAAATGTGCGCCTTATATGCCGTCAAATACGGTAATTATTAACAATAAATTATAATATATAATAAACCGTAATATACACTAAAAACTAAACCGTGATAATATTAATAATTGAAAATTAATCTGGATCTACATGTTTAAGTAGATATATATTTTTATGCTTTACATGTAACCATCAGCTCATTTCTCTTGTTTAAAAATCCCGGGTTATTATAGTGTTTTAAGATAATCATTTTCTCAATAAAACAAGTTACATTTATTCCCTTTACCGTTATGCGATTTTGCCCTTTCTTTAATATTCGAGTTAATTGAAATGGATTTGCTGGTATCTTTCAATTGCCAGAAATAATTAGAGAGAGAAGTGCTGTTTCAGTATTTACTATTAGCCGAAGTCATTCGGTGATGGTAGAAGGGAAACTGCCAAGGATTTTCGATAGAACCAAAATAAAATCTAACATCGCTACCGAAGCCTATGCTCGCTCGATGTACAATATTATCGGTCATACATTGATCGTTTTATGGGCAGATCGTGTTCTTTCGGCATTTGCATTTATTTTTAGAAAAATATACATTGTCTTTGTTAGAGAGATGTTTATTTAATATGGTGTTAATATGCTAGGATGTTATTAACGCAGTGATAACTGAATTTAACATTATTTTTGTTAAAAAAATCTTTAACATTGGTGAATGGTTAAAATGCTTATGGATTCATTTTAGGAAAATTTTTCCGACATTACTTTGGACATTACGTTCAAAAGGTGGAATGAACCCTATGATGTTGCGTTTACGGTGTTTCTGGGTTTTTTTTTTTTTGTTTTGTTTTTTTTCTTACCATCTTTGTTTTGTCCAGATACTCTGAATTAAGTTTATGATTGCTTATCATTTTTAAAAAAATATCTTTTAAAATTCTCTTGGGTCTTACATACCATATGTAAGCTTACTAATTTTACTAATTACTATTTTTTCTTGATTTACCCTGCTGAAATTGGGATGCGTCTTATAGACCCGTGCGTCTTATATGAGGTTAAATTAGTTAAATTAGTTTAATTTTTAATATTACTATTTTTTAATAACATTAAGTAAGCTCCCTTTAATTAAATAATTGATGATCCACTACTCTAACATAAAATAAAAATATAATTAGAAATAAATACAAATCGTTTACGTTCATATGCTAATCCCGGTTATTTTAATTGCCAAATATAATGTTTGGAGAAATATAATTTTTTTAAAAAGAGTTAGAAGGAATTTTTTGAAAATTATTTTGATTTTTAAAATGTGTTTCAAAGGGATATACTTTTTACAAACTATGATCACAGTATATATAATACATAACTACGACAGCATAACGTTAAACAGATATATTTTTAAAATTCAATTTACATAACGGTCAGTCCAAAAGATTGCGTTTGACATGAAACATGCTAACGATGAGGGATAATTTTGTTTATTTATTAATATATGTCGGTCGGGGTTCAGTCTCGGCCTGAAGCGATCGGGTGTCTAGGCACACTGATGAGCTGTGATACAGCGAAACAGTCTGTCTGTGGATGACGATATTAGCTCTCGATAAAATAATTTAATCGATCAAGCACTGTAGAGAGTAAAGAGCGAATTTGTAAACAGTCACTATTACTGCTGATAATGTAAGACTCTCCGATTGAGTTCTCTGAGTGACTGGTGTGCTTATGAAAAATAAATGTGCAAAAATTCGCCTTTCCGGGCGTCGATGGTCTAAGGGTTAGAATCTCCAACTGATACCAGATCAGTCGGATTTCGGTCCCGGTCTGAAGCGATCGGATGTCAAACCACACTGTTGAGCGAAACAGTCTGTCTGTGGATGACTATATATACATATACACACACACACACATATATATATATATATATATATATATATATATATATATATATATATATATATATATATATATATATTTCTGAAATGGCACTATTCACATTGTTTAGACTATTGTAATCACAGATCTAAGTTAAATTGGAAAAGTGAAAAATGTAGGTTAGATGTTAGGTGTGGCTTTGTAATTCATGGTTGTCTAGAATTGTCTGTCGTGTATTAAACGTGTCATCCTCACTTTCTTTTCTAGAACATATATAACATACACAGAAATTCAACGAGGTGTTTGTATCGAGCCATGGATTAATTTGGGCATTTTTAATTTTTTATTTATTTTTTATACTTTAGTGCTCTCTTAAAGGGGCTTTTTATGTGATTTAATCATATATATATATATATATATATATATATATATATATATATATATATATTATTAATTACAATGATCTAAAATCTAAATATTTTGAACACAATTTTATGGCTTAAACTAAATCTTACTGAGTGTTAGAGAATATGTTTAAGGAGAGAGGACAATAAAAGAGCAAAAATGAAGAAGGCAGAAGATAGCGATTGACATTGCATTTAAATTTTTGAAGATCAAAGTTGACTGGAAAGCAAGAAGCCAAACAGAGTTCGGCATGTGAGAAGTGCGATAGAAGAAACTGTTAACATAGAACTTACGGTTACATCTGGTCATTTCAAATGTAAAATGATGAGACATTTCTGCCAATCTAGTACTGCGCTTAAATTCATAAAGTCTAGGTACCATCGAAGAAAGTTCATCAGAACAATTACCATGAAAGTATTTATAGAAAAGGCTGAGGGAAGCCACGTTACGGTGGTAGGAAAGTTACTGAAGCCCAGATGCCAAATCAGCACCAATATCATTGCAGATTCTTCTTTGGAGTTTATCAAAAATCTCTAAATATATAGCAGGCGCATCAGACCAGATATGGTCATATCTTTTAGAAGTATTTGTAGCAATGGATTCTGGTTCAACAGGCCATAGAGAGTGAGTATAATCTTCATTGATTACAAAGTCATCTTTATCTGATAAGTATCTTCAAATACGCTGCTATGATTACAACGACCATTGTCTGGTTACTTATTTACAGTGCTCTCAACGTGTAATGAATTTAAGTCATTTTAAACCCTAAAATGTTAATAGTGAAAGCAACATATTTCCCTTATAAACTTGAAAAGATCGCATCGGCGGAAAAAAAAGGAATAGAATTGAGAATCTACATTTATATTCCGGGAGTTTCATTGATGATTCAATAAAATCGAGACAGACGATAATGTTGCTACCTTTATGAATATTTAAACTGTTTAATCTCAAGCGGAAGAGAGCATTTAAATTGATTCAAAGACTTCTGGCTGCATTTTATAGAAGATAATGCTTACAGCCGATATACTTTAACACAGATATTATTGCTATTTATTATTAACCAATCAAAAAAGACAAGAACCAAAACGAGGCTCTGTGCCAGGATCTTTGACGTCGTGAATACTTTGCCTCAGAAAGAGCCTTGAAAATATGCCTCAGAAAGTAATCGTAACACTTTGTGCGCACATGCGCGTGCTTGTGTGCGTTTGTATACATACGAGTCGGTGTTGAAAAGTTCTCGGCCAGGAACAAATGAAAATGATCAAATGATTAAATATATATTTTTTAAATGTTCCTTGGTTAGGCCGAGTACTTTTCAGTATCTCATTGTTTACCAATGGATTTGTGATTAGAAAGGATATGTCCATATTTGTAAATTGTATTTCACTCTCTGGTAGATTTCCTCATTTTCTCTCCATCTTTTTATTCTTTCAAAAAGTTCTGCAAAATTCGGATATTTTTCAACTAAAAAAAGATGAAAATAAATATAAATATTATAGTTCCTAACTGTTTCGTGAACAAGGTTTAATCTTCCTGTAAAGAACTTAATATTCTTGTAACAGGATTTAATCTGCTTGTAACAAGACTTAATCTTCTTAGTAACAGGAATTAATCTTCTTGTAACAGTACTTAATTTTCTTAGTAACTGTATTTAATCTTCTTGTAACAGAACTTAATCTTCTTGTAGCAGGACTTAATCTTCTAAGTAACAGGAATTAATCTTCTTGTAAGCGGATTTAATCTTCTCAGTAACAGGGTTTAATCTTCTTGTAGCGAGATTTAATCTTCTTGTAACAGAACATAATGTTCTTAGTAGCAGGAATTAATATTCTTGTAACAAGACTCAATCTTCTTGATGCTTTAGTGTATTTTTTACGAATTATGTTTCTATTTGTTAAACACGTACGGAAATACACATACGCACAGGCACACACACACACATAGATAGATAGATAGATAGATAGATAGATAGATAGATAGATAGATATTGTCATCCATATCACATCTCATCAGTGTGGTGAGACATCAAGCCAGGATCGAAACCCGACTGACTTTTCCCCTAAGCTATCAACTCCCGGCAGAGAGAAAGGTGAATTTTTACGCATTTATTTTTGAATAAACAGGCCAGTGACTCGGAGTGCTCGATTCATAGACGAGCTTTGCATTATCAGCAGCAAATTCGCGCTTTCTCTCTAAAGACAGAAATTTGGTTTGCCAATGGGATCTCCTCTCAGCGGCGTTCTTGCATGTCTATTTTTAGAATTTCTAGAAAGTGACTCATTCAAAAATATTCTCCCTACAAACTCTTCATATTTCAGATACATAGACGACTCGTTATTAATAATTCCAAAAAACACCAATTTAACGGATCTTCTCTCCAAACTTAACAACATTGAACCTACAATAAACTTCACTCTCGAAACTGAAACCAACTACACTCTTCCGTTCCTGGACATTTTGTTAATTAGAAATAACAACGAACTCAATTTTGACGTTTACAGAAAGGCTACAAACAAAAATGATCTCATCAGCTTCTACTCAAACCACCCTTCAAAAATTAAATCTGGAATTATTATAGGTTTCTATCTAAGAGCATTAAGAATCTGTAGTCCTCAATACTTATTTAAAGAAGAAACCTACATAGAAAACACATTCAAAAACCTACAATACCCCTATCATTTCATCCACAGTGCAAGAAGAAAGGCATACAAAATATACAAACGAAACAAAACTAATAACACAATCCGCAATAGTAAATCACATGAAAACAGATATATAATACTACCGACCAATTCTGCCACGTCCACGATCCAGAATAACCTATCCCATCTAAATAATCTTGAAATAGCCACAAACACTTCCAAAACCATTATAGATATACTAAGATCTTCAAACAATAATAGCACTAATATTTCTGAAAGAGGCATTTATAAAATAAATTGCCAAAACTGCTCCTCCCAATATATTGGAGAAACAAGTAGAAATCTGAAAAAACGCATTTATGAGTACAAAAGAGACCTCACAAAAAACAACTTAGCTAATGCAATAGTCATACATAGAAATAAATACAACCATAATTTTGATTTTAAAAATGCTACACTCATAAAAAAAGAAAATAACTCACTCAGAAGGAAAATTCTGGAGAGTGCCGCCATAGAAAATTATCCAAATATTAATTTACGCCCAGGCTTTTTCCCCATTTCACCTTTCTTAACAAAATTAATACTCTTACAAACAAATATGCACAACAGATTCATAAAATCGAAAGAAAATGGCTGAATACATCAACACAGATATAATGACAATATTCTCCACACGTGACAATCTCTGACGTTATTTTTCAGTTAAAAATATGAAAATAGCGTTTTTCTACATTCCAGTTGCTAGGTACATTCTGTTTTTGTTTTTATTAGTTACTTTGTTCATTTAATTTCATTTTCGTATTTTGCTTTGATAAAGTCCACATTGGACGAAACGCGTCAGCAATTACCAGTTTTCCTATTGTCATTTTTATTCATAAATATTGTCTTCTCTACCGATTAAATCGGAGAAATTTTCATATATATATATATAGGTGTGTATATGTGTGTGTGCGCGTGTAATTTAAATTTATATGAAAATCCGACAGAATCTGAGTGGACCAATTCAATACTACGACACTACTTCCTATGAACAGTTTTCAAAATTCTCTCTCTCTCTCTCTTCTCTCTCTCTTCTCTCTATCCCTCTCTCTCTCTCTCTCACACACACATACACACACATACACACACAAACACAATCGTATATATATATATAACAGCTTGTATGTAAGTGCGTATGTGCATGCGTAAATATGTATATTATCTAAATATAAATGTAAACATATATCTATATATTATCTAATAAGTTTTCCTTTGTCTTCCTACATTATCTAATCTGTCTACCTATCTATCCATATATATATATACATATATAATCGACTCTCCCGTCGCGTTCGACGTATGAGGGTCAGGCCGAAGTCCCCAGGAAACCGACATCCCGACACCGGTACATGAGATTTGATTATAGTGGTGAAGTCCTCGTGCAGGACCAGCCACACTTTTTGGAGGGACGAATACAGATAACCTGGTGCACCGAATGCATGCCACAAGGTTCCCAAACGACCCTCCGCAGGTTTTGAATTCAGAGTTGTCCTTCTCCTAGACCAGTTGCCAACCAAGGCTATAGAACCCAGTCTGTCCTGCTATTTTACCCATAGCTGGAGGGAGATGAAGAGGATACATATCTTTCCCAAGGGTATTAGCACGTAAGTGAAATGTAATGGATTCGACTTGGATTCGAAATCCAAGCCGCTATCCACTGCTCCACCCGTGCCTCCTCATATATATATATATATATATATATATATATATATATATATATATATATATATATATATATATATATATATATATATATATATATATATATATATATATATATATATATATATATATATATAACTAAATAAATAAAATTTTTCGAGTGTTTCATTTCGGTAGATACCATACGAAATAAAATACTGTTTAAAAAAATAAACGAAACGGAGCGTTTACTCAAATATGGTTATCCAGTAAAAAAAAAAAAAGAAAAAGTAATAAAAAATATGTTCGGATTATTGAATAAAAATCCATTATTTTTTTTTAGAAATTGCTTTGTTTAAGTTTCGGCTACGAAACTGAGCAGTTATGAACTTTCGAGAATCTAGAACGAGAGGATTGTGCTTAAAGGCAGAATAGAAACTCGATTGGTCACGACGCTCTTCACAGCTGAGTTCGTTAAAGCATGTCGTATCTAACGACGGGATCTCATACAAAGGAGGACGCAGATTCGAAAACTGCTGGAGATCCCATTTTTCTTTAATCAGATTCTTCGACTGTTCAGGCCGATAGATGAAATAAAATACTGTTTTAAAATAAATGGAGTGTCTACTCAAATATGTGTATCCACGAAAGTAAAAAATCTATGTATATGCAGTAAAATTATATAATAACTGTTCTTATGCGTATGAAAAATTATTGCGGATTCATATTCAATCCAGACAACGTTGTCTCAATCAAATTAGATTTCAATAATGACAAAAAAAGCTCGACGTTCAGACAATCTTTTTAATAATTCTACAATTAATAAATTATGAAAATTACCTTTTTCTAAAGTAGCTATGTAAAAGACACACGTTTACACGGAAAATGCTGTAAGAATTCATTTGTGAGTGCGTTTTTACTGTCATTATTTGTAAAGATGTACTTTGCTGTCTTTTTCTTTGGCGGGAAGCGGCAAGTGACAATTTCTCCAAAACTCCAACAAACCATTTATTGAACTCCTTACAAACGAACATATGTATGCTTGTGTGTGTGTGTGTGAGAGAGAGAGAGAGAGAGAGAGAGAGAGAGAGAGTGTGTGTGTGTGTGTACTAAGGGCAGGTAAAATTGAATGTTTTTTCCAATAACGTTCTTCATACTTGCTCTCCTATGTCCAAATTACAACTAAATTTATAACAAAGGTAATGATAAACATAAAATCTTTAATAAAACTGTCTTTTCTTTAAAGAATTATGTAAGAATATTTGAAACACACACACACACACGCACGCACACACACAAATAAAAACATTCCACAACCAATAAGTATAGTGCCATGCGTGATACACGCTTAGACGATCATGTATCTTTCGATACATGACTGATGAGGCAGATTTTTCCCGCAGTAGGTTGCCATTTCTTTCGCAGAAAGAAACGGCAACCTACTGCGGGAAAAATCTGCCTCAAGCGTGTATCTTGCATGGCACATAACTGAATAAGTATATTATATAAGCTACAAGTAGTTTATTGTGAATACGTTTTGTTTAATTACTTTTCTTAATTATTTTGTTATCCAAATACTTTTGCCAACTTTCGAATGAAATTTCATTAAATTCTTCCATGCTTAACTTTTTCAATTCCGATTCGTTGTCGGAATTTCATTTTAATTCACGCCGCAGTTTTTTTTTTAAATACAGATTCAATCAATTGATTTCAGACTATCGACCTTTTCCTTTTCCATCTTTTGGCTTACGCTTGGAATCGTTGTCGTATTGGAATATTCAGATTTTCCACAAGCAGGAATTTCTACCTAAGCTTTTCACATTAGGTTTACGAACCAGAAAAAATAATCATAAGATTTTTCAATAATACTGGATTCGACATTGACAGAAAAACTAACCTAAAAGAAATCGATTTCTTTGATGCCTCGTTCAATATAAGAAACGGTACATGTCAAACACATGGGAAGCCTAACGACAAACCACTTTACGCATCTTCTAACTACTCACCATCAATAACCAAGCAGATTATACAATCAATTAACCGCGGGTTATTTGACAATTCTTCTAGTGAAACCATCTTCAACGAAGCCAAGAAAGATCATGAAACAGCGCTAAAAGATAGATTTTCAGCAACACTCAGATACACACCACACAGTACAAAAATCAAATATGGTTCAACCCGCCGTATAACTAAAACATAAAAACAAACGTAGAAAAATATTCATTAAACTCATACACAAACACTTCCTCCCATCAAATACAAGATATTCAGCAAAAACACAATAAAAAATCTGATATGACTGGAACATGGCACAAATAATAATAGACACATTAGAAAAACAACCAAAAAACCGCTTGCACAAATCAAACCAAAGCAGAGCAATAGATTAATCTCCTTTCAACGGCAATTGCTTGCAAAACAATGTCATATACCAAGCCACTGTAAAATCAGCAGATAACTAAAAATAGTATACATAGAAGTAACTGAATGAACCTGAAAACAAAGAAACTACGTACACAAAACATCCTCTACAAATCGTAAATACACGAACAACACAATGCTTTCTAAGCATATATCGGAAATTAAAACCAAAAACAAACCGCACCAAAATTATCATGGAAAATAAAGAAAACACCATCAGCCTATCACAATAAATCTCAAAACTGCCAACACTGTATGGAGGAAAAAAGTGCTATTTCCAGACCAACACAAATTACTAAATAAACATTTAGAACTCATCTCAAAATACAGACACGAAAACATTTTTAGTGCGTTACTTAAAAGTCGAAAACTAAAAACGGATACGGAAAAAAATAATAAGTAAAAATAAATAAATAAGCAAAATAAAATAAAGAAAATAGACAAAACATCTAAATCAATAACTAAACAAATTAAGTAAATAGTATACAATTGAACAAATTACGAATCAACACATAAACACATGTAAACGTAATAATAATAATAATCAATAACAAATAATAAAGTAATCAATAATGCGTAAAAAAGTTAACAAAAAACACTATAAATTATCAACAAATAACTTCATTAAGATCCACAATTATTTCTACTCCGTTGTCTCTGGAATAATTTGAAACACCACCCACCCACCCAATAACCGTTAGAATAATACAATAATCCTTCTACCCATAATGCAACATTAACTTGCATATATATATATATATATATATTTTTTATTATTATTATTATTATTATTATTATTAACGTTATTTTTGTAGAGACGCCCTGTTTTTTATTCCCTTTTATTTAACAGTGTGAATTACATCTACTAGTCTAAAGCACGCCAGGTCAAACTGTGAGACGCAGGTTCAAGCCCTGCTGGAGGTCACATTTTTCTTTGAGTTTCTCAAGTGAGCAGGCCAAGACGAGTAGACGCAATTCACACTGTTTAAAATAAATTTAAAATATCAGGTGTATATATATATATATATATATATATATATATATATATATATATATATATATATATATATATGTGTGTGTGTGTGTGTGTGTGTGTGTGTTGTGTGTTATTTAAAGCGAGAAAATACTTTTAGTTTATAAGAATATTTTTTTAGATAATAATGATTTATTAGTACAAGTCCTACTAATTAACCCATAGCTTGTGGGAGAAGAGGTGGATTCATACTTTTCCCAAGGGAATTTGTGCATATTTGAATATAATGAACCCGACTGCAATTGGAACTCGGCTCTCGGATTTCCAGTTCCTAACCATTATACATTGCATCACCTGCACATCCAAGTTTACTGGATCAGGTATTCACAAATGATCACTCATCTAGGTACTGACCAGGCTCAACTTTGCTTAACTTCGGTGATCGTACTAAAACCAGTGTTTCAACGTGATATCGCTGCAAAAACAAACAAACAAACAAACAAACACACACACATATATATATATATATATATATATATATATATATATATATATATATATATATATATATATATATATATATATATATATATATATATATATATATATATATATATATATATATAAATATATATATATATATATATAATGCAGTCTGGCAGTCTGCATACATACTATCGCACATACAGACACTCACAGTCATCTCATTACACAGAGAAAACAGAAGATGCTTAACTTGATATACATACACATGACAATACTTTCCATCTATTGGCAATATTACATTCTTTCAGTCATACTCTTTCATCTCAAACCATTTCCTAGAGCTTTTCTCGGGCCTGCTGTGCCAGTCCGTGGTCGAAAGTGGACAGTGAAGATACCAAATGCTAATCGTCATGAGAATTGGTTATTAGAAAATCCTACCTTCCAAGACTTCTGAAGCTTAATCAACGAAAACTTGGCGAATAGACAAGGTCCATTAACTTTCACATTATAAAGCCACGCACGTCACGCCTTGCAAGGGTCCATTTAAATGGAATTGGGGCAATTTACTTTAAAATGGGGATTTTGAAATATAGACGGCCGAAGACTGCTGTATTGAAGTTCTTCATTCAAATCTTCAGACACACACATATAGACACACGCATTTATGTATGTTTCTGAGAAAGAAAGATGGAAAGAAAAAGAGAGAGTATGAATAATAACTTGATGATATTATATTTATTTAGATTGTGGTTTAGTCTTGAGAAACTAAATGCCCCAAATCGCGTACTGGTTAACGAGATTAACTTACTATTACCATCCATTGTCTACTGAGGCGTTATAGTTAGCGAGAATAGATTTCTAAACAAGGGTTGATAATATTAATAATGAGAATAACCGTTTTCATACAGAAAACATTCGTAAATCATTGATCGAAAAGTTAGCGTTACTATCGGTCGAAACTTATAAAATCTTTTCAGGGAAAATAGCTTTCTCAAATCACTGTTATCATTATGTCTAGTACTGACAGAATTTCCTTCCTAAACTTTTGTTTATGGTAATGTGGAAATTCAGCATCTTGAGTATATCATTATTTTCCCTTCTAGTTACACGTGCTATCCATTTTCGTTGTTGCAAGTGCTGGAAGTCTTCTTTGTGATTCTGTAGCATATCAGCCTTTAAGATTTGAAGAAGGATTGTCTTCTTTAAGACCCAGAGGATTCATTCGCTTGAAAGCATTTTTAATCATTGATCTCAACAATCAGATTTAATCATTAAGTTTTTTGAATGTTTCAAATATAAAGAAAGCTGATATTTAGGTATAAGAAAATATACCTGTAAAAAAACAAATACGAATAAAGACAAGAGGAAAAAACTATTCCTTACAGTTATTAAAGTTCTTGAGAGTGACGTTATCGAATGTAAATCTGCTATTTTTTCAAATATCTCCTTTCTTAAAAGATATACTTCTTTCCCATCCAACATAGATGACCTTAAATATATTTAAAAATTAACAGAAAATGGTTAAATGTAAACTTATTATTATTCAAAATAAATAAATACTTAAATAATTTATCAAATTAAAATAAAATAATAAATAATAATTGGATTAATAAAAAATATAAGCATATATATCAACAAATAAGAAAAAAGCCAGCATTTACTCACTTTTGTTTATTAAACATTAACTTACCTCCCTTAGAAACCTTTCTAGTTTACCTAGACTTTCACAGCTTGAAGAATATTCATGAGCGTTCTTAAATTTAAAAATTTTGAACACATAACGATATTTTTTTTATGTTTATAAATATTTGTTGCAAAATAAAATCCTTACATTTGCTTTGATAAAGTCCCTCAGAGGACGAAACGCGTTGGCAAAGAATAGTTTTTATTCATATGTATATATACATATATATATATATATATGTGTGTATTATTATTATTATTATTATTATTTTTTTTATTTTCTTTGATTTCTGGCGTTTACACATTTCTTCCCGGGTCCCGCCCAGGGACCTAAGGTTAGAAATGGCGTCATGACACTTTCCACTGACAAAAAAAAAAAAAAGATTACATAGATAAAGACCTTTGTAAGGTGTGGGCTGTATTATTATTATTATTATTTTATTTCCTTTGATTTCTGCTGTGTACACATTTCTTTCCGAGTTGCGCCCAGAGACCTAAGATTAGAAATGGCATCATGACATTTTCCACTGACCAATTAAAACACACACACACACACATTTTACATAAATAAAGCTCTTCGTAAGGTGTGGGCTGTACTCGTGAGAACAGATTTTTGTATTTCATGGGCTTCCAGGAATCCCTCCAATTAGTCTACTGGAACTTTTTTCAACCAATCCGAGGGCTCCAACTACAACAGGGATTGTTGATGTTCCCATGTGCCACATTTTTGAAATTTCAATTTCAAGGTCCTTGTATTTTGACAGCTTTATTATTTTAGTGGGTACACGAGTGTGTGTGTGTGTGTGTGTGTGTGTGTGTGTGTGTGTGTGTGTGTGTGTTGTTACTATTTTTATTTCAGTGGGCACACGAATTTTAATAGATATCTGATGTAATGAATATGCATACACCTGGGTTCCCCCCACCAGAGCAATATGATTGGCTGGTGTCAGCCATAAATACAGACTGATGTGGAGGTACATGGACTACGCCTATTGTCTTCGCCTATTGCCTATGCCTATTGCCTTCCACTACGACGAGGACCAGTCCATTACGGTTACCTGCTAGATTGTTCTACCTGGTTACAGTAGTCAACAACCACTTTGCTACTTCGAACAAATATGTCCCTTTCCGGGACATATCAATATCCTTATTTATTTACAAACAGTGGAATTAACATGTACTGGCTTAGATGATCGAAAGTCTTATTAAAGAAAATGTATCCCTTGGTCGGAATCGAACTTTCCCTTTTTTCTGCGTCAACTAAGCTAGATTTCTCTCAAAGAAAAGGGTAATGTGCATTCGATTCCTGTCGAGATTTACATTTAAAGACTTTCGATAATCTATGCTGGTAGGCGTTAATGTCACTGTTTATAAATAAACCACAAGATCCACTCAAACACGTGTATCCACTAAGTTAATGTTTATAGGACGAAGACATAATTCTGGATTCAAAATCCGTTAATTGCTAATTTCATTCCGCTTGGTAATTAATCGATTCAGGTTCTTGAATTCTATGATTTTCAATTTCTCCTCCATATAGTTTCAATTTTTCTTTATCTTATTCATTATATACTAATAAATAACTTGAAAAAGAATTCTTGATCTAAGGATCCTCTAAAAAGAAATAACAAACGCCCATTTTTAAAATCGCACAGATAATAGACTAGTTGATTAAAGCGTTGGTTCGTGGATTTGCTGACATAGTAATTGACGTAGTAATTCTGAGTTCAATCCCTGTGCTGGGCAGTGTATTCTTGGACTCAATGGAAACAGAGCGAACAATAACTGTGCAGTATAATAAATAAGAACTAGATAAGATATCGGTAGACATTGGCAGTGGAAGGAAAACAATCTGACCCCTCCACACCACCCACCCCCCACACATACACACCTCGTAGATTAAATAAAGGTTACAGTTCGGAACTCCCTGTAGAGTACACGGATTGATATACACCTAATAAAACCCAGTGGGGTCTACGGCCGAAATTGATGATAACAACAACAAAGATGATGACAATAGTCCACATATAAATAATGATACTCCTCAAGAAATTCAGACAGAATAGATAGATAGATAGATAGATAGATAGATAGATCATATAAAAAATTTGTAGACACTATGGTTAAAGTGTTCAATGTAATGTATAAAAAATATATACAAAAATACAGCAAATATAAAATATATGAAAAACAGTACTTAAACGTTACTGCCGGTCCCGACTAAAAGTTTCATGTTGACGTAAAGGTGCTTACTAAGACACAATCCTTTTATAAGAATTATATTACTTTTACGGCTTGGGGATAGTGCAACAGTAACATTATCATCTTTGCGCCCACATGAAACTTTTAATCGCGGTTGACAGTAACAATAAAGTACTGTAGTACTGTTTTACATATATTATACACACACGCATATATATATATATATATATATATATATATATATATATATATATACGTATTTTCTAACCCAACATCATAATTACTTTAAACCTTACAATAACGCTTGAAGTAATATATATGTATATATTTTTGTTATTGCAGACGTTATAACGTTTGAAGTAATATGTATATATAATCATTATTACTATTGTTGAGCTTGTTTTTTTGTTGTTTTTTTTTTCATGCTGAAGGAAATATAAACAGAAATACTGCAAACGTATAAATACATCGTAGACAGCTGTGCGTGTGTGTGTGTGTATTTGATGTAAGTAGGCAACTGCTGCTGGTTGCATCAATACTACCGCTGATGACACTCTATCCGTTTAAAATTATCAACAAAATGTGGACTTTTAGAAAATTCTTCAAAAATTGAATTTCGTTTGATTCGTTTTTTCTATATAATATATAAGACCCCCCCTCTCTCTCTCTCTCTCTCTCTCTCTCTCTCTCTGAGATCGGGACCGGAGAAGGAGTTTCTTATATCCGGGTTTCTCTTATATCCGGGTTTGGTCTATTTTATATACATTAACACAGGCTCTAATTTGGGACCAGAGACTATCTCTCTTATATCCGGGTTTCTCTTATATCCGGGTTACACTGTATTTTAAATCTCTCTCTCTCTCTCTCTCTCTCTCTCTCTCTCTCTCTGTATATCTGTGTGTGTGTGTGTGTGTGTGTGTGTGGGAGGAAAAGAAAATGTTTAAATGTGTGGAAAAAATCACGAGGACAAAATAAAACTACTCAATGAAAGGAAAAGCGAAAATATAAATTATTCGTGCGTGGACAAAGAGTTAGTGCATTCTTTCCCTTATCACCGCGACAACTAAACTAATATGGCAGAAAAAAAATACGTCAGTCGAACAAAGAGAACTGTGGAGCCGTTTTATTTTGTTATAGTTATTTGATGTTTTCTTTTTATTTCATATCTGATATCATGTCGAAATCAGTTAAATCCCAGGTATTCCCCTTCTTTTATTTTTTGCTTCGTTTCACAATCACAACACTTTTTACATCTTTAATATTTCCATTTTTCTTTTCTCTTACGATTTCCCTCTGATCTCACCCGCTTCTTTTAAGTGTGTTTCTTTATAACGCCTTTCTTTAATTCTTACCCTTATCTCCACTTCCTCTTTTTATTTATTTAGCTCACTGTTTCTCTTTCTTTCTATCACTCTCTTTTTCGTTTCCAGATCATTATATTTGTTTCTTTATATCACTTCTTTCTTCTTGCTTTCTATTTCTTGCAACAATTTTTTTTACTCCATTTTTATTTATTTATTTATCTGTTTTCTTTTTATGTTCCATCGCGTCTCTCACTCTCTGAACCTTTCTCTTAAAGCCTAATAGATTCCCAGCATTCAACTTTTCACTTCCGCCAAACTAGCAACTTGAAAGCTCTCGTTGTCACGTGACTCCAGAGAGCCGTAAATTCACCTCACATCTTCCCAAAGCCCAGAAATCAAGCTATGGCACCAAAAATGTCAGCACAAAACAAGGTTTTATTGTCTCGGAAGTCCCGTAAGTTTCTTTATAGCGTTTTTACTCCACAAATCAACCCCGCCCCAAATAGCGACTACTGCTTGGAAAGCGAAGAATACAAAAATGTTGTCTACTCTTGTCTGTATACAGATAAAAATGGTTCGGTGGTGTGCCTTGTGGTACAGATATTGCGTCTCTCATGCTGACACCAGTTGTTCGTTGTTTGCGCGCAAGTAAAGAAAAAAAAAACAGCATTTCGACCGTTGGTTTTTCAAGGCAGTCCTTCTCTAGTTAAAAGAAAGAATGTATAGAATTGTTTTAAGCTTGTTGCTCTCTTAATCATATTTCAAAGAAAACACTGACACAAAAGATTAATGAAAAATCTGTTTAATCAGATGCATTAATAATATAATAATAGCGAATACTGTAGTTAGGGCGGCAATGTGTGCGACACACTTTACGACTCCTGGTCCTATGAGGTGACGTCCCTCTCACAGTGAATGGAATAGTCTACGATCAAAAATTTAGTATAGTAAAGTTCAGTCATCTTTCTACACAACACCTCCTTTTTAAGATACGCATTTTCTTTTTGAATACGTATTTTCTTCGTTTGGATTTCACTTCCAAAACTTCCCTTGGATTTCGTTTTCTTTTATTAACATGGTGTTTTTGATTAATTATAAATAGAGTTGACAAGTCAATAGTATCATACAGTACTTCCATAGGTAAATCACTTTATTGGGTTTTTATTTCATTGGTATATCATGGTTTTAATTGGTTTAAATACATTTTATGTTGCTAATTTCGACCTTTTATCTTATACATCATCTTGCAAATGCGATTTACTAATCCACCATCTTCCCAACTTTCCTTTCCTGCTTGACTTTTTAAGGCAGTCTTTCTCTAGTTAAAAGAAAGAATGTATAGAATTGTTTCTAATGCTCCTCTAAGCTTGTAGCTCTGTTAATAATATTTCAAAGTAAACACTGACACAAAAGATTAATGAAGAAAGTGTTTAATCACATGGATTAACAATATAATAATAGCGAATATTGTAGTTAGGACGGCAATGTGTGCAACAGTGAATGGTATAGTCTGTGTTCAACAATTTAGTATAGTGAAGTTCGGTCATCTTTCTACACAACACCTCCCTTTTTAAGATAAGAATTCTCTTTTAAACAGGTATTTTCTTCGTTTCGGGTTCAATCACATAATAATCGTGCATGGAATATATATGCATATCATTATAAAGTTTGTACACCGCTCATTGTTCTGGTAAATAATACTTTAAGGAAACACTGGAACAAAACGTTGAATGAAGAACAGGTTTAATCGCACGACAGGGATTAATAATAATAATAATAGAAAATACACTAGTTCGGTGTGGCAATGCGTACCCACTTTTCGACGACCGTTCCTATGAACAGACGTTCTCGCTCATGGCGTATGGACGAATCCATGTTCAACAATTATGGTAAAGAAGGTCGATCGTCTTTCTACACAACACTGAGGAACTTTTTTTCAGTCAATTCATCCCAAGCAAGGCGATGATGCCACTAAGAAGCAAATGGCTACTGGGAGTGAAAGAAAATTTAAAAAGCATTAGAAGGAACCGGAAACCCAATTCTAAACCGGAAATAAGGAATAAGTAGAATTATAAGATGAGTCTATGTTCAACGGTTAGTGAAGAGAAGGTCGATCATCTTTCTACACTTCATATCCCTTTTCAAGATACGCATTCTCTTTTGAATACGTATTTTCTTCGTTTGGATTTCACTTCCAAAACTTCCCTTGGATTTCGTTTTCTTTTATTAACACGGTGTTTTTGATTAATTATAAATAGAGTTGGCAAGTCAATCGTATTGTACAATACTTCTATAGGTAATTCACTTTGTTGGGTTTAAATACATTTTATGTTGCCAATTTCGACCTTTTATCTTATACATCATCCTGCAAATGCGATTTACTATTTCACCATCTTCCCAACTTTCCTTTCCTGTGTTGTAAATCCTGAAGTAAACTTTATCTCCAGCTTTAAAAGAATTTGTAGTTAATTTTGTATTATGCCAAATCTACTATCTATATTTCTCATGTTGTCTGTCTGTGTGTCTGTCGTGGGCGTTGTTACCTCGCCCAGGCCGCATTTCTCACCCGATTTCGATGCGGTTTTCAACACGAGTTTGCAAATGGCTGCCGTAAGGACATTACGGAGCCGATTTTTTTGAGTTCGGAATCAGGTTCCGAAAAAATCGATAATCGAAAAAATTCTGCTTACAGAAGGAATGATCGCATTTCAACCAAATTTGACACCCTCTTAGAGTCTACCATTAGAAGTGTTGTCCAGAAGTTTCATGACCACGGACCCCTAAACAGCGCGGAAAATCGATAGAACCCAAAAACTATACGCCCAGATTGCGTCTGAACCGCATGTCGGTTTTTAGCGAAAACCGAGCGGATTTATGAAGAGGCCATTGGGAGTCATCATGTGAAGTTTCAACTCTGAGCACCCCCCCCACAAACAGAGTGCAAATCGACAATCGGTCAACCCTTAAAAATGTTTTTTCCAGTTTTTAAAGCTGATCGTATTGTGTTTATTTTGTTTAGTTCTTTTTCGTAACAGATTAAATGTTTACTATAGAGCTTAGAAAAAGTTGGCAATGTGATATAGGCAAGAAGTAAGGCATGTAACAACATCAGCACGGCAAAGGGCACTCATCTAAAGGCAAGGAAGGGCAAAAATATTTTAAGTCAAGTGATGCGATTGCTGTATTAGCCGTACTATTTTTTAATCAAGCACGGGCAACGCCGGACCATGCTGCTAGTTGTTTCTATTTCTTCACGTAGTAATTTATCACACACTGATTTAATTTTCCTGGCGAACATTAGTTCTACTGGTGACAGCCTCGATGCAATATTAAGGTTAGGAGACAGTCTATAAATTCTTAAAAACTGTTGGTCATTACTTCTTCTGTCTACTCCATTTGATTTCTTTAACTCCTTTTTGAAAATATCAACAAAACGGTCAGCTTGGCGGCATTGTTATATGTTCATCTGCATACTATTTGCAAAATATTTAAAGGTCACTCGATGTGAATTGCGTGCAATTATCACACACTATAGTATCTGGAACTCCAAAACAATTCATGAAGAAAATTTACAGTTACAGTGGAAGCAGGTCTTCTACACTTAAATATTTCAGGTCATTTTGAAAAACTATCAACAACAATCAAGTTATACACACCATTCAAAGGTCCTGCATAATCGATATGCAGCCTAAACCAACGTTTATGAGTATTAGGTGAGGGTCGATAATTTACAGGTGGTAATTTTGCCGCTAGAGAACAACTTCTGCATGACTAAACAAAATTTTGAATATCTTGGTCCATTTTAAGCCAATATACGTAACTTCTCATAGGGGATTTCATTTTTAACATGTCAGAATGTCCAACATGAAAATGCTTTAAAACTCTTTTTTGCAAGGAATCAGGGATTACTACTCTTCCAGTGTACATTAGTACTTTATCACAGATGGAAAAAATTATTTTCAGTAACACCTGGTTTATATTTTCTTTCGATTTTTCTTTTACGCCATTCATCATTTTCAAAATGTAGTCATCCTTCTTGGATTGTATTTTAATTTCGTCCAAAGTCACGTTATTATCACCTGATTGTGTTACACAAAACCACTTTTTTATCTCATTTTCAGAAATTAAAGAACCAATCACCATCTCCTCAAAAGGTTCCTTAAATTTGGGGATTAATCTCAACAAACCATCTGTACATCTCATTTTCTTTGATGATGAATGTTTCATCTTAAAATCATAGTTTAGTAAAATTGTTCCCGAACGTTGCAACGTGTTGCAAGTATGTATCGAAATACATTTTTAAAACCAAAAATAGTCTATAATGGTCGTAGATCTGTTTGCAGAACAAATTTCCTACCGTGTGTCAATTTTTTACTGCAAAAATAATAGCTAGCGCATCTTTCTTGATTTGACTATAATTTTTTCAGACGCTTTTAGTGTTCTAGATGCATTCGCAGCTGCTTTATTTTGTCATCCGTGAATTTATGACAAATAACTACTCCAATTCCATAATCGCTAATATCTGATGCTACAATTATTTATAGATCAGGATTGAAATACATTTACAATTCAGATGTTAATATGTTCTCTACGTATTCAAAATATTTTTGACATACTTCGGACCAATTGTACACCGCACCTTTTTGCAATAACTTATTTAAAGGCGTTCTCAATTTATGTATATTTTCCTCTTCGAGATTGTAATATGTCGCGAGCCCTAGAAATGATTCTAACATAGTAACGTTCGTCGGGGCAGGCATATTTTTTAATAGCACTCGTCCTTGATGGGTCTGGTCTACGCCTATTTCCATGAAATATTTATCCCAAGTATTTTGTATTCCTCCTGAAAATTTTTAATTTCTCCTCACTGAGTTTGAATCCATAATCTGTTCTCTAGAATATTTGTATGTGTTCCGAATTTTGCTGTCTATTTTCGTTTTTTATGAGTACGTTGTACAAATATGCAACGGCAAAATCAAAGCCAGGTAGCAATGTATCCGTTACTTGTTGGAAGATGCGAGGTGCCACGTTGACCCCCGAGCAGTAGCTTATTAAAACTGTATAGATTTTCTTCTCTGTTAATTGTTAACAATCTTCTACATTTTTTCATCCACTTCAATTTATAAGTATTCGTCTGACAGGTCATTTTTTAAAAAACAACTTCCACCATTTAATTTAGAAAAAGTTTCTTCTGGGGGTGGTAACGGATATTTGTGAGGTAGTAGACACTCATTTAACCCTGTATAAAAATCTGCACATACACGAATACGATTTTTTTTTAATTTTTTACATACTCTACTGGAGCTGCCCACTTAGAATAATCTGTAAACAAAATAACTCCTAGAGTGTCTAATCTGTTAAGTTCTTTGTTAATGGCTTCCATAACTGCAAAAGGCACACCCCGTTTAGATTTAAAAACAGGAATTATATTTTCCTTTAATTGAAAATTACCTTCGCTATAATACATTTTCCAAGACCTTCCAACTGTAGGAAAATTATTTTTTAATTCCTTTAAAAAAAAAGCTTTCAGTCGCCATACTTGTTTTAAAGGTGGAGCAATTCATTTTTTTACAGAACGAATTTACGAGCAGACTCCATAAATCGAACAGTCCCATCCAATAATAAGCTCAACGTATTAATGTCTAATAGGAATGTCTTAGTTTTTAAAGTTTAATCGGGACACGAAAGATCACATGCAATTTCGCTTCGAAAATATATTTCCTTTCCTGGGATGCCACGTGCAACTTTTTTGGTTATCGTTAATGTAGGTACACCAATATTTTTACACGTTTTTTCTTTAATTATTGTAATGTCTCTACCTGTGTCCAATTGAAGTTTTACTTTAAAGTTATTCATCTTAAGCTTTACAAAATTTCTATCCTGGGTCTTATTCAGATTTTGAGTGATCAATACAACTTGCTGTATTAAAATGCCTCACATTTTTACTTTGCTTTGATTTGTAATGTTTTGTCTATGACCCAGTTTTTCACATCGGAAAGACTTTTTTGTTTTTTAATTTTTGAATGGGCAATCCACCTTAAAATTAAGTCCTCCGCAAACGTAACACGGGTTCGGCGCAGTCATTTTTTTTTCCGTCTTTTTCTGCACTTTGGTCGCACTTTCTACACTTGTACAATTTTTCCTTTCTTCAGTTTTTGCGGTATCATATCCCAAATCTAAAATCCTTTGACATTCTTCTGCCACTGTCTGGAAGGTTAATTTTGGGTCCCGCTCAAGTTTTGTTAAAATATGCGAACGAATTTTTGCGTTTTTACTCGACTTGCGCAAAAATGAAACATTTAAACATATCTTAAGATAGTTCGTTCAGTTTAAAATTTTTCGCATTCGCAATTGACAATACCAGCATAAATGAAAAAAGTCTTTATCATATTTTTTTGTGTGATTTAAGCATAGCCAATGTGTATAAAATAGGTTCTTTCACTGAAAATTTTAGACGAAATTAGCACAGTTTCATCAAACGTAGTATTACCTGGCTTTTCAGGTAAATGTTTTTTCTTGCTCTGATGGACACAATTTCCTTAAAAGTAAACGTACCTTTTTACATCTGGCAATCTTTTTTGAAATTTTTTTTTTTTGTACCTTGTGGCCGCACTAATCTTTCAAAACTCCAATCCTCTATTATCAGACTTCATATTTACTCAAACGTTTTATTGGTAGATGATCTGTGATCATGAATATCAGTTATTTAGCTATAAACACCGGATGTAAATTAGAATTTGAGTTGGGTTTTTCTGCAGGGGGGAAAATAGAGACGGTTAACGAAATTAGACCTTTATACCCAAAGCAGATTTTTAATTGAATAATAAAGTCATCGGTTGTGCGCGTAACGTAGCAGCGCGTCAAATGAAATCTGCTCTCCGATTTCAAATCTCGGTTGAGTTTGTTGAATTCACTTCGCAATATTACCCTTAGGAAGAACATGAATTCGTTTCTTCGCCAGCTATTGGTAAAGTAATAGAGCAGATTTAGCTCCCTAGCCTTGGATGGCAGTCAGTCTAGAAGAAGGATTAATCTGAATTCAAAATCGTGGAGAAACCAACGGGAAACCAACACGCTATCTTACACGAGAAGTCTTAGTAATTCACAAGATGCTAAAAAAAGCAATCAGTAGACAAACCTGATCGCATCAGCCCTGCAAGAACACAAGATATTCAGTAATTACAAAATATCAATGATTATTGTAACGCCCTTAGTAGTTTGCTATAATTATAACCAGTATGGTTTAAAATTTCCAATAATAGCTGTAAGGTTGAGATTTATTTACATTTATTTATAAGAGATTTTTTATGTAAACTGAATGTCTGTTGATGCATGTTTTCCTATTAAACATTCTTACGATTGACCAAAAAATATTTCGGATATAAATATCTATGTGAACAGATTTTCTGTGGGTGCATCTTTCATAATAAAAGGTTTTATGATTGACATCGAAGTTTTGTATGTAAAGATGCGTGTAAACTAAATTTGTATGGCTATATCTTTTCATAATAAACAGCCTTATTGTTATGGGACCTTGCCCATAATAACATAATGGACTATTCCATACGTAATAAATACTGCGCCTCAAGAGGAAGCAGAGACTTCAGTCCGAAGTCGGGCGACCGGCTGATCGGTTGAACTCTCTGCCATCGGGCGGGGAGGAACCCAAACGAGGCTACGCCGAAGGGCGGATTCTCTTTCGGGGAGGTAAACCGACCCTGAACCCGTTTATACGGGTTCAAAGGGCATATTTTTGGCCGAGCCCACGGGCTAGGAGATCCCACGTTAAACCAGCCTTGTGCCACATGATGCCCTTGTGGGGGGGGGGGGACTAAATACCGTTCAGTTTGAAGTCTGTTGTGAAGTCCGTCAGTAGTCTGTCAGTCAGTCAGAGCGAGCGAGTCAATCAGTCGAGTCAGAGGCAGTCCGAAACAGTCGCGTTCAGACAATTACTACAAGACATTGGAATAGTGATACTGGTCGAGACTACATTGTTCTCCCTACTAAACCTGATTGTTCGTACTAACACTTTCTACTTCTCTGTATATATTACTGTTTGTAATATATCTGTGTTATTCCACATCCGTGTTCGAGTTCTTCTTTATTGGTTCTACCTTCGACTATCACCGTGGTACAAGGAACCGAACCATAACACTTATGACTGACAACAAAGACTTTTATGCAAGTGTGAGTGTAAAATGATATTCTGTGGGTGTGTTTTTTCATAATAAATAATCTTATGATTGACAAAAAAGATTTTGAATAAAAAGGTGTGTGCAAACAGATTTTCTCTGGATGTATTTATTTTTAATAAACAAACTTAAGATTGATAAAAACAGATTTAGTAAAGATATGCGCAAACAGATTTTCGGTTGAAGTATCTTTTCATAATAAACATTGATTGATTTGTTTTTTACGACTTATTCAATGTTCATCTTTCTGTCTTTCGTTTGTTCGTTTGTTTGTTCGGTCTTTCTTTCTTTCTTTCTTTCTTTCTTTCTTTCTTTACGGGCAATTAAATTTTTTAGTTAAGTGATTGTCCTTAAAATTAGAATTATTAATGTCGTTAGGAATACTATTGACTGACAATTAAGTCACTACCAACCATGATGAGGCCGTCCTGGGTAAGACGATAAACTACATCCGACAGTAAGGCCTCCGATCAGGAGGTTTTGAGGAGCGTGGAACCACCTCTTAATTGCTGGTGTTTCCAGGTCCACTCTAACCCGGGGTGGTAGTACCTGTTAGAGTCCAAGCTATAGGCAAATTGTTAGCCCCCAAACTTAGGTCAAAACTCTATGAAAGTGTAAAAATAGGTTTTAGTAAAAGCAATACCTTTTTGTAAAAAAGCTATTACCAGCAATACCTTTTTGTAAAAAAGCTATTACCAGCAATACATTTTTGTAAAAAAGCTATTACCAGCAATACATTTTTGAAGAAAAAATTATTGACAGCAATACATTTTTAAAGAAAAAAATTATTATCAGAAATACATTTTTGAAGAAAAAATATTACCAGAAATATATTATTACCAGCAATACATTTTTGTAGAAAAAATACTAACAGCAATACATTTTTTGAAAAAAAATATTACCAGCAATACATTATTACCAGCAAAACATTTTTTGAAAAAAATATTACCAACAAAACATTTTTGAAGAAAAAATATTACCAGAAATACATTATTACCAGCAATACATTTAAAAAAAATATTACCAGCAATACATTTTCGAAGAAAAATATTACCAGAAATACATTATTACCAGTAATACATTTTTGTAGAAAAAGTACTAACAGCAATACATTTTTGGAAAAAAAATATATTAGCAACAATACATTTTTGAAAAAATTATTACCCGCAATAAAATTCCTGTTGGCATTAAATAACCCATTGAGGTTGATATACCGTAAACGAAACCATGATGAGGTTTGTTTATAATTGGAGGTTGAAGTGCACGTGGGTATGTGACTGGGAGAGAGAGAGAAAGAGAGAGAGAGAGAAAGGGAGAGAAATGATTGATGAAAATAGTTAAATTTATATCCAGTACTATGTATATAAAACGTTTAGAGCACAATATGCCTTGAATAGTTATTTCAATTTAAAATACATCATTCTAACCGCCTCAATGGACGAAAGTTCTAAGATAAAGTAATTTTATTGTTCCATTGTGGCTGCACAAGGGATAGTTTCCCTCAATACCGCAAATTGCCACAAAAACAAAACATTTACCTAAAATCTCGTCTTGTTCATGAATAGCTTTGTCAGAGACAAACTTTCATATGGATGTCAAGCACGGCACCAAATCCGTTACCAAATATCTAATCTTCCAGTTGTATGCAACCTCTTCTTTTAGCGAAGGACACTCGTTTTGAACTCAGTGAACTAGCGCTACATAATCACAAACAAAGAACTGTAGCAAATAACATAAACCTCATCAATCGAAATCTTTGACAGTCAGTGAAATGGATAGCAAATGTAACTCGAAGAGAAAGTAATGACATTATGAAGATGTTAACGGTTGGCACTGTTTCAAACAAAAGGTTACGACGGAAGCCCTCATCAGTAATAGAAAGAGCGATAACAGCTAGTGGACTTGCGAAACATTTACCAGAAAAACTGTTTTAAAAGGAAGATTTGATAAATTTCAAGCGACGGTAGTACTGACTACTCGGTCAGTAAATATCGAATATTTCCTTATAAGGAAATGTCTAATATTGTCATTACTATTAGTTTCCTTTTTGTTATCCATACATCAAATTTCTTCAGGTGTATCTTGTTTACGATCCTTTAAATTTAGTTAAGATTTTTACCTCATAGTTTTTTTCTCTTCTTTTCTCTCGTGTTTTCCTCCTTCCAGATTCCTCAATAATTTTATTATTTTGTAAAATTAGTTTTACAAAGTCGTATGAATTATTCAAATTTATATCAGTTATAATGAGTTACAAAGCAAAGTTTAGATGTAGCACAAGGTCGAAAGTATGGAGCACCTAATAAGGATCGAACTCACTAGTAATTGACAAGGCGCGATTGACAAGCTTGCTAGGCCATTACACCACACCAAAGTGATCAGTTACTTTCGGTTATATAGTTTTGTAGAAAACGAGTTTTATACGTTGACATTCGAAGTATTTTTGTTTTTTTTTGTTTTTGTTTGTTTTTTGGTTTTTGGGGGTTTTTTGGTTTTTTTTTTTTTTTTTACAGTGCATTTTCCAAGTCTATAACATCATTTAATGATAAATACTTTTGTGTTCTTCACGAATCGGCAATAAACGTGTCACAGGCAATTTTTCCTAAAATAATTCCCATGGTGCATAGCATTTCTTTACTGGTATATATATATATATATATATATATATATGTGTGTGTGTGTGTATGTATGTATGTAATTACGGAATCTTTTGACAAGATAAATCAAGTTAAATAACTTTATGATGAGCTAATTTAAAATTTCAGCAAAGCCAAAGAAAATAAAAGAAATTCGAATATGTCATTTAAAAATCTTAAATGTGTCAAAATTGATAAAAAGAAAATATTAACGTAGCAAAGTTTGGAAATGCTTGCTTATGTTTCCTATATATATATATATATAGAGAGAGAGAGAGAGAAAAGACAGATGAAAGTCCTGCTACTGGATTGGAAAACTGGCTGAAGATGTGATGTAATATCAGAACAGACCCTTCTTTAGATGTTGTCGAGAATCCCGTGATATATAGCAGCAAAACCAGACAAAATATGGCAGCAATATTTCATCCACGAGCGAATGGTAGATTTATAAATGTGCAAGATGAATTCTGTCAAAAAATACCTCGTACGACACAGTGAACCAACTTTTCTAGCAGCAGATGTTGCAATCAATAAAAAGTTATGTATAAAAAAAATCTTATACTTGTGGGATAAATAATGCGGCTTTCTTCGTGTATATATGGCGTCATAAACAGTTTTCAACCCAACTCCCTACTCTAAATCTGACAAAATGTGCTAATCAAGACGATAACTTTTCAGAAGGTCCACGTTTTAAGCGATGATCAGACCATGTGTTACTGTAGGCTCTCGATATATATGCTATTGGGAACCTATGTAAAGTGGAGATAAAGAAAGAAGTTCTCTCTTTTTCTCGCTCTCTCTCTTTCTCTCTCCGACAGCCTGTTGTTTTGGAAATTATTTAAGGTGGAGATAGTTGTGATAAATTACATGACGAATACAACGTAAGCGCCTTTTTATATATATATTTTTTAACTAGCCAGTAATCTTGAAAAATTAAAATAATTTAAACATTCTAATATTTTATTGAATTTTACGTACTTTCGATGTATAGTCTTACTTACGAAGAAGCTTGTTAATGAAAATTATTAATAAATTCTAAATATTTTCTGATAATGTCGTGTGTGAACGTCCGTCGCTACAAAAATTGGTACGTTTATACATACACGCAAAAAAATTAAAAATTCCTTTTTAAATTACTGGGACCACTGAATTGTAGTAAGCTCTTTCATTTACGATTAGCAAATACACTTTATATTTTAAAATAATATCATTTGCCTAATACAAATTAATACAGAGTTTTAAAAGATTTAAAGGTTTATCAATTATTTTCATTAAAACTTTATAAAAAAATGAAAACAATTCTTGGAAAAATTCATTATTTATCGAAAAATTTGCGTAAGAAAATAGTGTCCATATATTTTATTCATAAAAGCAATTAAAAGTTTTTTCATAATTAAATAATGTCTAGTATTTTTTCATTTTCTATGTTACGATTTTCTGTGACTAAGGGTTCTGTTTGGTCAAAAACATGTGATGCCTTAAATTCTCCGTGGACTTGTTCTTATAAATAATATGAATATTTTTATATTTTCACCAAGATTTTCTAAAAAAAGAAACGTTTCAAAAATAATTTTATTCATTTGTGAATAAGTCCTGAAAATGTCATTATCCGATTTTTGCAAGGATTTCTAAATCAATGTTTGTCACCGCAAAAAGTCTCTCAAATTTTCCATACAGATTTATGGTCCCACGTTGATGCCAGAAAAACAAGATTTTGAACCCAAATTTTGAAAGTTCTAAAAGGGTTTAAAAAATAATATTCACATCAGAAAATCCTTTGATATTTCCTCTTAATAATAACACTGATCCTGACGATAAAACTTTGTTTTTATTAAATATTGGGTATTTTTTTCAACATGGAATTCTCATTTTTTAGCGAATCTTTGAGTTATCTAGTTATACATCAACACAGGCATACAACATGGTTTAGGCGAAAACTTAACACTCTCATAAAATTATCTTAAAAATATCAAAGACTTAAAGAACTGGGCTTCGGTCTAAGCCCATAGAAATCAGGGATTAGTTCTTTGGTTCTCGATAGCTAAATTCTTCTTAAATATTTTACTTTTGGACTTCGTCACGCCTCGCTTTGAAAACAATTTTCGGTCCTGTGAGTTTCAACTCGCTTGAATAACCAGAAATTTATGAATGCTTAACACTTATTGATGCTAAAATAGTTTTCCTCTTTAATCGGAACAATGTAAAAGGTATTTTCAAACGGTTTTACTTGGAGAGATGGCATATTTGAGTCTGTTTAAAATTTGATTTTATCTTAGCTGTCGGTTGAAGGCGTCGAATATTCTAGCTTCGCTTGACTGATCAATGCTCTTGACATTGTGTTCAACTTAACACAGTTCAACAAGTATGTTATTCTAAGTTTTATCCACGAAAGAGAGCAAAATATTTCATTGTTGTTCTTTTTGACTTCACACGCAAAATAAGAGACGAGTTAAAGTTTTACATATCTGAGTATTCGGGGGAGTGACTATTGGGATTCTTGCCTATGTGTTTAAGCAAATAGACATTCATAAAAATTTGCATACAGAGTGTAGTAAAAAAAAAATTGCATACAGTGTAGTAAAAATGGTTTTACAAACTTTTGGGGGCGAGTTCCTGACACCAAAACAAGTTAAAATGTCCATATCAAGATATGTTCGCAAATTCCTCGTTTTTGAGTTAAGTTTAAAGTTTACGGTAAACGTAGTTAAATGTACAATCCAAGATACAAACCCAAAATACTTTTACAAACTTTGGGGGCGGGTTCTTGACACCAAAACAAAGTAAAATATCCATATAAACACATGCACAAAAGGCCATCGCTATAGCTCAGCACAGCAACTGATAACAAATGTTCAAAATGTCCTCCGCTTGCTTCTACACGCGCATGCACCCGTCGGATCAATGACTGGCGGACCCTTCCAAATACGGTGTCGAATGGATTCGCAGCCCCCACTCCTTGACACGTTGAAGCGTATCTGTATTATTAATGTCTGCTGCATAAACCAATTGTTTTAGGTGAACCCATAGATAAAAATCCAAAAGGTTAGGGTCGGGGGAACCGGTTCTCACCTACCTATCGATCTTTCATGGTAAGTGTCAGTCAATGCATCACAAGCAATGTGGCTAAAATGTCTATAATTGGTAACAGAAGCCATTTGTTTATACCAACGGCTTGCCATACTTAATACTTCTCTAATTCACTCTCGCGTGGTCATGTGTGACGTCATGAGCTTCGGTGCGATTTTCGCTTCCAGCGTCTTATATGCACGTGTTTATCATTGCTTGGAAATCATCCATGTAAACAGAAACAGACTATCATCACTTTCTTGTCCGTGTATTGCATAATATATTGTAATGTAATTGTCATCTTTGATAATGGCTTATGTAAGCCGAAAGCTTAGATTGGATTAAAAAATATGGATCAATATTGTGATTTTCTTTCTTCGTTTAATGATAATATTATTAAGCTTATCAGACGTTATGAAAAGACTTTACATAAAATAGACAACACTTGTCTATATTATTTAATGAAACATGTATGAATGAAAATACACACAATATATATATATATATATATATATATATATATATATATATATATATATATATAAAGATAGAGAGAGGAAGGAGAGAGAGAATAAACAAGACGAAAAAAATAAAAAGTAACCCAGACGAGAGCAGCCAAACTTGCGTAAACTCAGCGAGAACAGACTAGCTCAATAGCGCTGATCATAAAAAAAAAAAAAAAATAAAATCCAGCAAAGCGCGAAAAGCACCACCCAAGACTGATTCGAATACTTTCCTGTTATACTGTTTAATCGTTTTTCCGACGTTGGATATACGACTAAAGCTCAACTTTACTGTTTCTATTAAATTCATTACTCGGTCTAGATTGTTCTGCGGATATAGTAAAGCAAAAAACACCTTACAAAACTGAAGAAACAGGAAAGAAAATAACTACCCACTCTATGGCAACTGCCAAGTTAAAAGCATGATCTACAGGGCCACTCTTAAATTTTAGTTCCAGTGGACATTGAGGTAAATTATGGTCAACACCCGGCGGCAACAGTTTTATTTATACTATTTACAGCGTTCGGAAATGTTGTCCTCATCTTCAGTGCCATATCCACGAAGTTTCGGTCGTTGTACGTTCCGATCTTCTTCATGTGATATAAGCTGGAATTTTGAACCGAATCCTTTATTTAGTCTATAGGGAAATATTGTTCTAATTACACGTGCCATTCTTTTTCCATTTTTTTTTTTTTTTTTTTTTTTTTTGATATCTCAGCATCAGTTAATTTCCTTTAGTATATCAACTCTTCAAGTTTTTGTTCCCGCTGCTGTAGCCAGATATGAACTCACAACGCTTTTGGATCAAGTCACTTTTTTTGATTATTTAACCAACGCTTTATCCTGGTTTATTAGGCTTAACCATGTGACTTTGGATATCAGTGAGTGAATTTTTGTTAATTATAAACCCAGTGTATTACCATCATTTTTTAACAGAGCTCATATTACAATTTTTGTTATCATTGTTTTTCTCTCGCTCTCTGTATTACTGGTTTCATATTGTATTCATGTCTATGCTTGACCGGTTTAGGAAAACTTTTGTGGCCTAGCATATGCGCTGATTCTTTAAGTTTTCGTATTTTCCACTGATGTTCTCATTATTTCAGCTTCATCTCATAAATGCCGGCCATCTCCCTTTTCCCTCCATATATGGTCAGCCATGTCTGATTTTTCTATTTCTCCTCCCCACCCACGGCTTTACGGTATTATTACAGTCTTATTTTAAACGGGTGGCCTGTTTCTCCTTTATATTTCTTGTCGCAGCTGCACGCGATGACATACACACAGTCCTTAATCATATTCCCCTTTATGGATGTTCTTACTCAGAAGAAATCTCTGCGTATTGTTGAAGGTTGCTCTGATGCTATATTGACTATGTATCTTTCGTATCTCATCCGATAAGCACTTCACATAGGGTAGGAAGACCGAGGCTGTTTTCTGAGAGTTGAAATTCCAACGTATATCACCTGAAGAAGGCCGGAGTGTACAACGCCCAAAACGTCGTGAATACAGCAATAAATAAGAGGACAACATTCCGAACTATGTAAATAGTGTAAATAGTTACAATAGCTAATCTCAGAAATATAGGCAGAGTTTTAAACATGGCCTAAAGATTGCGCTTAAGAAGGCTGTCGCCGCTGTTGGGTGTTGACCTCAACGCCCACTTTTATATTTACATACGCTTTATCCCTGTTATTGAGTACTTTAGCCCATAAATATAGCATACCATAAAACTATATATATATATCAACCTAAGAAAAGGTATATATAAGCCACACAGAAAACCCAATGATAAACCACTGTATATATACACATCTTCCAATCACCCACCATTTATAATCAAGTAGACACTAAAATCAATTAACCGCAGGCCTTCCGACAATTCTTCCGATGAAACCATATTCAACCAAGTTAAGAAAGAGTATGAAACACCCCTAAAAGATAGCGGATTCCTGACAACACTCACATGCACACTACAGAGGACAAAAATGGCCAACAGGTAGAAAAACATCATATGGTTCAACCCACCCTACAACAAAAACAAAAATATTTATCAAACTCTTACACAAACACTTCCCCGAATCAAGCACTCTCCACAAAATATGCAACAAAAACACAGTAAAAATCAGCTACAGTTGCACCGAAAATATTACATAAATAATAAAAACAGAACAGGAAAACTATCAACAAACCACCCGAACAAATTAAACCCACGTGTAACTGCAGAATAAAGAACGAATGTCCCTTAAATGGTAAGTGCTTACAAAACAATGTAATATACCGAGCCACGGTAATATCATCAGATAACGAAGAAAAATACACATAGGAGTAACTGAAGGACCCTGGAAACAAAGAAACTACGCACACAAAACATATTTCACAAATAGTAAATAAGCGAATATCACAATTCTTTCCAAGCATATCTGGGAAATTAAAAACAAAATCAAATCACACCAAAATTATCATGGAAAATAAGGAAAAGAACATCAGCCCAGAACAATCAATCCAAAAACTGCAAACTCTGCTTGGAGGAAAAATAGCTATAATTACCTTCCCAGACCAAATCAAACTACTAAATAAACGATCAGAACTCATTTCTCCTCTGAGCGTTGACTTCAATGTTCATTTATATATATATATGGTACCTTCCCTGAATCCTTAACCGGCGGCTACGCGGCCAAGGCGACGTTCTACGTACGAGAAGAAGTCGGCAGCGGATGGTGTCAGCTGGAGTGTGTGTTCCATGGAGTAGCGACCTATGAAACACCTCAAACAATTCGCAGCCAAGGCCTTCATGCTCAAAGACTTTTCTTCTCACGTCTAAAGCACCAATTTGAGTAGAGCAGTCCACTAAAAAACAAAAGACGAAGAGAGCCCAAAGGAATGCCAGAGCCCTTGAGGCTCTGAATGCTCTGACCCCTCCTTAGCCTACTATGCGATGGCTGCGGACGTCTCTTTAGATCCAACATAGGATTCATTTCACACAGAAGGAAATGTCGATGAGCATCCCAATACTCGACAATATATATATATATATATATATATATAGAACATTTAGCATGATGTTAATTTATTATCAATCGGTTATTATTGAGCTTAGACCTGTCAGAGAGATCTTTAAAAGTGGTCATATGTCAAAGTTTGTTTGATAAAAAAGAACGCCTATATAAACTCATATATAAGGTATCCAGTGAGGTTCGAACGCGTTATTCAATAGTTATGATCGGTAAGACAAGACTGACAAGCACTTAACCTTGTGCCTGAGATGGAGGAATATTTCAAAAATTGTTTTGTGATTTGTCGAAGTTTGTCAGTAGGATATTGTCAGTATATATATATTGAAATAAACTGAAATAACTTGGGCTATCAGTGAGGAAAATTTAATTTAGAATTTAGTAGCGTTAAATTTTCAAATTTTTCAGCAACGCAGTTCATATATCTCGTCAGTTGTTACGAAATAAATTATTGAAACTGTTATTTAATGACGTATGGCCAGTAAAGAATGAAAGATATTTGAGGGTCCCTTGATAGGAACTGGAGATAGCTTAGTTAGAGATCCCCGGAGAATCTTACCCTCAAATTTACATTTCCACAGCGATGGAAGACTTGTGCCAGTGAGTCTTTTATGTATCGACTTCCAACATAGATTCCGGCCACTTTAAAGAAAAAAAAAAACAAATAAGATAAAATGAAAGCAATTTTAAGACCAATCAGGGCCGGTCCCTTGTCTTCGAAAAACACCATGATGATCCATTTACGATCTAATCGGCCCACATCAAACATCTCCGAGTTGGGTCGCTCTGTCTCAACTAAGTTTGTTTATTCTGTCTCGTACCAGTTAATGAACTATTCTATATAACTCAAAGATAATTATTCACACAAATAGATATTAGGGCTTTTCTTTGCCAAGATTTAACAATTTATTCACACACGCGAAATTCTGTTACACACACAGACTTTATTAACTGAAATTATAGTATCATATAGGCATACTTTTCTTAACCACAATTCGAAAATAATTTTAAACTTTGTACATAAAACTTGTTTTTAACTAAAAATGCACACTTTGTTTTATATTAACTCTGTTTCAGTCGTCGAAAGCATACTTTTATCTTCTATCGCTTTCCTTTTTTTTCTTTTCTTTTTTTTTTTTTTTTTTTCTTTGTCCCAACGTCTTTTTCAGGTCGACTACACCAGTATGGGGACGTATATTTTCAATTTCGTCGATTTATTTCTATATTTATTCCCAGTGATTTGCCAGACGAAGTCTATCGTCAACAGAATATTCATTGACATAGCAAAAGGAAAAAATACGAAAATAATGATTCCACAACAGCCCAGCGGAAACTGAAATTTACAGACTTGAGAAACGATTTATCCACAGAAAGCAACGAAGTTGTAGACATATGAAAATCGACAAGGAAGCTTTCGTGTCCCTTGTGACACAGAATAAAAACGAAAACGGGGTTCATTTTACTTAGAAGTTGTATTTTTATTCTTTTAATTGGATTAATAAAAAATATAACCAGAATACACAGTTCTTTCATCCACTTTCCTCTTTTTTTCTTTCAAACTTGGAAGTTAACGAAATGTTTTCCACGTAAATTTTATGAAAGATACCTCCAAGCGACTCTCCTGCCAAAAATTTCAAAATATCCATAGACTTTCGACAACCCCACAATAATTACTACAAAAACGCAACACGATACGAATTCTGTTCGTTGAAATACCCAGAGGCGACGCTAAGCACTACACAATAGCCTAAGGAACTAAATTCTTTATTAAAGAAGCTACTTAGCTAGTTATACGACTAAACCGCCGTCAGCCATGACATGCAACAGACACGCTGATTGAATAATATAAACCAATGATTGCACTTCTGTATTATCACTTGAGAGTTTAGCCTTCCCAACTACTTTCAGAAATCTACCACTTTTGCACAGGACAGCCGACAAATTAAGCTCGGCATACAGAATTTCCATACGCACATCAAACTACGTAACTTCCATGTGCCCAGAAAGCTGAATAGAAAAGAAACCACATTGAGATGGGCCTAGTTCAACTGGACATTCCCGCGTCCAGGAGGCTTAAGCGAAAAGAAGGCTTATACAAACGAGCCTAGTTCAACTGGACATTCCCGCGTCCAGGAGGCTTAAGCGAAAAGAAGGCTTATACAAACGAGCCTAGTTCAACTGGACTTATTTGCGTCCATCAAACTGGAGCGAAAAGAAAGCAAATGAACCTAGTTCAAATGGATTTAACCGCTCCCAGCAAGCTCAAGCATGTAAAGAAACTAGCTCTCCTGATATTCCACTCGTTCAGTAACCTTGAGCGAAAAGAGCCCACGTTGAAACGAACCTAGTTCTACTGTACTTAATTCTCTTCAGCAAGCTGGAGCAAAAAATATCAAAGGATTGTTTCGTCCTCTATAAACTGTTGTTGTAACTGATGTACTGCAGGCAGATCATCATTGGTTTGTGTCTACGGCAACATAACCTGTCGGAGACTATCCCTCTTCAGGCTAGTTTTGTATTTTCCACATTCTATAGTGGTTGCCAACTCAATTCTTTCCAGTCAGTCCTTCTACTCAACACATCTCTATGAGGAGGAATAGAAGAGATGGAGTTATAATCTTCCTAAGTCTGTTAGAAATTCGAACTGAGATCACTGATGTCACTTTCCGAGTTGCTAACCATGACACTGCCACACATCCTTGTATTTTACGGTTATGAACAAATCCCTGAAGATTTTTTTTTATTGTTGTTGTTTATTTTTTCAGTTCACTTGATTTCCTGTAGCAGACTAGGTAATGGTTATATTTAGGAATATAAATGCATCAATTATAAAATAATTATTTACTTATCTTACTGTTGGAAAAAGACACACACACACATATATATATATATATATATATATATATATATATATATATATATATATCAAGGGCAATTTTAGTGAAAAACTAGGAGAAAATGAAAAAGTTTTCATGTAACGCGTTTCGTCCTTTTGGACTTCATCGGACTAAAGTAATTCTTGCTTTGATGCGACTACGCATGCGCAGAAAGGAGAGGAGACGCTGATAATTTTGAATTTATTGATTCCTTTTTTTTTAACATATTTTCTGTGTATATAGTCTAGCTAATTTCATTTAGATTACTTTTATTTTGATTCTGTTTCCATCACTTTTGTTATTACATAACTCTCATTTTGATAATAAAAGTTCTGACAAGAAGGGTGAAACAGTGTAAGAACTTGGACTCAAATTTACTGTAGATGGTCTAGCGATTAAAGCATTTTCTAATCATTTTCGTCTTAGTAATTTTTTTTCTCTTTTAGAGTAGCATTATTTAAATCAAAATTATGGCCAGTCTCTTTACGATGAGCAACTAATGTATTTAACGTCTTCTTTTGTAAAAGATCCCTATTGTGTTCATATAATCTTTTATTAGTTTAGATAAGGCTACAAATATGGAAGAGTCCAGTGAGTATGAAGTCAGTGCAGCAGTTATGTTGTGCGACTCTAGTTTGCTGTGTCTAATACTCTATAGCGGAAATTAATGAACCTAAAGTTAAACAATGATTTTATTGCTCGCAAAGAACTAACGTGTGCCTGTAAATGAATGTGGAATGCATATATACTTCATTGCCATGGTGACTGAATTTAAAACGATTAATATATGGACAGAAGATCGAAATCTCGTAATCTAACACCGAAGCATTGAAACAGTTCTTACTCTTGAAAAAGAATTTAGTTTCGTTTGGCAAGGCGTACACAGCAAACTAAAACACGCCAGTGTAAAAGAATAATTAGCACAAAAAGGTGCGATTTCTATTAAAACCGGCAAAAGCGTGAACGAATCGTGAATTGGGAATTTCAAAACGAGAATGTAGCAGAAAGAAGGGAAATAACTTCGAAGGGGCATAATGAAATGCGACTTTATTACACTGTCTGATATTTATCGCAAAGATAGAAGCGGTGTGAAACGGTTGCTTCTTAAGACGGATATTTATTTTTTTTAATATTTACACTCTCTCATCTTTCTTCACCTAATTTGTTTTCTACAATTTATTTTCCTTAATTTTTATTTTGTAGCTATTTATTAAGCTTAACGCAGAACAACAAATGAACAATGTACTACTCACCTTATAATCATTCACAAAGCGTAGGGCCAATCTGTGGCATGGTTTTCAGGCAATTTGCAACATTTCGACGGATAACATTAAGACAATCGAGCATGGCGAAATTCGAACCCGAACCTCATAGTCAGAAAGCGAATATATATATATATATATATATATATATATATATATATATATATATATATATATATATATATTTAATCACAGAAATAAAAAAATGAAGTTTAATATTACTAGATATATTAAAAGAATATGTAATATTTAATATGTCTAGTAATATTAAACTTCACACTTTTATTTCTGTGATATATATATATATATATATATATATGTATGTAAAAAAATATATATAACGAAGTTATACAACTCTAAAGCGAAGCGTATATATATATATATATATATTTTTATTGCTTAAACGTTATTTTTAATGGATACCCATATTTGAATAGATGCTCTGTTTTTGTTTATTTATTAAACTGTATATTTATTTATTCACATCTACTTCGAATATTCGAGAAATCTCATTAAAAAAATATGCACTCTCTGCGTCTCCTAGGTGAAACCTTCATTAGATCAGACGTGCCTGAACGACTCTCTCTCTCTCTCTCTCTCTCTCTCTCTCTCTCTCTCTCTCTCTCTCTATATATATATGTATGTATATATATATATATATATATATATATATATATATATATATATATATGGCTATCTATATATTACAAACTTTGGGAGCGGGTTCCTCACACCAATATAAGGACAAAAATCCACATAAACATATGTCAGCAAATCCTTCGTTTTTTGTGTTATTCAGTTTAAAGTTTACGGTAGACAATCCAAGATACAATCCAAAAATACTTTTACAAACTTTGGAGTGGATTTTGTTCCTGACACCAAAACAAGGTAGAATGCTCATATGAACAGATGTCCAAAAAGGCCATTGTTGTACCTCAACACAGAAACTCATATCAAATGTTCAAAATGTCCTCCGCCTGCTCCTACACACGCATGCAGCCGTCGGATCATTGACTGGCGGTGGCGATTTGATTCGCAGAATCTCCCACCTACTGAAGCGTTGATGAAGCGTGTCTGCTGCATAAACCAATTGTTTTAGGTGACCCCACAGGTAAAAATCCAAATGATTATGGTCGGCCATGCAGGCCATCAAACCGGTCATCATATACCTATCCATCTTTCATGGTAGATGTCAGTCAGTGCATCTCGAACAATGTGACTAAAATGTGCTGAAGTCCCATCATGCATGAACCACATGTGTCTTCGTATTAGCAGGAGTACATCCTCTAGCAGGTCTGGAAGTGTGTTCGAAATAAAGTCCCTGTAGACAGCTCCTGTAAAACGTACCAAGAGAACATATGAACTTACGAGACAGTCACCTACAATTCCAGCACACACATTAATCGTAAACTGATGCTGGTGTCTAGCCTATATTGTACCATGGGAATTCCTATCCGCCCACAAATGTTGCTTCTATAAATTTGTTATTCCATCTCTTCCAAATATTGCATCATCCTTAAACAAGACTGTAAAGACAAACAACAAATCGGCGATTTGTGAAATATACCGTCGGCAAAAGTTCTCCCGCGATGTGTGATCAGAAGACAAAAGTCCCTGCAAACGTTGCAATTGATACGGATACAGGAGTTGCTCTTGAAGTACCCTCCATGCGGTATTATGAGATCTAGGGCCACTTGACGTGTGCTGATACCTGGATCATCTCCGATGGCCTGTAGAATGTGATCTTCGTGGACAGGTGTACGAACGGATCTCGGTCTTTCTCAATCCACAGTTTGTCTCAGCAACGCGACGATATACGGCAGCAAACTTTGGATGACTCGGTTACCTTCGGTCTGGAAGCGCAATCTGATATAGACGTGCAGCATCGCGTCCATTACCATTCACGCGGCCGTATGTAAAAATCATATCTGCTTGCTCAAGATATGAATATCTTGCCATTGTAAAACGGAACATTTCTCAGTCAACTCATTACTACACACTTTAAACGTTGAAGACAAACTAGCCACACATGTACACGAATGACAAATATAACTTAGACTACATGGCAACACAGCGCCATCTACCGTAAACTTTCTTTAAACTTAATAACTCAAAAACGAAGGATTTGTGGACATATGTTTATATGGAATTTTGCCCTTGTTTTGGTGCCAGGAGCCCGCCCCAAACGTTTGTAAACATATTTGAGATACACCCTATATATATACAGGATGCAATGGATAAATTGTCACAATTTTATATTTTTAATTTCGCGCATGCGCGTTGTTTGTTTTTTCATTTTTTCGCCTGCACAGTGTAGACGCAGTTGGGCACCGTCTGTGAGAAAAAGAGCACGATGATACAATTCACTTCACTAGCAGACGGCATTTAAGCTAGCCCCTGCCTTCATCACAATAAGTAGGGGAGTAGATGCGATGGGCTGTAATAAACTACAGAAGAACTCAAAATTGATCGCTGCATTTAAGTACTACATTAATATTGATGCTTACCTTCTAAAATTTCAACGATAATTGTTCTACCGCCACTTAATTTGATAGACAATTTGATGTACTTAGGTGTTTACTTTCGGTCTAAACAATTATTTTTATTTCATGGGTGTCTTTTACTGGATTTCGCAATTAATTTCGATTATTCCCAAATTCATTTCCAAGTTATAAAAATTGTTATCGTACTAAAAAATTTAATCGCAAAAAAATCACGTAAAACAATCGCCGAAAACAATGGCAGTAATGAAAACTTCGGAATCCAAAATTTCAGGATTGCGGGGCCGAATCCGGCCCGGAATTCTTTTAATTTGCTCACAGAATCGGTCTGATTCTAAAATGGTATGATATGTTGGACTATGACATCTAGGAGTAATTTGAAAAAGTGTGACACGGTGACACACTGACATTCGAATTTATTATGTAGGTGACTAATGCGTTTGATAAATTGCTATTTATAAGATTCTTTTTTGTGTTCATAGTTATTTGTAAGATATGCATAATTGTTGTGTATAAGATCCATTATGTGTTCATATATATATATATATATATATATATATATAGAGAGAGGGGGGAGAGAGAGAGATTCAGCCACATATGTAACATTTTGTTCCACTTGTTTTGCCATCTTTGAGACAACTTCATGATAACCCCGTCCCAGTTCTTTGTATCTTTCTGAGGGATGAATGAGTCAAAGTGATTTTACAATAAAATCGAAGTACTTCCCATTATGTTTCCTTGTTTTTAAGTTGGTGAATGCTGACATAATCTTTGCCTTCAGTTCATCTTTGGTGTTACAAGGAGTTTTGTTGGTATCTCGCTCAACTGTGCCCCACACATACAAATCAAGGGGTTTGTAGTCTGGGCAGCTAGGTGGCCGCATGTAAGGGGTTATGTGGTCGCAGAAATTGTTTGTCAGCCATAACTGGGTTCTCCTGCTTGTGTGACATGGTGCAGAGTCCTGTCGCCAGACATAGGATCTTTTAGTAGCCGCCCTTTTAAACCAGCACGACACTATCTCCTCAAAGGACTTGATGTAAGCATCAGTGTTGATTCTGGGGCCCTGTGGGAAGAAGAGTGGAGGCATAACGCCGCCATCACTAGTGATCATTCCAAACACCAAGATGCTGACTGGATATATCATTCAAATCTTTTCGAATCCTCTGCTCTATCCTCAGAGTGCACCCAAACACTCTGAAATGTTCATGTTAGAGCTTCCGGCGCGAGTGCCAAGCTGTACAACATGCATTTTCCGAATTTATGGCGGAGCGAATTGCATCATGGTGCTCTTTTTCTCACAGACGGTGCCCAACTGACCCTATTATACCGTGCAGTCGACAAAATCAAAAACAAACAACGCGCATGCGCGAAATTAAAAATATTTTCTCTTCATGCTTCAATCTCCTGATAAGGTTAACATATAATAAATATCATCAAACTTATTGCCAATTTTGTTGTTTTTTTATTCCTCAAATTTTATTAACTGTCCTATTAAATCTACATATATATATATATATATATATATATATATATATATATATATATATGTGTGTGTGTGAGCCATAAATTTCAGTCAAGTGTGACACGAAACGCCACCAACTGAAAAAAAAAACGCTGTTGTTGCAATCCAATATTAATGGGGATTTTATAAAGCCTGTTTGGTGGGCGTAGTCCTTTCATTTTCCCACCAACATCAACGATAGTTTTCATTAATAATATGGAGGATACTGAACACTGATTTTAGGGACATACGAGGCAGGCTTTCTTCACATTAAAAATTCGCCAAATACACTCTCACATTGCTCTGCTTCCTAGCCCTTTTTGACCAAGCTTACAACCACATCACGTTGAAAGAAAAAAACGGTTCCAGAAGTTAAGCAACGTCGAGCCTGCGTAGGTGACCGGCTGGAATTGTGCAGTAAGCTTGGATGTGCAGGCGGTGCAATGGATAATAGCGCGGAATTTTTAATCGGAGAGCCGAGTTCCAATCCCAGTTGACTTCATTATAATTCACTTACGCGCAAATACGCTTGGGAAAGATATGAATCCACCTCTTCTCCCCCAGCTATGGATTAATTAGGAAGACCTGTATCATTAAGATAATTATTATCACAAAAAATTGTTACAATCTAAAAATATGTTCTGGCTTTAAATAACCTGCAAGAGGTTTATAAACCGTAAAAAACAAATCAATCAATTATAAAAAAAAAATTTGACTCTATACCGAAATAAACTAAAGTCCGCACCAGCCAGAAGCAGGTCTTTTTTTATAAGTAAATGTCGGCTTTTTAAAATTGTATCACGCTTTTGTGACAAGCAGTACCGACTGACAGAAGAATCCGAAAGATCAAAGGTCATCTCTAAAGTTCTCAGTTGGTAAGCTAGAGAAAGTCTGGTGTCAGTTAAGGGCACAGTGCCCTCGATCCCTGCTGTCAGTCTAACACACGGTGATGGCGAATCAATAAAAATAGGATATTATAAGCGTACTACAATCGAGACGACGAGGACTGAGAGTTAGGGCTTGCTTAATATATATATATATATATATATATATATATATTCTCTCTCTCTCTCTCTAATTCCCGTAAATCTGGCATCTTTCTTTTCGTTCTATCTCCATCAAGAATGTTATATCTATGTATGATGGAAAGGCTATATCTACGGTTTAGCACGTGCTAGATGCACCCTGGGAACATTGGCAGGACAAGACAATAACGATAATAAATGAGATTCCACAATCATTACCAGAAAGATTTATTGCTTGCAGTGGGTCTAACAGCGATGGATGAGTTTCCTGATTAAAGCTACCAACTCCGATGAAAAGTCTATTTTGAATTCATTTTCTCTCCTCTCTCTCTCTCTCTCTCCCTCCCTCTCTCTCCTCCTCCTCCTCTCTCTCCCTCTCTTACTCCCTCTCTCTTCCTCTCTCTCCCTCCCACTTTCTATCGCTGTACGTTTTCTTTCTGATTGGCCCATTACTGTAATTGTTACGAAAGCTGCATCTATCACTCGATCACGATACCTGCATATCTGTTCCCGTATTTAATTCTAACATCCATATCGATACCCGATAAACTTTCTCTTGCTATCCATCTATTCAGTCTGTTTGCCTTAAGAAAAGTCGTCCCTTAGATGAGGGACAGCATCGAGAAAGAAATGATGGGAAAACGATATTATATATATTTACTTTAGATAAACCAAAATCTCACCGAATGTATTGATGTCAAGGGAGACTCCAACTCTTTCTGGGTGAGGCTTAGAATTTTTTGGACGTCCCTCGTAACAGATTTAACAGACTTGGACGGCAGAACAGGAAATGATAGTGATAATAAAAGGACTAATAAAGGATAGGGAACAGCAGTTATCACCCACGTCCTGAAAGGACACGGAACATAAAAGAAGAAGAAAAAAATACTGACCACCCACCCAGGATTCTAAGTTCTTAATTGACACTAAAAACTATTTTTACAGTAGTAAACAATAAATTGCATAATAGAATGTATGGTCGTTAGTACAACTGACAGTACAAGATGCAAGAAATGGATTGGAGATATCAGAATCTAGCACGTACGTACATTTAACTATCTGATAAGTGTTAAAATAGACGACGCCAAATGTACACTGAAATTCGAAAGTACATTAGAATAGCGAACGACGTTTTCCAAAAACTGAAGAAAGCTTTAAGAAACATGAAAATTTCACGAGAAACAAAGAAAGCTAAAACGCTATGCAATATCAATCTTCCTATATGGCAATAAAAGTTGAAGGGTAGACGCGGCAACAGAGATGTGGTTCTAGAGAAGGAAACTGAGAATAGCATGGACGGGACATGTGTGCAACGTGAAAGTTCTTAGGTCACAAAGTTTGGATTAGAAAGAGTTAGCTGAAATTTCTGGAACAAATGATAAGGAAAGAGGGTTTGAGAAATTTAACACTCACAGAACATACTGAAGTCTATAGGGAGAGAGAGGAGGGCAGCGAAGTACCTGCCTAATGAGTGTAAATGGACGTCAGAAGATGGATTTAGGGAGATAATAAGAGGACAAACCTTGCTCGGAATTTCAAAGGATAAGAAGTGAAGAACTGAAGGGACAAAGAGCATAGAAGAAGAAGAAGAAGAAGAAGAATTGAAGGGACAAAGAGCATAGAAGAAGAAGAAGAAGAAGAAGAAGAAGAATTGAAGGGACAAAGAGCATAGAAGAAGAAGAAGAAGAAGAATTGAATGGACAAGGGGCGAAGAAGAAGAAGAAGAAGAATTGAAGGGACAAGGAGCATAGAAGAAGAAGAAGAATTGAATGGACAAGGGGCGAAGAAGAAGAAGAAGAAGAAGAATTGAATGGACAAGGGGCGAAGAAGAAGAAGAAGAATTGAATGGACAAGGGGCGAAGAAGAAGAAGAATTGAAGGGACAAGGAGCATAGAAGAAGAAGAAGAAGAATTGAAGGGACAAAGGGCATAGAAGAAGAAGAAGAAGAAGAAAATTGAATGGACAAGGGCGAAGAAGAAGAAGAATAAGAATTGAAGGGACAAGGAATAGAAGAAGAAGAAGAAGAAGAATGAATGGACAAAGAGCATAGAAGAAGAAGAAGAAGAAGAAGAATTGAATGGACAAGGGGCGAAGAAGAAGAAGAAGAATTGAAGGGACAAAGAGCATAGAAGAAGAAGAAGAAGAAGAATTGAATGGACAAGGGGCGAAGAAGAAGAAGAAGAAGAAGAAGAAGAATTGAAGGGACAAGGAGCATAGAAGAAGAAGAAGAATTGAAGGGACAAAGAGCATAGAAGAAGAAGAAGAATTGAATGGACAAGGGGCGAAGAAGAAGAAGAAGAAGAAGAAGAAGAATTGAATGGACAAGGGCGAAGAAGAAGAAGAATTGAAGGGACAAGGAGCATAGAAGAAGAAGAAGAAGAATTGAAGGGACAAAGGGAATAGAAGAAGAAGAAGAAGAAGAAGAATTGAATGGACAAGGGGCGAAGAAGAAGAAGAAGAATTGAAGGACAAAGGAGCTTAGAAGAAGAAGAAGAATTGAAGGGACAAAAGAGCATAGAAGAAGAAGAAGAATTGAATGGACAAGGGCGAAGAAGAAGAAGAAGAATTGAAGGGACAAAGAGCATAGAAGAAGAAGCAGAAGAAGAAGAATTGAATGGACAAGGGCGAAGAAGAAGCAGAAGAAGAAGAAGAAGAATTGAATGGACAAGGGGAAGAAGAAGAAGAATTGAATGGACAAGGGCGAAGAAGAAGAAGAAGAATTGAATGGACAAGGGCGAAGAAGAAGAAGAATTGAATGGACAAGGGGCGAAGAAGAAGAAGAAGAAGAACTGAAGGGACAAGGAGCATAGAAGAAGAAGAAGAAGAATTGAAGGGAAAGGGGCAAGAAGAAGAAGAATTGAATGGACAAGGGGCGAAGAAGAAGAAGAAGAAGAATTGAAGGGACAAAGAGCATAGAAGAAGAAGAAGAAGAAGAAGAATTGAATGGACAAGGGGCGAAGAAGATAGAAGAAGAAGAATTGAAGGACAAGGGGAAGAAGAAGAAGAATTGAATGGACAAGGGGCGAAGAAGAAGAAGAAGAAGAATTGAAGGGAGAAAAGAGCATAGAAGAAGAAGAAGAAGAAGAAGAATTGAATGGACAAGGGCGAAGAAGAAGAAGAAGAAGAAGAAGAAGAATTGAATGGACAAGGGGCGAAGAAGAAGAAGAAGAAGAATTGAATGGACAAGGGGCGAAGAAGAAGAAGAAGAATTGAATGGACAAGGGGCGAAGAAGAAGAAGAATTGAATGGACAAGGGGCGAAGAAGAAGAAGAAGAAGAACTGAAGGGACAAGGAGCATAGAAGAAGAAGAAGAAGAATTGAATGGACAAGGGGCGAAGAAGAAGAAGAATTGAATGGACAAGGGGCGAAGAAGAAGAAGAAGAAGAAGAATTGAAGGGACAAAGAGCATAGAAGAAGAAGAAGAAGAAGAAGAATTGAATGGACAAGGGGCGAAGAAGAAGAAGAAGAAGAATTGAAGGGACAAAGAGCATGGAAGATGAAGAAGAAGAAGAATTGAATGGACAAGGGGCGAAGAAGAAGAAGAATTGAAGGGACAAAGAGCATAGAAGAAGAAGAAGAAGAAGAAGAATTGAATGGACAAGGGGCGAAGAAGAAGAAGAAGAAGAAGAATTGAAGGGACAAAGAGCATAGAAGAAGAAGAAGAATTGAAAGGACAAAGAGCATAGAAGAAGAAGAAGAAGAAGAAGAATTGAATGGACAAGGGGCGAAGAAGAAGAAGAAGAATTGAATGGACAAGGGGCGAAGAAAAAGAAGAAGAAGAAGAAGAATTGAATGGACAAGGGGCGAAGAAGAAGAAGAAGAAGAAGAAGAAGAATTGAATGGACAAGGGGCGAAGAAGAAGAAGAAGAAGAAGAAGAAGAAGAATTGAAGGACAAAGAGCATAGAAGAAGAAGAAGAAGAAGAATTGAATGGACAAGGGGAAGAAGAAGAAGAAGAAGAATTGAAGGGACAAAGAGCATAGAAGAAGAAGAAGAAGAATTGAAGGGACAAAGAGCATAGAAGAAGAAGAAGAATTGAAAGGACAAAGAGCATAGAAGAAGAAGAAGAAGAAGAAGAAGAAGAAGAAGAATTGAATGGACAAGGGGCGAAGAAGAAGAAGAAGAAGAATTGAATGGACAAGGGGCGAAGAAGAAGAAGAAGAAGAAGAATTGAATGGACAAGGGGCGAAGAAGAAGAAGAAGAATTGAATGGACAAGGGGCGAAGAAGAAGAAGAAGAAGAAGAATTGAATGGACAAGGGGCGAAGAAGAAGAAGAATTGAATGGACAAGGGGCGAAGAAGAAGAAGAAGAATTGAATGGACAAGGGGGCGAAGAAGAAGAAGAAGAAGAAGAATTGAATGGACAAGGGCGAAGAAGAAGAAGAAGAAGAATTGAATGGACAAGGGCGAAGAAGAAGAAGAAGAATTGAAGGGACAAAGAGCATAGAAGAAGAAGAAGAATTGAAAGGACAAAGAGCATAGAAGAAGAAGAAGAAGAAGAAGAAGAAGAATTGAATGGACAAGGGGCGAAGAAGAAGAAGAAGAAGAATTGAATGGACAAGGGGCGAAGAAGAAGAAGAAGAAGAATTGAATGGACAAGGGGCGAAGAAGAAGAAGAAGAAGAAGAAGAAGAATTGAAGGGACAAGGAGCATAGAAGAAGAAGAAGAAGAATTGAAGGGACAAGGAGCATAGAAGAAGAAGAAGAAGAATTGAAGGGACAAAGCATGAAGAAGAAGAAGAAGAATTGAATGGACAAGGGGCGAAGAAGAAGAAGAAGAAGAAGAAGAATTGAAGGGACAAAGAGCATAGAAGAAGAAGAAGAAGAAGAAGAAGAAGAACTGAAATGACCCAGAATAGTAAAAAATGATGTTGAAGAAAAATCTGACCGCGCGCACCAAGTGTTTTTTTCTTTAATCGTTCAAGACGATTATATTTCTTCTTTTTTTTTTTCTTTTTTTCTTTTTTACTCATAAATTTTCCAAATTGATAGAGATAAACTAATTAAACATTACTCAAAATGCCCAAAATGCCTTTGGTGCCATTAACCCTTCGTTTGTACTTTCAGGGCGTGGGCGACCATGTCTCTCCACTATTTCTATCCTTTATAGTTTTTTCGTCTTTTTGATATATCTCCTAATCCTTGTTCTGCCAAGCATTTAGACAAGCTCGTTAGGTAGGGAATGCGCAGCTTTCCTATGCCCCTATTTTTTTAAAATGAAATCTCACTCAATACACGGTTAGACGGTTGCTTTTAAAAGGGGGTAACGATGAATTAAGTGCACGATATTAATAAAAGAGACGGTGGTAGGAAGTGAAAATTATGAGCATAGATAACAATGAATGTGTAGTGTTCAAGGAAGCACTCAAGCAGGAGTCAGTTCCACAAAGTGGTAGTTCTTGGGGGAAAAAAGCTGTCTAATTCGAAGTTTGGAAATTGACTCCACGGAAATAGCATGTTGTGTTCTAGCTGTAAAAATCTGGATTTGTAGAACTAACAAATAGAGCGCTCATCTGAGCATTTGCCATGGAAATAGCGATACAGTAGTGGCAGGCTTGCAACATTGCATCATCCTCATTATTCGACAGTAGTCGGGTTCATCGAACCAATGTGAACGATCCTTTCTTTAGCTGTATAAGTCTGAAAATAACAAAACTGCATAAACGATTTTGAACTTCATCAAGGCTAAAAAGTGCCGATTCAACAGCTCCATCCCTGATATAACAACAATACTCCGTCTTTGCGATAATGACAGAAGTCAGATACGAAATTTTTCTCTTTCTTAATACTTTTCTTAGCTTTTGAAAGACATCTTTTGCTATTCCAATGAGCCTTCCGATTTCAGTATCGCATTTTCTACGTGCAAACATGCGCAACAAAGGTATGAATCCACAACCTGCCTGATATAGGTAAATCAGTAGATAATGGAAAACTTGTCAGGTATTACGTCTTGTGTTGGTACCTTGTCACTCAGTATAATCTGTTGTATGTGTTTTTTAAGTAAAGTTCCTTCAATAAGAGGCTCAAGAGCCACTCAAGCTCGATGGTTGCAATTAAGATAATAATACTGAATGAGGTGTGTGATACGAATGAAAGAGAAAGTAGTCTGATCTTAATATTATGAAGATAATGAAGATATATAACGATTGACTCTTAACTCAAAATTGACATGTTCAGGGAATTATCCAAATATGGGTTTGTTCCACAAAATGTCATCTTGAGAAAAATCTGGGTGGAACTTTCTTCTTAGATTTGGAACTTGGGGGAAATGAGGATGATTCGACTTCGTGGAAGTGGTGTGGCATGACCCAGTTGTAATGGGCTGAACTGGTAGAACTAAAGAATGGAGCTCATCTGAATATTTGCCACGAAAACAGCCATACAGAAGCGACAGGTTTTCAGTGGTGCGCCTGTGGGAAATAGGATTTGAGTGGGAAATAGTTATCACCGACAAGATAGTGTTAATAATTTTGAAATCTATCAAGGCTGGAAAGTGACTTTGAGCAGCTCCAGCTCAGACACAGACATGTCAGCAATACACCGTTTTTGTTTGTTGTTTTTTGGGGTTTTTTTTTTTTTGCTTTTTTTGGGGGGGTGCTTTTTTTTGTTTTTTTTTTTTTTTTCTAATCTGACTCTTGTAAAGATAAAACCTGGTAGAAGTAGTCAGGTACTTTGTGGAACATGGCATGGCGTATTAGCTGCAAAGGTTTGAACATGTACAACTGAACTAAACAATGGAGCTGATCTGAACATTTGCCATGGAAATAGCGATAGAGTAGTGATGGGCTTGCAATGTTGAGTCTGTGGAAAAGAATCTACAGAGTGGAGAATAGGCCTTCTCTCATAGGACTGTATAAATGTCTGATCTGTAAATGTCTGAACTGGTGGAACTAATGAATGGAAATCATCTGAGCATTTACCATGGAAATAGCAATAAAGTAGAAAAAAGTATGCAACAGTGCGTATGTCTGAAAAAGGTTGCAGATTAGAAAATAAGTTTTACTTCACAAGACACTGTAAATGATTTTGAACTCTATCAAGGCTAGAAGAAAAGAAGTAAACAGTTATGTTCTACATTGGAACATAATATATTTATAACTACTGGAAGTTAGGCTCGATCCCGAAATGACTTAACAATGTTTGACAAATGAATGACAAAATGGAAAATTTATGTGTAATACGTTTCATCTTGTACAAAGACTTCATCAGACTAAAGTAATTTTTTATGGAAATATATATGTGTAGGAAGAAGAGGGGGGAGAAATAAAAATACAACCACCGTCGGTTATAATTATGCACCGATAGAAAACGCTGAAGATTTTGAAACGCTGAAATTTATAATTTCGTTTTTGTTTTTTTGTTTTTTTTTTCCTATAGATGTGTTTGGGCATAGATTCTATTCTGTTTTATTCAGTTTACTTATGGTTTTATTTTTTAATCACTTTTCTTATTAACTACCCGACATTGTGATGACGGAAGATGAACCAAGAAAGTTGAGATTTTCTAGGAACTTGGACACAAATTTACAATGGATGATCTAGAAATCAAAGCCCTTTCTATATACTTTTGCCTTACTAAATTGCTTTCTTTTTAATTAAACCAACATTTTTGAAATCAAAATTATTGTCAGACTCTTACGATGAGCAACTAAAACACTGAGAATGTAGTTTTTATAAAAGATCCCTTTTCTCTTCATACATTCTTTTATTTAAATTCCCTGCGGTTTCTTCGGTTTATTCCTTGTTGCAATTATTACAGCTGATAGAGTAAATTCCTCCTTCAGTTTTAGCTTCTTATTATTTTGTTTTGTATTAATTAAGTCTCTTGTTGTTTTAGAAGTAGTTGTAACAAATTTTATGTTAACCTTAGTTAAATTTTTTAATTGTAGTTATGACAGAGTTGGTAGGATGAGTAATATATCTCAGTTCATTGGATTTGCATGAATGGCTCGTTCTTTTTTAAATAGTTTATGAGTTGTCTGTTTCATGTAGAATATGAATTAATTAGGGGATTAAAAGGGCTTAAAGTATTGTTAATGTATTTCTCTTCATCATGTAAATACTGAGGGCTACAAATTCTAAATGCTCTTACAAAGAATCCTATAATTATTCCTAATTTTATTTTGCTGTTATAGCGAGAATAGAAATTTATGAGATCATTTTTACTAGTACATTTACTATAGGCGCTTAGTTTTAATTCATTATCATACTGATGGATTTGTTTTTTTACGGTTTACCAACACATTGTAAGTTATTTAAAGCCAGAAAATACTTTATATACGACAAGAAGTTTTTGGGAGATAATAATGATCCACTGCTGCATGTCCTACTAATTAACCTATAGCTGGGGGGGAGAGGTAGATACATGCCTCTTCCAATAGTATTTGTACGTAATTGAATATAACTAACCCGACCGGAATTAGAACTCGGCTCTCTGATCTCAAACTCTGAGCCATTATCCGTTACACCACCTGCACATCCAAGCTTACAGCACCTAATATACCTAAGTGGTCACCCGTCTAGGTATTGATGTTGGTTAACTTCGCTGATCGTACGAGAACCGGTGTTTCAACGTGATATGGCCGTAAACTTATGTCATTTATAAGTGCTTTCAACATATCCTGTGAGTGGCAAATTTTCTACACCCTCTTTCCTCATTATGTGCCCTGGAAACTTGAACTATAACTCTCTGATATTGAGTATAAATATTATCTTTGGTTTCTATTTTCTGCAAAATTATATTGTTACTCAAGTGTTCTGTTAATAGTATTCTCATCATGCTTCTGTAGAACCACATTTCTTTTGCTTCAAGTCTCTTCATCTATGATGAGATTGTCCAGCATTCACTACCATAATACAGGAACAGTTCAGTACCCTATTCTTTGTTTCTAATAAAATGTTCCTGTTTCTTAATAGTTTGCTTACCTTTTGAAAAGCATCTTTGCTATCCCAATGACCCTTAGGATTTCGGTGTCGCATTTTCCGTCCAGTGTTAAAACATTTCCAAGATATTTAAATTGTTGGACATGATTGATTTTGGAATCTCCAATTTGTAAACCGCATGTTGAATTGTTCCTTTGGCTGACAACCAAGCATTCTATCTTCTTGCAATTGAGGTTTCTGTCCTGAGTAAAACGATAAACTACCTCCGCGTCCTGGGTAAGACGATAAACTACATCCAACAACAAGGCCTCTGATCAGGAGGTTTTGACGAGTGTGAAACCAATTCTTAATTTCTGGTGTTCCTAGGTCCACCCTAACCCGTTGTGGTAGCACCTGTTAGGGTCCCAGCTATAGGCAAATAGTTAACCCCCACCCAAAACTGGGGTCAAAACACTATGAAAGTGTAAAAATAAGTTTTAATACCAGTAATACATTTTTATAAAAATTATTACCAGCCATGAATTTTTGAAGAAAAAATTATTACCAGCAATACATGTTTGAAAAAAATATTACCAGCAATACATTTTTGAAGGAAAAAATATTACCAGCAATACATTTTTGAAGGAAAAAGTATTACCAGTAATATATTTTTGAAGAAAAAAATTACTAGCAATACATTTTTGGAAAAAAATATTAGCAGCAATAAAAAATTTTGTCGGCATTAAATAACCCAATTAGTTTTGATATGCCGTAAAATAAAACAAACTAAACCAAACCAAAATAAACCAAAAAAATTAGCAGCAATGAAAAATCTTGTCGGCATTAAATAACCCATCGAGGTTGATATGCTGTAAACCAAACCAAACCAAGTAATATTTAGTCCTTTTTCTCTTTCTTTTTTTCTGTAAGAGTTCCTGTAATTTCCTGTCTGTGTCTGCTATCAACACTGGGTCAACTTTGTATCTTATATTGCTAACATTGTGGCCGCCGATAATGAATCCTGGTAGGACTTCTAATTCTCTCAGAATCAATTCACTTTAAAGGTTGAACAAGTTTGGCGTAAAGACACATCCTTGTCATGCGCCCTTTTCTATTTTTGTATATTTACTGAATTCATTTTCTATCCGTATTCAGGCGGTTTGCTGCCATTATAAATTCTGGATTATTCTAAATTCTATCTAAAATAAATCAAGCTTACCTAGCAGTTCAAATAGTTCATTGTGATGCACTTTTTCAAATGCTTCTGTATAATCTATAAACCCGCGGTATACACCTATTTGCATTTAAATCGCTCTTTCTGATATTATATGAGCATAAATATGGCATTCCCTGTCCTTTTATCGAAACTACATTGTTCTTTATCCTATTGCGTGTCTAATTCTATTGCGCGATGTATTCATCAGAATTCGGATGCTCTTTCGTTGTACGACCCATGAGGCTGACTGTTCAATGGTGTTAACATATGTTTGCGCCTGGCTTGTTGGATACCACCATGTTGGATACCACCATGTTGGATACCACCATGTTGGATACCACCATGAAAATGGATTTACTTAGGTCTTTTGGTATATCACCACAGTAATATATTACATTTATTATGTCTGTAATTTTGTTAATACCAAAAATAATCGAAAGCTGCCTACATCTCTGTTACAATTCCAACTGGACTTTTTCTTTTAAATCGGATTTACCCCAAGCAAGGCAGTAAAGCTACTGAGACACAAAGGTTTTTTGGTGCGGAAGAATTAGAAAACAGGAACATACTAAGAAGCGAAAACAATAAAAGAATAATCAAGAAGACAATAGATAGCGGTTTAAATTTTTGGAGAAAAACAGCTGAAATCTTTGGAAAAAGACAGCTGTAATTCCTCGGACATATAATAAGGAAGCAGGGATTATAAAACCTAACCTCACGGGATATTGGGAGATAGTGGAAGGCGAGAGCCACTTACCTGAAGAGCTTGTGTGATAGATAAGTTGACTGGAAAGCATAATGCAGCAGGCAGCGAACTGCCAACCAGGTACCTTCATAATGAAAGTCAGGCACTGATTAGTCAGATCATCAAAAAATTAAGAAAAAAACAGGTGAATCTTGTCCTAAACAGGGAACAAGGGATGATTCTTTACTCCTGTTCAATAAATATGAAAGGAGAGCGGGTCGGGCAATAAGTGAGCCTATGTACTCCTATAAACCTGACCAGAGCACAGAAGCTGAGTGATTTTGTCGAGAGGCCAACTCTAGGAAGGGTGCCAAATAAGGCTCTAGACCCAACTAAGCCAAGTGGGGATTACTGGGGAGGAATTGAGGATAAGGACCGGTGCGTGGGTGGCGTGTTCTTTAAGACCACGACCTGGAATAGGCGGATTCAAGTAGTTAAGGAGCGAAATAGTACCGATTTGTTCAAGCGCAAGTTACTAAGTTGCCGATGGGTTTTACTATAACATTTTTGTTATTACTTTTTCCCTCCCAGCCGAGGGGAGTGCCTTAATTTCGAATCATCATCCATTATGTACCAAGCCTAAGTGTATTATGCAAGGTCGGCAGCCAGAAAAATTGTAATAAAAGCACATGAGTAAAGAATTCATTAAGTGCAGGTACTGTACAAGTAAGGAATATAGACAGGATTACAGGTCCATAGTTGCTTAACTATGTCGTGCGAGAACATTTTTCTCTCCAGAATCTATCTTACATATCTATAAGTCTACCATTCGTCAATGCTTAGAACATTGTTGTCACATTTGGCCCGGTGCTCCTGCTATTTACCTTGAGCTCCCTGATAAACTCCAAAGAAGAATCAGCAATATTATCGGTCCTGATCTGGCAGCTCGGCCTCAGTCACTTTCCCAGCGCCGTAAAGTTGCTTCCCTGTGTCTTTTCTATAAATACTTTCATGGTAATTGTTCGGCTGAATTCTTCGTTATGGTACCTGGGTCATCAATTTGCAGTTGAGTTGGCTAGATGTAACCGTAAGTCCTATGCCAACAGTTTCTCGTATTTCTCGCTTGTAGAACTCTATTCTGGCTATATGTTCCAGCTCATTAGTAATGTTTTTTGTTTCTGATTCTTCCACACCCAGTAACCCCTTATGTCTTAGTGGCTTCTGCCTTGCATGGGGGTGAAATCGATTAAAGAACACACACACACACACGCATATATATATATATATATGAACAAAACGGCATTTTTTTCTTAAAGGTAATCTTTTCGGTCAACCCCTCACTAGAACTATCGTTGATGACTTAGTAAAATATTTACGAGATTCGCGAAGTAAATTCTTTGAATGAGGTGCTGGTTGAAAAGGTTATCTTTAAGTGGGAAAATGCGGCTTTGTTTATTCAAAACTATTTACAACTTATGTGGTATCAAATTCTTGTTTATATATATATATATATATATATATAATGCAAGGCCTTAACAGAGTTACTACCGTGGGTTTTCAAACATCCCATTTAAAATATAGTTATTTCACTTAGTATTTAATTTTCTTGTTATATATTGTCTTGAATAGTCATTCTCTATTTTGATGAAAAAGAATTAAGGCACCGCCCTCCACAAAAATACGATTTTTTTTTATTTTGTAAAAAATGAATTAAAAAGCCATTATTGAAAATGTTTCTTCTTGCTTTTCGTACGATAAACCAGAAGAAACATTGGCAGTCACCGAGCAGAAACCTTTGTCATGCCAAGTTCATTATGCAGAATATTCTCAACTCTCTCCCGGGATTTGCTAATAGCATTGGTTATTTGATTTAGTCAATTGCCTGTCGTCCATCACCATGTGGTGAACACGATCAATGGTTTCCTTGGTGGTGGCAGTTTCAGGATTTCCAGATCTTGGATCATCTTCAAGACTCTTTTTTTTCTCCTCCAAAATTCAGAATTCAAAATTGGCGCTGTTAATAAAGCTGATATAGCAACCATTTCAGCATGAATGTCCTTGGGGCTAAACCCTTTTTCTGCAGGTATTTGATAAAACCACGATGCCAAATTTTGTCCATTTTCAAGTGAAGTCGGTACTAGTTACGTTTGAAGTTTTCTTTGGGCAGTCAGATGTCGGTTTACCTGGAAATAAAACAATGTCGTTATTAATAAGAAGAAATGAAGTTAATGCATGTATCACACCTCCTTAACAAATAAATCTACCTGTAATGACTAAAACCAGAAGCTCGGATCTCAGTACTGCACATAACTGAGACCAAAATATGCACTGGACCCCGGACAGAGCGAGTAACCAACAAGAAAGTCTTAAAAAATGGCGACAGAAAGAACACTCATAGTCAGAATCATGAAAAGACAGCTGAAATTCCTTGGACATATAATGAGGAAGGAGGGCTTGTAAAATATAACCCTCACGGGGTATTGGGATATAGAGGAAGGCAAGAGCCACTTACCTGAAGAGCTTGTATGATAGTCGAACGGAGAACGGGGGTCTAACAAAGGGAGAAAAATTGCTAAGAGCCACACTAGATAGAAAGTTGTGGAGAGCCATGATCGCATATACCCTAAAGGGACACGGCACATAGTGAAGAAGAGAGAATGGCTGTTTTTTTAAATAAATTCAACTGCTTTATAACACCAAACATGACATCAGATAGAGGTTAATTGCAACAATAGAATCGTTAAACTAACTAGAATCGAGGCAAATTCGAAACCACGATTTCTAAATAATGGTGTAAAACTAGATAAGAGGTTAACATCAAAAATTATTTCTTATAAAGTCCGCCCCTCCATTCTTTCGCTGTTTGCAGTGCAGCCCATTAAACCCGAATGTTTGTAAGTCGATTAATTCACAAATCGACGTCTGTTCGTATTTAGGAATAACGTTAAATCTCGTCAAAGCGGACGTTATTAAAATCCCGGAAAGATGTCGTCTGTGACAAATAAAGGCGCGATAAAATCTTGGAAACATTTGACAAGGACACACACGCATACACATTTCCTAACGAAAATGATAAGGAAAATAAATGATGTCCATAAATGAATATAAATTCAGTCGTTATTAGATTTTAACGGCCCGGCGAGTCTTGCTTATTCGGCCATTTTGTAAGATGAATGACTATTAAAGCGAACAAATGCAATCATATCAACAGTAAATACGGCAAGATTTGAATTCTATTCAAAACTTACTGGAAATAATGACAACGTTTAAGAAAAGATACAACACAGAAAGGATCGCAGCTCATCTGGAAAAGACGTTTCATTAATTGATGCTTAGTGATGATTAGTGCATAGTTTGGCACTAAACGAAGAGAATACAAGTAAACATGTAATTGAAATAAACTTTGAGTTCATCTGCTCTCCATCAACGACTATTGTCGTCAGCCTGAAATATCCAACGATCTAAATTGCCAAAGAGACTAAATTGCATTGTCTCGTGTAAGGTTACAAGATTGGAGAACTCTTTTCGATAGGATCACGTCGGATGTCACCAATTTTGTATATGGAGACCAAATGTTTGTAGAAGAATAGAAATGTTAATAAGCACAAGGGGAAACGCTAGTCAAAAGCGGTATAGTTACAAACATCAAAAAGAAACATGAAAATGTCGTCAATTTATTTGACGATCCAAATGTTGAATAGTTTTTTTCTTTTTTTTTTTCTGTGTGTATAAAGTTTCTTTTGTCTATGTAAATTTTTAATGCACAATATTATGATTGTGTTGATTTTGTATACGAAGCTTGTCTGAAAATTAACGGGATTGGTGTCACAAACAATTTATTTCAATTCCAAACAATAAACTACACGGTTTTCCCCCTTCAAAGTAACTCCTCTCGAGTCTAAAGCACATTTCCATCCTTCTCTGCCACATTTCTAGGCACTGCCGGGGGGATTCTTCTTGGATGCCCCCACCCAAATCTCCGTCGTTACAGCGCTCTTGATGGTCACCACGCCTTCAAAACGGGTTCCCTTGATAATCCCCTCAAGCTTGATCAAGTCCCAGGCAGTAAGATCAGGTGAATAAGGCGGTTGTTACAGAACGAAAATGTTCTTTTCAGCCAAGAACTTCCGGATGCTCAGGTGGCATTGTCGTAATGAAACAGCCACGATTTGCCTTGTCACAACTATCACATGTGAAAAAAAATGCAATGGTTGCAGAAAACTAAAATTACAGTTATATACTCCCAATATATAATGTTCGATAATAGCACAGTCCGCTTATACTTGTTTCGCCCAGAGCTCACACAACACAACACACCAAGTTCCGTTACCTTTTAGGCAGACTTCGTATGTATACTTATGAACAGTAGTAGCAGTCAGAACCGTAATACAACAATAAATAAGTTCGACTGGTGTATAATTATGACAAACAATGCTGTCCGCAAAATGAAAAGGAATAACAAAATAAGATTTGCAGAAATACGACTCTGTCTAAAATCAGTCATTGGTAAAGTTGCGAAATGTACGAAATTTTTAAAGTTATATCAGATCAGTTATCGAAATTTATAGAAAAAAATATGCTCCAAACTGGACCTAAAAAAAACTATTAAAATTATTTTTAACTTACCATTGGTTAAACATTTTTTGTTAATTTTTTTTTGACAATTAAATAGGAGAAAATCCCAAAAGATTTTGAAGTGATTTGATTCAACAATTTTTCTAAACAAGATCGTCTGCAAATGTCAGTAAATGTAAAATGATTTGGGGGGGAGAGAAGGAGAAGGGAGAACGCCAATTCTCTCAGCGTGATTATTATGAATGGCGAAAACGAAAGATTCTTACTCCGATGTGAAATTTGGAAGAAATTCACATTTATTAAATGACATAAAAATAGTATTAGCAGAGAATACAAAATTTCCAAAACAAGCATGCGCAAAACGTTACTTTGTGCGCCGCACAATTAGGCAAGATAACAACTTCTAATAACAACACAGTTTCATAAAAACAATTATAATTATTACCAACATAATGTTTTCATTCTCCCGTTGAAAAAGTTAAGATGGCTGACGAATCCCAGGCATCGCTGGATTTCTGGTTTGTTTAAAAAATTGTTCGATTTTACGGAATGAGATGACATAAATCTCGTATTTTCAAAAAATGTTCAAAGTCAGGTTTAATATTTCTATTTTATGACAAAACTAATTGCCACAAATATGCAGGGTGGGTAGCGAGATTCGGTGTCCCAGAAAACATAACAACGGCCAGAGGTCGACAGTTTGAGTCCAAACTATTCAACACACTCTCAAGACTTCTACCATCCACAAGCAAATGGCATGCTAGAGAGACTGCGTCGTAGTCTGAAAGCTTCTTTACGTGCAGAACTAAACAATGCCAATTGGTTAAAGCAACTTTCGTTCATACTTTTAGGTCTTCGTTCCACAGTAAAGAAATAAATGAACTGCTAAGCAGCAGGAGCTTTATATGGAGGTACATTGCGACTACCAGCGCAATATTTCTTTGTCCCACCGAAAAATGGATAGGATTTAGTATCATTTGTAGATAGACTAACCACCAAAATTACTAAAATGGCATATTCACGATCATGGCAAGATAAAAATAATACAGTCTGCTTGTTAAAACATTTAAAGATCTGTTCGCATGTTTTATCCACGATACAGCTGTAGGTGACACTGTATTTAACCACCATATCGTGGTCACTTCAAAGTTATTAATCCTTTGTGCCCTAACCACCGCTTTACCGGTGGTAGAGAAAAATGACGTAATAACCAGCCACCAGTTGAAGAGTGGTAAAGAAAAATGACTTAATGCCCAGCTACCGGTTAAACTGTGGGTAAAAACTTGTAACTATTTTTATGTCTACGGTGAAACATTACATACCAATTATTTGCGAATTTTGACTCAGGAGCTCAGGCAGAAGGGTTAAAATTGTCCAGGAACGCACGGCTCAAATAGTTAAGAAACATGACAAGTTCTTCACTGTCCTTCTCAAGAATCAAGAACAGAATATTTCATTGGACAGGAAAAAAGCAGCAATATTGGAAAAGTCATATTTGAAGGTAATACCCTCAATCATCGACATAACACCAGATAAACAATCTGTACAAAAAATACACGTTAGACATGTTAGGTTAAGCATCTACAAAATTGTATTTCTTTTTAACCTGTACATTGTTTCTCTTTTCTTATTTTCAGATACTCTGCATCTTAGTCGGGGGTTATTATAAGGATACCCTGCCCTACAGGAACTATTTTGGGACCTCATAAATTTCCATTCCAAACGGTCGCATAACAAACACTTGTACTCTCTGAGAGGCAGAGAGAGTTTGGCAGTGAGAAAAACCTGACAGCATATTAAGAAATCCCGAGTCAATATAAAAAGGTGAACTTCATTCACTTATCCGGGCACCATACCCCCCACCCTGCAGAAATGCGGTAGAAGTATTTGGCGTCCTCTCTTCTTGTTACTTAGAATATTCTTATTTTCTGCTTGTGAGCTCCTCCAGGTACAGAGAAATTAAATATCTAATAACCCAACAAACTTTACATATAAAGGATGTTTTAATAACTTGAACTAATTTTAAATGAGAATTAAGTTTAAGCGTCTAATGATATTTTTCTTTTTCTTTCAGATTTAACAACTTAAGTCTTTGGCAATTTGAACCCTGGGAAGATGAACAATCAAACAACGTGTTAAAGTTATCGAAGCCAATTACGAAAATGGACGTTCAAACATAAATGCATTTCGCACACTTCGCGATTTTTTGGTCAACATAATCGACCAAACGAGAATGCAATTGGAAAAAATGTAACGTTGTTGTGGAGAGGTTCAATTCCTGTGCGCGATGACGAATAGAGGGGTCTGGATTTTCGGCCACATTTTCATGCACTGCAGCAATGTTTTCAGCTGAACGGCGTAAACGAGCACGCAATGGTGTTTTCACATCTGCCACCGACCCAGTTTGTTTGAATTTACGAACAATTTTTCCAATTGCACTCTTGAAACTTTTACACGTTGTTTGATTGTTAATCTTTCCATGGTTAAAATTGCCAAAGACTTAAGTTATTAAAAATTTGAAAGAAAAAGAAAAATCATTCGACGCTTAAATTTAATTCACATTTAAAATCGGTTCAAGTTATTGGAACACCCTTTACAAAGTTTTACACATCATCAAATTTTATGCAAGTCATTTATTACTAACCGCCGGGCTTCATTATAACAGGGTTTTTTTTTTTTTTTTTTTTTTGTTTTTTAATTCATAGAATACGTTTTAGTAACTTTTTCTTTTAATAAACATTTTTTAAAAACTTCCCTCAAGGGAATGTATAATAAACAAAACTAGTTTTTTGTGATTACTTTTTTTTATTTATATTCTAATTATTTTTATCACATTTTACGTTTCTTTTGTATTATATAATTTATTTTTATAAATATATCATCCTTTTTAGAGGTCTCTGACTGCTAAAAATATTGAAATTTAACAATTCATTTTTGTATAAAAAATACAGATTTGCAACAAGCCAAGTGAGGGTCACACTTGCTCTACGAGGAAACTGTGTAACAAAATTTTAACTTTTCGTCTTTGGTCAACCATAGTTAATTCCTAATTGCTTCTGTCTAGAAAGCAAAGGAAATGGCTATTATTTGTTTCAACCTTTGCTTTTGCCACCTGAACATCGATGTTTTGAAACTAACCTACTTTCCATTATATTCAAGATAGATGCAGTTGCTGAAGGAGAATTTTCTAGAACTTTCTAGAAGTTTCAAGAATTTTCTAAATGTTTCAGAAATTTCAAGAACGTACTGGCTGCAAAGGATCGTATAAAGAAAACATGATGGTAGACTATATTTGGTGGCTGATTCGCGAATGTAATTTTCAGTATATGCATAAATCACAAAAAACTACTCACTTTTAATTTTTTTTTGTGGTCTCTCTTGTGTAATTCGAGAATAAATAAAAGCTACTTTTGGATCCTATGTCGTTTTGTTCCTACTTTGCGTAAACGTGAATGTTCACATTCACTACTTTTAACAATGAAAATAGGTTAATTTCAGAATTATCATTATATTGCTCAGAAAAGCAAAGTTTGAATGAAATATTAACCCTTTTTCATACTTTCTAGACATAGACAAATAGGAAATAATATTTGCTACTCAAAGACTAAAATTGTGTTACACGGTAACTCACCACATTCATTTCTGTATTATTCTTGCTTTATAACAAAATGACTGATTCGAAAGTTTTAAAAAAAGAATCCCACTTCAATACATTTTTGACTGGTAATTAAATTGGTCAAAATACGGTTAATCATGAAAAAACATTAAATCCTTATATCTTTTGTTGTTTGTTATTCATCTGTTGTCTTTGGAAACAGAAGCATAAAATACAGCCTGTCCCTAAAATTCTGAAATGGGTTTTAAATATTTGATTTTTGTTCTGAATCAAGCTAGCAAATACAGTTTTAATAAGTGGTGGTTTTGTATTGTTTTTATTACAAAAAAGTTAAAATTTATTTCAGTTTGTAAATTCCATTAATCAAAAAAGATAAAATTTGAAAGCAGTTTCATAATTTTGTGGACATTGAGCTTAATTACACAATGTCCACAAAATTATTAAATGTCCTGAGCCGACCAAGCATAGAAATGAATATAATATGGAAACAAGTAATAAGGAATGCCAGAGAAAAGCAATAATAACAACGAAAATTGCAATATAAGCTCTTGTAAAAAAAAAAAAAAAAAATGCAATGATAACAGCAGAAATTGCAATATGAGCACTGGTAAAAAAGTGGCGCTGAAAATATTAGGTTTATAATACCCAGAAATTCATACACAGATGTCCTCAAGGAGACATGGCACAGTGGATAGTTAGATCCAGTGAGAGGACCCAAAGAGTGTGAGTTCAATACCTGGTGAAGACGGTGGAGAACTTGGAGAGAGGAATTAACAAGAGATAACTTATAAGTGACATCCATTAGACATGGCACGTGGAACTAGAACAATATACTCCAGTGAGCGAAATAAAAGGTTCAGTTCGACATTCCAACCACCTGAAAAAGGCCGGAGCGTACAACGGCCGAAATGTTGTGATAAATATGGCAACAAAGATGAGCGTAGCAGTAGTCCGAATAATGTAAATAGTGTACATAATACCTCATCTCAGAAATATAGACAAATATTAAAATTATGAAATTAAAGAAAAGGCTTTAAAATATTATTAAATTTGAATTTTTAAAGAAACAGCTCAAATTCACTGTACATCTTTTACGGCCCTCCTCTCTCTGTCTCTCTCTCTCTCTCTGTCTTCCTCTCGCTCTCTCTCTTTCTTTCTGTGTCTCCCCCTTACTGTGTCTTCTCACTCATTGTTTCTGTTACCACCTCTTCACCGTTACTTTATTCAGTTTCCTCTATCTTCTCTCCTCTATATTCACCTCATATTCATCTCTTGTCTTATATACACATATATATATATATATATATGTGTGTGTGTGTGTGTGTGTATATTTATATATATATACACTAAAACAAATCCACATTATAACCAAAAACGGTTTTTTTAAATATACATTTTTCTCTTGTTGCAACAATTATAACCTTTTCCCTATATATATATATATATATATATATATAGAGAGAGAGAGAGAGAGAGAGAGAGATTTTCTAAGCCCGGCTTAGATGTGGCACAGTGCCGAAAGTATGGGGTATCCAGTGAGGATCGAACTCACTACTCAGTCGTAACTGATCTAGCAAGACAAGCTTCCTAACCATTACACCACGTCGAGATGCCCTCCCTCCCTCCCTCCCTTCCTTCCTTCCTTCCTTCCTTTCTTTCTTTCTTTCTTTCTTTCTTTCGAGAGAGAGAGAGAGAGATGGTGGGGAGGGTAATGGAAGAGAGTAGAGTTCACCTCTGCCTCTTCTGTTCCCTCTCTTTCTCCCTCTGTCTATCTTCACCCATACTCTATCTTCTCTCTCTCTCTCTCTCTCTCTCTCTCTCTCTCTCTCTCTCTCTCTCTCTCTTCACGCTTATTTCTTTCTCTTCTCTCTCTCTCCACTCGTTCTAAATATCACTTTTCACTTCTGTCGCCTTCCCAACAAAATTTTTAAACTCTTTTAAATTTTCCCTCGAATTCTGATGAACTTTTTACTCGTGGATCTGTAAAATAAAATAACCTTTAAAAACTCTAAAAAAAAAAAAAAAAAAAAATAGCATTCACCCACATTAGTACGGATTTCAAATTTGTAGTCGAGAATAAAACTGGTTTCTGAATATCTTGTTTCTCATCATTAGTTTCAACAGGCTTCTTTGACGATTAAAGGGAAATAACTCTATAAAACACTCTACGCGCTTCTTTCCCTTGGCATTAATTTTTTTTTTTTTTCGAAATTGATAAATTTATTTTTTTTTATTTTCCCGCAAGCATATTCGTTTCGATTATCTACATAGAAATTTTCAACTTGTTTATCGACGAGGTAATTTTCGGTCTATAAATGAATAGGTCACAAAAGAAACTCGCATATTCATAGAAGGTATGTCCAATAATTTGCCAAAAAACAGCATAGAAGGATGAAAAAAAAACCCAAACTTAATAAAAACTAAGTTTTTATCGGGAAAAAGTTTGTTATTAGGAAAGACCAAAGTTCTTTTTTAGTTATTTTTTTATTTTTTTTATTCCTTTCTAACACGTTTGAAATTTTTGTTGAAATTTTTTTTTTTACGTGAGCGGTCGCGTAATATTTAGCATTAGTTATTTAGCGTTTTCCTTCTTTTTTTTCTTTTTTTTCAGTTGAAAAACACATTAATCTGGAAATTCTTGCAAAAGTCAAGTAATTGTCAGATTTTCATGAAACTTTCAGAACTTATTTAAAAATGAATGAAATTATTTTAGAAATGTTTGTTTTTTAGAAAGTCATGGTAAAAATATTTTTTTACATCTCTTACACCCACCTTACTTAATTTTATGAAAACTTAAAAAACTGAAATATGTGCATTTCTGTAGTTTTTAATTAAATGCAGAAGACTTTAAAGAATATAAATCATCGACTTTCGCATTTTCAAAATTTTTATTTTCTTTTTTTTACATATGTCACTAAATATTTTCTTTTCATCTTTTAAATATAATCATTTCTTTCTTTTTCAGTAAGAGATATACTGCAATTATTATTTTTTTGTTGATTCAATTTTAGGACGGAAAAGTGCAGGCTTTAGACATGACTTTGTTCAAAAGGTACCTAAAAATCATTTTAAAATGGACTTTTGAAAGTATTTCATTTTTAAAAATTACTTTATAGTTAAATAAAACGGTTCACTTAAAATTCGAAAATACTGTCACTTCTGACTTTCCGTCCGATAAATTCCTCTGACGTTAATTGTCGATACATTGAAGTAAACCTCAATTCACACCTCCAAAACTAATCACCACGGTTAGACATGCTTCTCTTATTTTCAACTAATTTTTTTCTGCTAAAAAAATAAGTAATGTTTGATTCCATTTACATTAAGTATACTTTAAATTTTCTAATTTTCATAAAATAACTTTTGAAAAAGGTATAATTGAATTTTACAAGATTTTTAAATCGAGGATTTCAATTTTGTTTACATTAGTGTCAAAAATCGCTGATATGATCGATTTTATGTAAATTTTGATGACTAAAAAAACATGATTTTTAACTGAAATTTTGGACTTGCTTGAAAGAATTAAAAAATTAAAAAATATTCAAAAAATACTTTGGTTTTTCCTTTTAATAATAATATAAACATTTAGACTATAAAAAAATTGTTTAATTCATCAGGGTATGCTCTTTTTTAGCGAAGTTTTGGACATACCTGGTTCAAAGTATTTATTAACGTTCGAACTCATTCCGGCTAAGTGTATAAGTTCTTTATATATTGTAGTCTGGCAAAATATGCAACTCTAAGTCAGTCAGCGAATAACACACTCACAAATAGTGACATTTTTCTTTTCGTACTTGACATTATAGTAAATTAAAGAAAGTGTTTTATCTCTAAAAGTATACCACGAAAAAAAAGTTCAAACAAATTTTTGAGGTAACAAAAATGACCGGCACACAAATGATACAGACGAAATGAGCCAAGTATAAACGATTCTTAACAATGCACAAAAGATTTACACAAATTTAGTGTTTGTGGGCTCAGTCTACTCTGACTTTAGGTGAACAAATAAAATTCGAGTGTCTTATCCACAAATTACAATACAAAAAAATTATAAGCAACGTGAAGAAATGATCTTCGCAGAAAAAGAAGGCCCAGCTAAATATGACAGTAATATTTATAGAGTAGGTACATATATTTGCATGTTGAAAATGACTATTCTTTGTTGTGGTCATGAAAAGACCAATGGTTCGTTGTGATTTGTTGCAAGTGAGTCTGAAAAGTTCAAGATTATTTTGTTGCAAGTGAGTCAGAAAAGTTCGAAATGATATGTACGCCAATATTTGTGCGTGTAACACACGCTAAAGAAACAGGTGTGTGACTGATAACTGATTTCGTTCTATAGCAGTAATTTAAAAACACAGTGAACAAAGGGAGTTGAGACAAGACTTACTTCTCCGGGGATTTATATGTAGGAAAATCATCGTTAACTGACTCGTTGTCATGGCAACTTGTGTCGAGGCTGAGCTGATTCAGTGTCTGTTCCGTTTTGCAAATCTGTCCGCTCACTGTCCTGTTTCAGATCTGCGCTGACTGTCTTGTTTCAGATCTGGTCACTGTTTTATGGTTTATATCGAGGCAGTGATAGTCTCACGAAATCTAATTTTTGACAGGAACGTACTCCGTGACCCAAGACCTGACTGATTTGCAAGTCATTTGGAGTTCCACCGCCAGGACGTCGTAGAGAGCACATCACGTCAGGTTTCCGAAACAAATTATTTAATTTTGGAGCCGTATTTTGTACAGAATTGTAAAAAAAATGTATTTACTGATTTAAGTAGAATTTATTTATAAGCGTCTCTTGTTTTGTGCTTCACTTATTGGCCATAAAATATAGGCGTTTATATCTTATAGCCTAATGATAGCCAATAACTTTATAAATTAATAACAAAAATTAACATGACCTTGTGGATTATCCCACTTGACTTTGCTAAAACACTCCTTAAGTCAATAAACGCGCTTTAAGTCTATAAAAAGGCAATCATAATCTCACACTCTTGTGGCACCATGCATTAAGGCGATTTGAAAGAGAGAAAAAGAAAAAAAAAGGGAAAAGGAAAAAGTAATGCGAGACGGATCATAGGCGAACACACACACACACACACGGCTTAAAAAAAAATAAGAAAGAAAAGGGTTATTTTGGATAAGTGTCAAATGTCGAAAAGAGTTTCATTACAATGACAATGAGATTGAGTGGGTAGGGAAGTGTTATCTTACTATCAAAGGCCACCTGCGAACAAGCACTGACCGATTTCCGCACTGTCCGCGCGAATGGAATTGTGTTATCAAGAGATGTCACCAAAGAAAGTCCACTTGAAAACGTTAGATTTTAATAATTGACAAAACACAGGTGTAGCTTGGAAGCCTTAGCTGGGTATGGAAAATTAAAATCCCACACAAGTAGTTTCACTGGTTAAGTTTTTTTTTTTTTCGACAAAACAGACTTTTGCCCTGCGATAATAAAATTTTGTTATCAGACACATGAACCGAAGGAAAATGAAATATTTTTATTTCTGCTTTGGAGACGCCAGACTGGCTGAGAACTTGGAGAAAATTCCTTTCTTAGACCATGTCGGAAAATCCAGCCGTCTAATGCATTACCGATAAACCGCTTGAAAGACGCCACGTGTTGAACAAAGAGTTGTCACATTATCCGTTCATGATAACGGCGATTTGAAAGAAAAAAAAAAAAAAAAGAGAGGAGAGATCATTAATTTTTTTTTAGTTAAGCAAGGTATATTTCTTTTCCAAAACAAAGCCACGGGTTGTTCACGCCCGACTAAGACGTCATTGGCCAAGTGGTGATCACATGACGCACGAAGGAGGAGGAAAGATACCCGACCAAGACCTCATTGGCTGAGAGTGGTCACGTGACGCACGAAGAAAACTGTCGACGCTCCTATCCAGAGTGTAAGTATGAGAAGCCGCTACGAAGAAGTGGGGAGGGCAGTTCACGCCCCTCAGAAGCATGGTGAGAAAGTGGGAGTGAGAAAAAAGTTACCAAAAATGGAAAAGAGTGGAAAATCCCTAACCAGAAATAAAAGAGGTGGATATGTATTTAGAATTATCGAGGAACCCCCGACGCCAACAGACCCACCCCGGTTTTGGTCGGCGTCAATAAAAACGAAGCCCAACAGGCAGAAATCAGTTCGTTCGGACCCTGGCGGGCAGAAGACAGTTCGTCGGCCCTAGCGGGCAGAAGACAGTTCGTTCGGCCCTGGCGGCAGAGATGAGTGCCCAGTAGTTCAGTCCCGGACGGCAGAGTTGAGTGCCCAGTAGTTCAGACTCTGGCGAGCAGAAGTTAGTTCAGTCCCGGACGGCAGAGATGAGTGCCCAGTAGTTCAGACCCTGGCGGGCAGAAGTTAGTTCGCGCCCTGGCAGCAGAGATGAGTGTCCAGAGAGTACGGGCCCGGACGGCAGAGATGATAGACCAAGATAGCTGACCAAGATTCACGCAAAATTTTGGACTCCTCTTCAACAAAGAACAATTATTTTGAAGAGCGACTTAGAACCAGACCACAGAAATACGTTTTTCGACTTTCGTCCAAAGACACACCGAAACACAAATTTCTTAGAGAGCAGACAACTTGAAGCGTTAAAACTTGCCTAGCGAAAGCGACGTGTCACAATCCACAGAACGGGTCGGGTGCAGTCCTATGTATCGAACAACTAGACATAAAGTTTGTTACCGTTTTCTTTGATACTTTGAACTTTTTGAGTTTTCATTTTATTTTCTTTTATGCATATTTGTGTGTTATCACCCCCGTTGAACTCAATTTGCATTACGGCCCCAACCCCTGTTTGATCTCGTCTGTCTAAGATCAATTCACAACGTGGGTAGGCAGACTGGAGATCAGTGCAGTTACCTTGGTAATCAGGCGTTGGACGCGAGTTGGGAACGGCGAGGCTGGTATCAAATCTAACCAGATTCCCACCCGAATCACCAAAAGGTTAGAACATCACATTTGGGTGCCGCGACCGATACCAAGCCAGTTGGTCGTCACAGTACGAGACAACACGACTGACGCGACAGGCGAACGTCACGTTTGGAGCAGCGACACCTGGACGGAGCAGCGAGGAGCGAACAGCTGGCGTCGCGGCGAAGACGTCACAATTGGTGCTGTTTAGGGGCGTCACAACTGGTGTCGTGACCGGGATAGGACCCTGGAACGGCCACGTCACGTCACATCTGGTGCCGTGACCATAGGATCAGAACCTGGGGAAGCCACGTCACACTCTTTTTCTTTTTAACTCTTGCTTCCAGATGTAATTCTACGTAAAATAAGAACATTGCCGACTAGGCGCGTTCGTTTCTTTGGTCCTCTGTTGACATTCAAATCTCTCACATACGCATATACATACATGTGTCTATCACAAACGCGTATTTCATGCGCACACACATATACAAACACACACAAACAAACAAACAAGCACATTATCATAGCTAGTATTAATGTCTTTTCCTTTCATTTCAATTATGTTTACGTGTAATTCCTTTTGTTAATAACATACATTGTCGTTTCTTTTAGACTCAATGTTTTTTGTATATTATTTTTACCCGGACTCATATGAGTCCGCCAATATTGTTTGCGGAATAAATGTTTCAGGGACCCATACATACTTGCTATAGATCGTCCATGTACCTTCCAACAATAAAGGTGATGCCCGCAACATAATAGTGACTTATGTCTACCCAAATAAAATATACCGCAACACCCCTTTACATATAAAAATTATATTGTTGCATAAGTGGGTCCTCCGAATGGAAAACTATATTAGGTAAAGAAAAAGAGAAATAATTCCCTGAATATTTTACAGTGAGGAATTAAGTACACTCTTGCATGAAGAAAATTTGTAGTTTTTTTTTTTTTTTTTTTTTTTTTTTTTCTTTTTATTGTGGTAACAGCGAAGATTTAGATCAATCACACCAAACTAAGAATTTTCTTTGTGGTGGGAGCGACCGGCTTGTTCATTTTAATTATCGTCTGGTAGACTGTCTAAATTCTTCTGCATTGTTTTTTCTTCTGGACCAGGGAGATCTGAATTCCTGTAGCAGCTTGTTGTCGACTCCAAATAGTAATTCCAAAGTTCCTTTTATATATCAGATAGGTAGGCACCGAACACGTTCCTCGCAATTTAGAGTGAAACTTTTTAATTAGTTCGGACGTAGTAGTAGTAATAGTAGTAGTAGTAGTACAAATGCTGATGTTTTACTACTAATCAGAACGTACCATAAATAAATTTTGGAATTTAAAAATCAATTAAAAACCCATGAAAATGTCTTTATATCTCTGAAAGCTCGATGTATGTTCCTGTAACTTAAATTCCTTACATAAATAATATTTTCTTTATTTTTTTTTTCACTGTTTTGTGATGACATAATTTCCAAACCGATTTTTTCAAATTTTTGTAGATTTTCAATTTTCAGTTTTAATTCAATTTGAAATTCCGATTGTTAGCTACCTACACAAATTGACTTATGTATATCGTATATATTGTGGAATTATGTTTAAAGGCATCTTAGACATATTTTGTTTTTTTGTTATTTTCAATAAAACCTGTTACGATCACGACATCTAGCTTCTTAACTAAACAGAGCTGCAACTAAAATGTTTGCATGCAAATAAACTGGTTGTCAGAATTTGTAGTGATAAAAGGAAAAAGGCAATAAATTTCGTCATGACGATATATCTAGGAATTTTTATTTAACTAAATTAAAAGAGAGTAAGCGTACGAGTGAAAAAGAAAGAAAAACATTAACATTTTATTTTAGCTTTTAGGAAGTGTGTGTGTGTGTGTGTGTGTGTGTGTGTGTGTGTGTGTGTGTGTGTAGTGTTATAGAACTGTAGAAAGATGCAATAGATTTATTAAGTTATAGACTCAAAATGAACTCGTTTTTAGTGCAGTTTTTCGGCTCCAATTTGAACTTCTACATTCGCCTATATTAACCAGAGACGTTAATTGTAAAATGTAAATGCATGGAGACCTTTGAAATTTTCAGACAACAATATTTGTTGTCTGCTACGAAAATGATCAACAATATTTTCGCTCCTAAAATTAGATATTTAAAAATTGGAAAAAAAATAAAACTTATTTAATAAAATCTAACTTTTAATCTTTTCGGAGCCGATTCATCGGTTATAAAAGCGCTCGTATTATTTCACAAAATTAGTTTTTTTAAGTTAACTCTTGAACAGGGTCGTTTGTTCATTATACAAGCTGAAATTCTCGAACCTTAATTAATTTTTCGCATACTTATTGGGGTATACTATATTTAAAAAAAAAAAAGGTCTGGTGATGTTGGGTTAAGGGACACAAAAAAACATACGGACTGAGCAAATATGCAAATGTAATCAATAGTATTAACACGACTTACTTGCCTGCCAGCTGCCAACCGTTAAGAAATTACACACAGGCATAACACTACGTAAATATTGACACACCCATTCTCATATGTAGACACATTCTGTTTTCTATTATATTAACGCAAATATTCTGTTGCATTGTAAAAATAAAATATTTTTGTATAAAGTTATTTAGCAAATAACCATTATAATTCTTTTTTTTTTTCAATTTGTAAGAAAACTAATACTCAATAATAAAAATTTATTTAAATTTGTAGAGTCATTTTGAATATCGTTTATTTCTTCGCTTTACCCACACATATTTTTCTACATGTGTTTGTGTCCGTATGTGTTTGATACGCACATGTGTGCGTGTGTTTGTTTGATACGCACGTGTGTGTGTGTGTGTGTGTGTGTGTGTGTGTGTGTGTGTGTGTGTGTGTGTGTGTGTGTGTGTTTGAGACGCACGTTTGTGTGTGCGTGTGTGTGTTTGATACACAAGTGTGTATGCGTGTAAAAGTTTAATCATCTGTCGCCTGGAGAAAAGAAATATTCGCCAGTAGGGACGATTCTCGTGTTGCTGCCCTACCACAAGCTAGAAGAGAGAGAAAGGTTATATTCCTTCTTTTAATGTCCTCAAACAGCGCCACCTAACGGACGTCTTGGCAGACTAAATTGTGGTAATCCCCAACAAACTAAAGAAAAAATACGAAATTTTATGCAAAATATATCTTTAATATATCTGTAAATATAAATAATGCGAGCCCGTGATGTTGAAGTCGAAGTCACTTCTCATACTTCGAGTTCATCAGTGTCGAGACTAGCATGCAAGACCTACTTAGAATACTTAGAATACTTAGAATTCATATGCTTATGCTAAGGAATTCAGATATCGAAAATAGACCATCAGTTGATAAGTACCCTATACAAGTATATCCGTGTATAAGCCTATTTAAGTGCCACCCCAGAATTTTTTAATGAAAAACATATTTTTCCCCTATAGCTCGTGTATAATACATCCCAGGCTTCTGAACAATACTAGTTGTCATCAGCCAGTTATGAGCGATGCGTGATACACGCTTAGGACATCATGTATCTTTCGATACATGACTGACCAGGCAGACTTTTTTTCCCCGCTGTAGGTTGCCATTTCTTTCTGCGGTAGACCAGGTGCCATCCAAGGCTATAGAGCCCGGTCTCTCCTGCAACTTACCCATAGCTGGGGGGAAAAGAAAGGGATTCATACCTTTCCCAAGGGTATTAGCATGTAATGGATTCGACTGGAATTTGAACTCGACTCTCCGATTCCTCAATCCAAGCCGCTATCCATTAGTCCAGATTACTAATTGTCATACCGTAGTCAAATATTACTGTATACCGTGAATAAAGCTCTTGGAATTGTTGTGGATTCCAGGTTGAAATCCAGTACCAATAAATAACAAACGCCAGGAATAAATATTTGAAAATAATGTATTAACGTAATAATACAAACTGGTAAAGCAGATTAGTAGTTCCAGGAATACGGGTTAGTAGCAAAATATATATAGTCTGTGGTATTGAAGTATCGCTGTATGACTTCTTACTGAGTCTACGTTCTCGCTCACTGTGACTCCTACAACGCTGTTACCTCATTCCCTCACTCTTCCGGTTACCTACAACCTTTTACTCTGTCACTCTGAACTCGACTCGACTCCTCGGTCTTGCTCTCTCTTCTTCTCGTAGCCGTAGTATATGTATATACTGGGTGAGTCCATTTGTGTAAAAGGGGGAGAACCCCTCACCCCCTCCTTAGATCCTTGGGGGGGTAATATCTTTCCTTTTTCTGATCAATAATCAGAGGCTCTGTCATTTTCCTTTTCTGTTTGACCTTCTAGTTTCTGTGTCTTCCTGTGGTCTTTGAATCTTAAAAGCTTCAAAGGTTGCATCCATTGAATCGTCATTTTCAGCGAGTGACGAGCTTGGTTCTTCAACCCGTCTTTTTTGTATCTGGTCAATATGTCTTCTGTGGGTAAACTTTTCGCATTGTACTGTGTACATCACATTTCCTAGTCTGTTGATTATTGTGTCAGGCTCCCAGTAAACCATATTGTTCCTGAACATCCTAAAGTAAACCCGTTCTCCTGGTTTAAATGATCTCTTGGGTATTATAGGTGTATGCTGGTGTTTATTCTTGTTAGGCAATAACTTATCAAATGGCACGTTTCGCTTCTTTTTACATACTGGTTGGACATTTTCTTTTAATTCAATTCTAGCTGCACCCTTACAAAACGAACTGATAGGTAAATCCCATACGTCGAACTTTTGCATCCTGTCCGTTCCCACCAGATTTTCTGTATCTTTCATTACGAATATTTTGTGTTTTCTTGTTTTCCAGTGAAATTTTACACTTAGGATTACTTCTCCTTCGAATTTTATACGCTTTCCTATAACAGACTTAGCAATTTTCTGTGTGTGTAACATTGTTGGTCTATTAAGCTTTCTCCATGTTTGTAGGTTAATTATCGTAAGGTCTGAACTTGTGTCAAGTTGCAATTTTATCTTTTTATTTAAGATTTCAAGTTCCACATATTTCCTTATGCTAGTATTGTCTTCGTCATGCATTCTAGTAGCTCTTATCCTACTAATAAATTTTCTGTTCCTACGTTGGGATGCCTTGTGACCCATTTTTCCACATGCAAGACAGTTTTTATATTTAAAACGACAATTCTTATTCCAGTGTAGTCCTCCACATCGATAACATGCAGATGAGTAGGGGGGGGGGCTTATATTTACTTTGACTTACGTCATTATTTGCCCTATACGTTGTACTTTTTTCATTATTATAGAATTTTCGTTTTCTTTCCGGGGAGGATGAAAAACGTAAGCTTTTGTTTAACTTACGAATATGTGATACTCCTGACTTCTCAATATCCTTCGAGTCTTTCTTTATACTCTGACATTTTTGGCAGTCTTCCAATAGTTTTTGTAGTGTTAATCCAGGTTCATTTTGCAGTTTTGAAAGCATTCTTTTGCGTATTTCACTATCCTTTGCTGAGATTAACCCTTGTACAAAAATAAGACACTTGAAATTGTCTGGAGTTAATTCTGCCAACTTGAAATCGTCGCAATGTTTATTCACGATTTCGGCGAACGTGGAATAGTCCTCATTTTCATCCTTTAAGGGGTTAAGACATTCCCACCTTTTGTGAAAGAATGACGTTTTGGGGTTGAAAAGCTCCGTCAGGCATGTAACGGCTTCATCAAACGTTAGATGATTTGTCTTCTTTGGCAAAATGTAATCCACGAATTTTGTGTATTCTTCCGTTCCTAATTTTCTGAGTAATAGCCGTAGCTTTTTTGCTTCTGTCCAGTTTTGACAATCGATGTTGAAGATGTCTTCATGACGTCTGAAAAGTCCCCGAAATTTTTATCCTCTTCTAGGGAATATTTGAATGTTTCTATCGTGTTCCATACTGCGTCTTGAGAAAAAGTCGCCTCTTTTTCAATATTTTGTTGTTGTGTATTACTCGCTACTTTTACAATTAGCTCCTGGGATTGTAATTGTCTTTCTTCATTTTGCATTCGTCTTTCATGATTTTCCTTCTGCGTTAGTAGTAATATTTTTTCCATTCTTTCTTGGAATTGTAATTGCTGTTCATTTTGGTGTTTAACAAGTTCTACTAAAATACTTTTAAAATCCTCCATGGTAAGAGTCTTACGAAAAAACTCGATTTTCCTATTTTAATCCACGTAACACTTTGTTACCCAGTTGTTGTGTATACTGGCAAAACGGCAATTTTCTCTTTTTATTCTCCGAGAAATGTAAATTCTTGTCGCCCAAGCTGTTGTGGTGAGAAGAGAGAATTTTTTTTTTTTCGTGTAGGTCCCAATTTCTCGACACCAAGTCGTTGGGGTCGGCAAGGGAGAATTTTTCTTTGTGTAAGTTCGAATTTCCTCGTCGCCAAAGTTGTTGTGGTCGACGAGGGAGATTTTTTTTCTTCCGTGTGTTCGAAGTCCTCGTCGCCAAGTTGAAGAGGAAGAATTTTGTCTTTTTTTTTTCTTCCCGTGTGAGTTCGATATCCTCATCGCCAAGTTGTGGATTCCGGGTTGAAATCCGGTACCAATAAATAACAAACGCCAGGAATGAATATATGAAAATAATGTATTAACGTAATAATACAAACTGGTAAAGCAGGTTAGTAGTTCCAGGAATACGGGTTAGTAGCAAAATATATATACAGTCTTTGGTATTGAAGTATCGCTGTATGACTTCTTACTGAGTCTACGTGCTCGCTCACTGTGACTCCTACAACGCTGTTACCTCACCCTCACTCTTCCGGTTACCTACAACCTTTTACTCTGTCACTTTGGACCCGACTCTTCGGTCTTGCTCTCTCGGGTCTTCACGTAGCCGTAGTATATGTATATACTGGGTGAGTCCATTTGTGTAAAATGGGGAGAACCTCTCAACAAGAATTAAAATTCATTTTGTCTTTTACCCTGTGCAATCATTATTTACAGTATATTTGCAGCGCATCTTGTCAAAATACTTGAAAAGCATGAACGGACAATTATAAAATAAAATAATACCATATAATACTATAGAATATAATAAATAGAAATAAATAAATAAAAATATAAAATTGTTGTAACTGAGTTATCAAAAACCATAGAAAACTGGGATAGGTTTAATAACAAGTTTTATTACATTTTTCTTGCAAGGAAACATAATGTAAAATAGAAACTAGAGAAGAGAATGTTTAGCCTGTTTAGCCGTGAAGGACTTTTCATCAAAAGCTACTGCCCCCCCCCCCCTGCTACTTCTCATGATGTAAAAGTATTTTTATGTCTTTCGTCCGAAGGCCGAGTTCAAACTATTCAAATATTCTCCCTAGCAACAAATATAATATATATATATATATATATATAAACAGAGAAAGACAGAATAAAGAGCACAACTGAAATATATACGTATCAGATAAAAGGTGACGTTGGAAAAGCAGTACCTCAATGATGTATACATGCTCGAACAAAAATGAACACAAATTGGAGAAAGAACAAAAAACTTTGTTACTCCTTCATACATATAAGGTATTTGTAGATTTTAAGCGGCATGCATGACATTCTGCTGATCACGTAGCAACAAAAAGAAAGAATCTAGGCTACAAGAGGCAGGCTAAAGGAACTTATCTGTACTGTTAAGAGACAACAGGGCAGTGAGAACGGAGGCCTGACAGGTAGGTTACGATCACCGAATGCCTAAATTTTAACTACTTCAGAAAAAAAAAATTACATATATATAGTGCAACTGGAAAATGCACCGAAAATGCATAATTTTTAACTTCTTCAATAAAAGTGCGACCTATATCCAACTCATTCATGACCCAAGAAGTCGCATAGGCCACACCCCGGTCAACGGCATCGGCCTGTGTGAGAGTTGTCAGAAAGATTTTCCGACTCGACCAGTGTGAAGGGGAACGCCACTCCCCAAACCAAGAGGTCCTTGGCCAGTCGCCAGCCTGGGCGTAGGAGCTGCGAGGTCAGAGATCAACGGCTTTAGTAGTGAGCGGAGGAACATCTGAGAGAAGGGACTGGGTACCCTCAACATCCCCGGTGCAAAAGGAGCACTAATTGCACTATTTTGTCTTGAATGTCACCATGAAACACAAGACATCTAGGCGGATGACACTACAATTTACTCCTGCCTCAAAAACAAATCTAGTGTCGCTGACAAAACTAACCTGGCCGTTCGTCTTGAAAAGGACCTCCAATTGGTTGTGAACTGGAACAGGAATTGACTGGTTAACTTTAATGCCTCAAAAACAAAACTGCTCTCTATTAGAGACCCCCACCTTAAAATGTCTTACGCTCAACTCCTCGAGAGCACCTTTTTGTGACTACTCGGTCTCACATTGACTGCTGACCTGAGATGGAACAAATACATTGAGTCAATAGCTTCCTCCACCGCAAAGAAAGTTGGCTCCCTGTGCCGCGACAGGAAATTTTTCTCGCCGGAGTCGATCTTTCAAATCTACAAATCAACCATTCGCCCTTGCATGGAGTATTGCTGGTCTGGAACCCCTTCTGATTGTCTCAAGGTTCTTGATAAAATCCAGAGACGGATATGCAATGTAATTGGCCCTGAGCTGGCACCTCGTCTGCAGTCGCTCTCTCACAGACGTGCCGTCGCCTCCCTCTGGCTTTTTTACAAATACTTTCATGGTTACTGCTCCGATGAGCTACTTTCGCTGGTTCCCAGACTTCATGAATTTAAGCGTTCAACTAGGCTGGTATCTCGCTCTCACCCTTTCACTGTCGAAACTGTTAAATGTAGCCGTCTCTTCTACTCCAATAGCTCCATGTCTCGCACTTCCCGCCTGTGGAACTCCCTCACCTTCTCCTGTTTCCCTGATAGCTATAATCTCCAACTATTCAAATTTAATCTCAATCGACGTCTCCAGATGCCTTGATCTATCCCCTATCTTTCTCTTCATCTTTTCCTCTGTCACTCCTATTTGCTCTCGCTCCAACTCTCTGTAACCCCTTGCGTGCTAGTGGCTTCCCGCCTTGCTTGGGGTGAAACGCTTAAAAAAATTAGGAGGAGTGATTACCACAGTGGCGCCAAATAAGCTAATTGAACAATAGAATGAATGATAACGCGACTCCATATTTTTTATAAAACCAAATGAATTGCCAATTTCGAAACAAGAGAAATTGAATCGAAGTCGTTCTATTGTTCAGATACATTTAATAGCATACATGGCCAACTGATAATAGATTCGGTTGTGAATAAAAAGCACGTTAGAGAAAAATGAAAAATTTAAGGTCGATCTGGGTTCGGTTGTAAGCAAACGCACGTTTCAGAAATGAAAAGAAGACCCAGGTTCTAATAATTAAATTAAATCAGGACCGGTGCAAGTTTCTCGTGCACCCCCACCCACGAAACTATGATACGGAGGCCCCACTCTAGAGCATGTCAATTTTCTATAGAGTAGTATTCATACATATTTTATAGTAACCTAATTATGTACAATAATGGATATTATGTAATATAGGTGAACAATTTCACTAGAAAATATGAAAATAAATACAATATATCTAAATACAAATTAGAGACAGGTCATGATAGATCATTCTATGCTATGTTTTCTTGCGGCAATTTTTAGCCTCAACTTGAGATTTTATTTGTTAAAACGTTGAATAATTTAACACATTGAATATTATCGAAGGAAATAGTGAATTTTATATAGTGTTTTTTCGAGACTTAGCATAAGCAAAACAAATTCATGGATTTCAACGAAAGAAGTGGCGACTCCAGAAAGACGTCTAACTCCGCCTTTAATAGTCAGTTGTGCTTATATTAATTTGTAAATGTAGGGAGAGAAAAAGCAAATGTGGATAAGATAGTGATTTTCCACTCAAGCGTAACTTAGATGCGGCACAAGACCGAAAGCATGGGGCACCCAGTGAGGATCGAACTCACTACACAGTCATAAATGATTTAGCGAGAAAAGCTTGCTAACCATTACACCGCCTTGGGGCTCCCAAAGGTGGATAAGATAGCGTGGGTCACAAGGCACTCTCCGGGGCTCCCAATTAAATTTCTCCGATCCTTTTCGCGGTGTACGCGCTGGTTCTGTATTAAATAAATAAACACAATGGCCTATAAAATTTCTATGTCTTTGTTGGCATTTTTGTTTATATTTGGCTTGAGAATTTGCTTAAATATGCTATTCATTTTTCTTACTTGGTAAATACTAGAATTTTGCTTCGCTGCAAAATATTCATGCCATTCATTTCACTGATCCTGACGCTAGCAAATCTTGAAATATTCCAATTGTATTGTATTACCTTTGTAAGCAAGCTTACGTTCCTAAATGATTGCTTAATGAATTGTCTGCATTTTTAAATAAATACATATTTAATGACTAGTCTATTACATAGGAGGCACAGTGAAGTAATGGATAGCGGCTCGGATTAAGGAATCGGAGAGCCGAGTTCGAAATTCAGTCGAATCCATTACATTCATCTACGGGTTAATACCATACTTCTCTTCTTCTCCACCCCCCACGCAGCTGTGGGTGAGGAAGGGAAGGACAGACCAGCCTCTATAGCCTTGGATGGTTTACCGCAGAAACAAATGGCAATGTACTGCGGGAAAAAAATCTGCCTCGTCAGTCATGTATCGAAAGATACATGATCGCCTAAACGATGGCACATAACTGACTGGGTTTATGACATGCGAATTAATTAAATCCTTTGTTATTAAATATTGTTGTTGTTCGAATATGTCTAGAGTTACTTATTTTTGTTTTGTTTATCTTTTAGTTAAATTTTACTATGTACCTCTAGATGGTTGTTCCTTGTCGTAATGGAGGCGCTTGAGTGGTCCAATAACTCTGTCGGGAGTTCTAAACACCTGATAGGGACTACTTTGGCGGCAAGGTCGAATCCGAGGACCCAGACCAAAGACCCCAAAGATGGAACAGGCGGATAATGATTTCAACAGATCTCAATGGTTCAACCAGAGATGAAGACGGCTACGCGTTATGGACATGCTACAGAAGGCGCCACTCGAAATTATAACAGAGTCAGCGGCAGTTTATTGCAGTTTCATAACTAGATTCTGCATGTCTCATTCTATATGTGCCGCAGAAGAAGGTCAGGAAATCAAGTGTGTGGGTCACATCCTGGCAAGTTGAGATCCACCTTAAACAATTCCACTCCATCGGCACTTTCTTCTACTCTGATTTTCTTTCATCTTCTACCAACTCTTGCAAAGCCAAACGCCGATAGGGAATGGATGATGGGAGCAGGTTTTGGTAAAACTGGAAGGTTCTAGTACTGAATCTGCACGTTGGCAGCGAATTTAGTCATCAACACCATCATCATAAAGAAAGCGACAGGCAAAGTCGATTTGATTTGGTTTATTTTGTTTTACAGCATATCAAACTCAATGAGTTATTTAATGCCGACAAGATCTTTAGGATAGCTTCGTATGAAAAGAATATGTATTCTTTGTAGGAAATCAGTTTGTAGATCAGGTTTCATTGACGTATTTTTGTAAAGAGAGTTTTTGTCAAGAGTCAAATGTATTGCTGGTAATATTTTTTTTCTTTTTCAAAAATGTATTGCTGGTATTTTTACTAGAAAAATCTATTTTTATACATTGATAGTGTTTTGACACCAATTTGGGGGTTAACTATTTGCTCATATCTGGAACCCTAACAGCAAATTAGAGATGGTTCCACTCTTCTCAAAAGCTCCCGATCAGAGGCCTTGCTGCTGGATGTAGTTTATCGTCATGCCGAGTACGAAGCAAAGAAGAAATTAAATTCTTGGACACGAGAAAAAACCGATAACGACATTCTATTCGCTAAATAAAGTGGTGTGAAGGTGTAGCGTTACAAAATTTTACTTAGCTTAAGTTCTGTACATGTCAAAAGTTTTAAAAACGGAAAGCTGAAATTAATTACGGTATATACTCGCGTATCATGCGACCTTTGAAGACCTAATTTTTAAGCTAATTTGACTACAGTAAATGGATATATAGTTTCCTCAACGGCGAAGTCAAGGCTAGCACTACATACGCTAATTTTATATCTCGTGTATGATGCTACCCTCTTAAAATTAGCTTCAAAATTAGGACTTTAAAAGTCACATGAGTAATATAAAGTAATCAAAATGATCGCAATTAGTACTCAATTTATTTCATTTTTCATGGTTTAAACACGGTTCTAATTCAATGTATATTTTTGTGGAGCTTGTCTCTTTTGTTTTGAGATATGAACATTATCTAGCAAATATTTATGGGCACCTGGAACATTTGTCCCACAGACAATATTGGCGGACTCATGTAAGTCCAGGTAAAAATAAGAAACAAAACATGCAATTTATAACAAACGACAACTCATGCATGTTATTAACAAAATAAATTACATGCGTACACGATTTAAATAAAAGAAAAGTCATTAAAACTAGCTATAAAAATACGCTTGTTTGTGTGCGCGTGTAAAACAAGCGTGTGTGATACACGTGTGTATGTGAGTGTGTGTGTAAAAGTTTGGGGGGGTATCATACTTGGCTTTGCCAAAATCGTTCGATAGTGGGGGGCTAAAACCTATAAAAAGGGAATCACATTCTCTCTCTTTCTCTTTTTTAGCTCTGGCTTTCAGATGTAGTTACACGTAGATAGGAACGCCGCCGCTGAGGTGCGTTCGCTTCTTTGGTCCTCTTTTGTCTTTTGAACTCTCTCACACACACACACACAAACTTACGTGTCTATCACACATACTTGTTATACACACACACACACACACACACACACACACACACACACACACACACGAGCACATTGTTCTCATAATATACTTTAATGTTTTTCCTTTTGTTAGAATTGTCTACAAATGTAATTCCTTTTGTTAATACATGCATTCTTGTTTGTTTTATATTTACTTTTGTGTGTGCGTGTGTGTAATTTATTTTTACCTGGACTCACACTGAATCCGGCAATATTTTTTGCGGGGTAAATGTTCCAGGAGTGCCCGTAAATATTTACTATCCAAAGTGTTGATTCCAGCAACATAATGGTGACCCTAACACACTAGTATCCCACAACAGGTCAGATGACTAAGAAAACGAACGCGCCCCAGCAGCAGCGTTCTTTATTTATGTTCGGTTACATCTGAAAGCAAAAGGCAAAAGCGAGAAAGAGAAGGACATGTTTGCCTTTAAATAGTGCCGCCTAACGGGTTCTTTTGTCGGAAGTGAAATGTGATAAACCATAATATGTAGAAATAATAGGGTAGGAAGCAAATAGCTAACGTTTATTAATCTGACATCTTTCGCTTTTATCAAAGATTCCCCAAAGAATGAAATATGAAGAAGAAGAAGAAAAAGAAGAAGAAGAAGAAGAAGAAGAAGAAGAAGAAGAAGAAAATTCTGCTATTTTTAATTTTTGAGTTATTTGCTTTTCATTGACAAAGCAGACCTCACGTGCATCCGCACGGTCAGGCAGCGTTCGTATGTATAATTCATGTGTACCACAATTCTAGGTTTTTGGTGGGGTTTTATGCAGGATTCAGATTCAAAATTTAATAAAAGCGAAATATGTTAGATATATAAACGTTTCCGATTTGTTCCATAGTCTAATTCCAATCCATATTTGATCACATACCTATCATCTGTCTGATTCCAATCCATATTTGATCCCATGACTATCATCTGTCTGATTCCAATCCATATTTGATCCCATACCTATCATCTGTCTGATTCCAATCCGTTTTTGATCCCATACCTATCATCTGCCTGATTCCAATCCGTATTTGATCCCATACCTATCATCTGTCTGATTCCAATCCATATTTGATCCCACTTTATAGTAATAACAAGAAAGATTGTATTCGCCTAAAAATAAAATCGTTGAACACTGGAGTTTCCTCCGCTGTGGCAGCTTGCCATCTCCCCGTTGCAGTCACTTGCTCAGACACATTTGTGTTTATTAAATACCCACACAGCCCACCAGTGGTTTATGCTTCAATTATATTGAATGGAACTTAGTTACAGTTTTCTGAAAGTGCATAATCTGACGTGAGCAACAATTTGAATAAAAACAAAACTCTCAACCCTCGGCCACGATGACTTGTGACTTTGTTATAGCCCAATCAACGACAGCTACCGAACAGTTTCTTTTACCCAATTTTGCTCAAAAGTTTTGGGTCAACCCAAGGCATGGTTCTCTCTCTCTCTCTCTCTCTCTCTCTCTCTCTCTCTCTCTCTCTTTATCTTTCTCTCTCTCTCTCTCTCACACACACACACACATCCATATATATATATATATATATATATATATATATATATATGTGTGTGTGTGTGTGTGTGTGTGTGTGTATTTGTAAAATTGGCATGAACACCACCCAGACTGGGTTACAGACATAGGACCTGTAACAGTTTTATGGGACTTTACAATAGACACATACAGAACAATCCAAACTAGTCGCCCAGATATCGTGATCAAAGGCTACAAAAACAAAATGTCCTTTCTTATTGACATGGAAGTCCCTGTAGACTGTAATGTTTATTTGAAGATCTTAAAAAAACAATAAAAAATACACGGATCTTGAAGTGGAAATCTTGAAAATAGGCCATATGGTACACTAATAATTCCGGTTGTGGTTGGTGCTCTCGGTTTGATTAGAAAGGCTTCTGATAGAACCATTGAAGGTATTCCTTGTAACCCATGACTTAAAGAAATACAATAAATTGTTCTCAAAGTAGCGCTCACAACATATGGAGGTTTTTTTTTATATTTACGTTAAATATGTGTGATCTTAGGGTGTTTATTTTTTATTTTATTTATTTATTTTTACAAAAATGTTCAGTGGAAAATGTCATGATGTCATTTCTGACCTTATGTCTCCGGTTGGGACTCTGAAGAAAATGAGTACACAACCCCAAGCAAGTTGACAATGCCACCAAGACGCAAGGGGACACCGGAAGCAAAAGAGAAGGAAAAGACTTTAGAGGGAACCGGAAACCCAATCCTAAATCTTTACTCTTGTTCAAAAGATCGGGGTGGGAGTGAATCAGACGATAGGCAAACCCATCTACTCCTATTGAGGAAAAAAATGTAAAATAAATTTTTTGTTACTTCGATTTGAATGCTTTCTTAGAAACTTTGGAATATTGTGGGCAAGTCATATATATTATTGTTAGTAGGTTCCTTTTTTTAAAATCGTTTATGATTGTCTGGTCTATATGCCTCAATTTTCCTATATATGAGGATTGGGAAATTCCAAAGTATAGTCATTTCATCACAGTTTGTGACATCATTCGTGTGGCGCTTGTACTGTATATCCAGGATTTCAATACTATAGTTCGAAGAGACATGCCAATTAATATATTGTCCTAAACTGTCATGTTTAATAACGCATTCTTTCTCAGCGGGGACTAGGCACTGATACTATGGTGATTTTCTAAGCACAGTTTTGATGTGACACAAGGCCGAAAGTATTGAGCACCCAGTGAGGATCGAATAATTGTTCTAGCGAGACATGCTTGCTAACCATTACACCACGTTGAGGTGTCTTAGATTTTCTAAGCGTAGCTTTGATGTGGTACAAGGCCGAAAGTATTGAGCACCCAGTGAGGATAGAACTCACTACTCTGTCATAATTGTTCTAGCGATACATTCTTGTTAACCATTACACCACGTCGAGGTTCCCAGGCACTCTGATACTATGTGGTGGCGTTTCATCAAATTTATAGCATGAGCGTCAGGCGGGATTTTGAACTATCATTGTTGGAAGGCATTGTTCTTGTGCTGACATAATAAAGTCTTCTATCTCCCCACTGCTTCTAAGTCATTGATGGATATGAACATCGATGCCTGGTTCATCCAGACGCTTTGGGGACTTTCCGTACAAGGGTTTATATCTTTATTTTTGTTCAAGCGTTTTCATTTAAGCGGCATTCACAAGTAGCTTAATGTTCTCTGCAGCGATGGGAGATTCAGAAGATTATTGTCTTGATTATCTATTACATCTGAAAAGTTTCGTATTACTTGGCTTTTTTTAATGATCTAAGTTTTCTTTGCACTCTTATGGAGTCGTTTCTAAGTATTTCACTAGGACTGTGATTGATGCTTTAAAAGGTATTCTAACTGAATGAATCCTTGTCCACCAACTTTCCTGTAGAGGTATATTCTATCAACATCAGCTTTAGGGTGGCGCATGCGTATATTGGAATTAATGCGTGCTATATAACTAACGCACCATTTTTATAACGTCAAAACTGTAGCTAAGAACGGTTATTGCCAACGAATTTATTGCTTTTATTCTGCTCGATGAATTCTGTTGTGATTGAAATACTAAACGCACTCTACGGTAATATCCTTTTCTTATCGTTTCCTTCATTTTTGTGTTTATGCCATTTTCTTCTTGAATACCTAACTTGTAGGATCTTGATGGAGGTGTTGATATCTAACACTATATTACAAGATTTAACAAATATTCCAGCTTTAATCGTTGCCTTGGAACATTTCCCCAGGCAAAATTCCACTTCCATATCATCAATGAAATCTTTTACTCTTTCCAATAGGCATTTGAGATCGTTGACATTTCTCGCAAAAAGTTTGAAGTCATCCACATGTAGAAGAGGTGGTTAATGGTATGTTTGTAGAATTTGTAGCGTCTGTTTGAATCGTTAAGCAATTTGGACAGAGAGAACAGAGCAAGACAAAAGATGAGTGGTGAAAGTGAACACCTTTTGTATATCCGGCGGTTGATGCTTATGTTATATATTTTAATACCACTATTTATGTGGTCAAGTATAACACATTCCTTACATGCATACTGACTGATCTTAATAAATTCAGTGATTTGGGGTGAAATTGTATAGAGCTATACAGTCTTAATGACCTAGTTATCGAAAAAGCTTTTTTTGTAATTGCTTTGGTTTCTACATGAAGTTTTACAGCTTTTCTGCCTCATCTTGTTAATCAGAAGCTTATCCTTGGACCCATATGATTCTGTTTTGCACCTCCTTTTGTTCTCCAGTAAAAAAAAGGTTCTTTTCTTTCTAGAAAAGTTGATCTTTGAACCAATAATATCCTATTTTGCATCCCTTTTGTTCTCCAGCAGAAAAAGGTTATTTTCTCCGTGGAAAAGTTGATCCTTGAACCAATATTATCCTATTTTGCATCCCTTTTGTTCAACCAGAAGAAAAACGTTATCTTCTTCCTGGATAAGCTGATCCATGAAATCATATTATCCTATTTTGCATCCTTTTTGTTCCCCAGAAGAAAAATTTTCTTTTCTTTCTGGAAAGGATGATACTTGAACCCATATTATGCTATTTGGCATCCCTTTTCTTCTCCAGAAGACAAAGGTTATTTTCTTCCTGGAAATGTTGATCCTTGAACCAATATTATCCTATTTTGCATCCCTTTTGTTCTCCAGAAGAAAAAGGTTATTTTCTTCATGGAAAAGTAGATCCTTGAACCAATATTATCCTATTTTGCATCCCTTTTGTTCTCCAGAAGTAAAAGTTTACTTTATTCCTGCAAAAGTTGATACTTGAACACATATTAACCTATTTTGCATCCCTTTTGTCCTCTAGGAGAAAAACATTATTTTCTTCCTGGAGATGTTGATCCTTGAACCAATATTATCCTATTTTGCATCACTTTTGTTCTACAGAAGGAAAATGTTATTTTCTTCCTGGAAAAGTTGATCCTTGGACCAATATTTTCCTATTTTGCATCCCTTTTGTTGTCCAAAAGAAAAAACGTTATTTTCCTCCTGGAAATGTTGATCCTTGAAACAATATTATCCTATTTAGCATCCCTTTTGTTATCCAGAAGAAAAAACTTATTTCCTTCCTGGAGAAGTTGATCCTTGAATCAATATTATCCTATTTTGCATCCTTTTTGTTCTCCAGAAGAAAAATGTTATTTCTTCCAGGAAAAGTTGATCCTTGAACACATATTAACCTATTTTGCATCAATTTTGTACTCCAAGGGAAAAAGGTTTTTTCTTCATGGAAAAGTTGATCCTTGAACCCATATTATCCTATTTTGCATCCCTTTTGTTCTCCAGAAGAAAAAGGTTATTTTCTCCCTGGAAAAGCTCATCCTTGAACCAATATTATCCTAATTTGCATCCCTTTTTTTCTCCAGAAGAAAAAAAATATTTTCTTCCTGGAGATGTTGATCCTTGAACTGATATTATCCTATTTTGCATCTCTTTTGTTCTCCAGAAGGAAAACTTATTTTCTTCCAGGAATAAGGAGTTTCTGTTGGTGGTCATTGATGCCACGATTTTATAGGCAGATGTTAGGCATGTTATAGACTGTGATTCTGGTGAATCCCTGCCCCTGTCGTTGTTGCAAGAAGGTAAGTTAAGACTTCACTTACTTACAAGTGTGATGTCTCAGTATTATTCCTGATCTCGAGGTAGATATCGGACAGTACATAATGCGCACTTGAGGCACCTCGACTTGGTATAATGGTTAGCAAGCTTGTCTCGTTCGATCAGTTACGACTGAAATGTGAGTTCGATCCTCACTAAGTGCCCCAAACTTTCGGTCTTGTGCCACATCTAAGCTACTCTTAGAAAATAACTATTATGTATACTTAGTAGAGAGGGAAGCTAAAAAAATGGTAACTTTGTCTATCATAGGAGATTTCGTTTTCTGGGATTTTTCTAACTTCTTCTGCAGTGATGTCTGTGTTTCAACATTATTCTTGGTCACCTATCCAGTGTGCATCACGTTAAAGCATCTAGGTTCACCCAGATGTTTCCATAACTTTTCTATTGAGTGATATGTTGGTAGGTTGACAACTTTAATCTTATTATTACCATTTCTCGGTAAAAATTTCTTAGTATCTTTTTAAAAAAAATAGTTTGTTATGTTTATAGAAGATAGTGTGTTTCTTATACCTTGTTAGAAGTTTGGATTTCCGCTGAAGTTTTTGATTAAGCATAATGGGTGTTAATAATATATTATCACGCCGGATACACAGGTTTATGAGGGTTAATAATATCGCGTCATGTCCGGATAATAAGTGAGTTATGAAAGAAAGGAATATTCTCCCAGTTCGTAAATTCCCCCATTATGGGTATTATCCTATCCATGATATAATAAAACATTATTTCACAGACGGAACGCAATTTCTGAAAGAAAAGGAATGACAAACATGCTTTATTCTCAGAGAGAATTTTATGCTTCTAAACCATACACAAAATTGTATACACATATGTAAACATGTCCCACGCATAGAAACCTGTATGAAACAAACAGTGCGAAAAGAAGACGAAAAGAAAGAGTCTTACTTGCATTAATTCCAAAACAGGAATTTGAGCACGAAGATTCTTTTCGTGTTTCTGGAGACGCCATATTCAGGATTCTTAGTGGATATTCGAGCAGGCCGAATTTATCTTCCATGTCACTAGCGAGGACATATACCTCTTAAATTGGAAACGGCGATCATGGGTTTTTCCCACCGTGAGGACTGTGATCCGTAGGTAGTTTTTATCTGGTGAAGATATATTTCGAAAGAAAAACGGCATCATGAGTTTTTAAGCTGCACTACGTGCTAAAAAGAGCAACTGCTCGGCCTGACTCCTGACGGACTGACCACTTTTGTCACTCGATGAAGTGACATCAACAAGCGTCGTTTTTTCATTCACGTAGCTTCATCTCAACCAAAAGAAAATAATTGCCTTTTGTATCCCTAGAAGTATTTCAATTTGATTGTCAATATCATCTATGGGTAGGTTATATTTCGTGATGATTCTCTTAAGTTTATTTCCTTTAGACGTTTTCTTCGATTTGTATTCCGTTCAAAAGGAGAGCTCAACACTTGGTTCATTAGGGCTGTCAGTTTATCTTCATGGTTTGCGAGTATGGCAATGGGATGAATACATACCTAAAAACTAGGATATCACTATTATTATTATTTGTTATTTTAAGTGTCTTCGCTTTTTACAGACATTTACTCCAATGCTTATTACATATACACATTTAAAGGCTCTCTATGATGCCATTATATTATTATTTTTATTATTAAGTTAGAATGTATTTAACGTATTTACACATTTTAAAGACTTTTACTCTGTAGAGTAGAAATGGAAGGTCTCATTAAATAACAGGAGAAAACACCGAAGGACATAAGTTGCCTCATCTGGTGTCATATAAACAGTTGAGTGGGCCAGGGGCCGAGTGTTTTATTTCATTTGTATCTCGTTGGTACGAGAATAAAGTAATTAAGAATTACTACTACGATTGTTGTTGTGTTTATTTTACATATTCTAAAACCTTATTACATAAACACGGCTAAAGCTTATCCATGATGCTATAATATTGTTGTAACCTAGAAAAGGTTACTGAATGAGGAAAAACCAAAACAGAGGTTGTAAGTAAATGAAATAGTAATCTTTATAACATCAACAAAATACAATACTCGCCAGCGGCGTGAAGTAGGTAAACCACTGCTACTGGTGGACTACTTAGAAATCATTTTACCCCCACTTACAATAGTGTCCAACATATTTATGAGGATTGGGACCTACCCATTAGTGTTTATAGGTATGGTATATAACAAATATCATTATTGTGTTAGAATATATTTAATATATTTACGCTTTTTAGAGACCTTTACACCAAAGTTTATTACATATACACGGCGAAAGTCTATCTATGACACTACTGTGTTATTATTATTATTATATGTTAGAGTAGGGATGTGCAACGGGCGGTGTGGTCTATTGTTATACTTACACAAGTACATTATTTCCAACCTTTTCTGACTTTCGGGGAAATTTTGTCGAATTGTTCAATACGTACTTGCCATTATCAGTTCAAGTTCACATGCTTATTGTGAACAAAATTTTTAGAGATTGTATAGTTTCTTGAAAGAAAATCTACTATCCGTGATCACATTGAAAAACAGTTACACGTATTACTTAATGTGCTATTTGATATAGTATAAGTCAAATATCGATCAATGTCCTGATGCCTGGTGGTATTGAAAATGAACGCTAGGGCGGCAATAATGACCATGCAGCAATGTGGTGCCAAGCACAACGTCTAAAGATCAAGCCTTTTTTTATGGACACCTTCAACCTTTATTTCATTGTCGCTGTCTTCTTTGCCCTATTGATAGTAACGTGCAAAAATAAAGGTCAGTAATATATTTCATTATTGTTTGTCTGGTTGATAATACCAGCTGGTGTGGATTGTAGCGCCTTTGATGTCAGTGATAGGGACAAGATACCTGACTTGAATGGATACAAATTTTGTATTGGTAGCTAAGTTTTCACAGAGCCTTAGGGTGAGGTAATGAGTGAATATAAGCCATTAAATGTAACAACACGTGATTCATGGTGATTTTAAAAAATGGGTCAAATTAAAAGCCACTCGTGAAATGGTAAAACTTTTTTTTTAAAATAAGAATAAACTGCGATCATATTCAGAATTAGGGCTAACGGTATTTTGTCAGATATCATACAATTGAGCAATATGATTCAGTTGCAAAGATTCCCTGTCTGTAAATTTAAAATGGACATTGTGTGTACCTGTTCGCTGATTAACTACTTACCATATCAGATTGTAGCGGACCATGCGTTTACATGTTGCTAAATTAGGAACACGAGCGTAACTCCTGATAGAATATTAAAACGTCCACTACAAGAATATGGCGGACTCAAGTTGAGTCCAACCAAAGATATGGAAAGGAAAAAACAAGACCGATATGTATATATATATATATACGAAAAGCATGTGTATTAAACAACAAGATTTACAATTGATTTACAATGGACAAAGTCATTAACATGTGTGCTTGTGCGTGAACTTAAAGATTTCGTATTTTGATGAACGTTCGTCCATACGTGTATGTGTGTGTTTCATGGCGTTTTCCCTCAAGTGGGCAAAACGCAGATCCCTGGCAAGAGATCACATGTTTAAATGTGTCCGCTGAAATGCAAAGTAAAAAGAGAACGAGGCAATAAATCGCCCAGTACTTAGTTGTTTTGCAGTTTCTTTGTTGATCGAGTGGATTTGGTGTTTCACTATTTGTAGAAGAGAGTCATTGTTTTTTTTGTGACGTATGCTTCCAATCCGATTGTTGTAGTTTTTATAGTTATTTTAAGTTGGATTAGACGTTGGCCTCCTAAAGCTCTTGGTACGTACAGCCTATCAACATCTGATTTCGGGTGATGCATTCTCATTTGGGTAAGCATTTTTCTAGGCATGGCGTCCAATCTTTTAATGTCATTCAACTTCCATTTAATAAAGGTGTTTGTTACTACGAGTTACTAAGGTGTTGATATCCTTCATTTTATTTGCCCCATTATGTTCGCTTCAAACTAATGTTCTTTACGGATCTTTTTCTTCACAATTCTACAGGACAGAATGCTAAGAGATAATATTAATTAGGTCATGCACTGACCAAGAAAAATGTCCGCTGGACCACCCACAAGTTACAAAGAAGGAACGATTAAACCATTAAATATCTGTGGAGGTATCATTTGGGAAAATCCCCTGTTTTATGTTTTTAACGTGGGGACCCGAAGGTTTTCGCTCGGGCTGCTGGTCTAAGCTGGTCATAGCTTGTAGTAGCTGGTCAGAGCTGGTCTAAGCTAGTCATAGCTGGTCGAAGCTGGTCAGAGCTGATTCATGATGGTCAGAACTCGTCTAAGCTGGTCAGAGCTCGTCTAAGCTATTCATAGCTGGTCCTGGCTGGTCATAGTTTGTCCAAGCCCGTCAGAACTCGTTTAAGCTAATCATAGCCAATGATACCCCCTGACCTGTGGCAGGTTAGTATCTGTTTTATTTAAGTAATCAAATAGAATAATACAATATATGAAAAAGCCTTCAAATACAAACCTGCTTTTTCGTTATTGCATAAATCTTTTACTATTATGGTGTTATTACTATTAATGGTGTTTTACTATTAATGGTGTGCTTTGAAAGAGGAAATAACTATTAAATTAACTCCACTGCCCCCTGCCTATATATAAGCATGATGTACTAACACTATAACGGGACGGGAGGACTAGAATGGCTGACAGAAATATACAACAAATACGCAGTGTGCACAAAAGTATGCTATTTCATGCAAGAAATCATATACCAATATCACTCTACCTGTCACTATTTTTCACCCGCAGAAAAAATATGACACATATGGACTAAGCAAGCAAGCAGTGTGAAAAGGCGCAAATTAAGATGGACTTAGTTATATTTCTTGGAGGGACACAGTCTACCCGGCTGAAGTTTTTATGTTTCCTTGTTTGGACCACGTGGTTTTCTTTCGTTCTCCTCGCCGTTATTACCTCTATCTTCCTCGCGATCTACAGAGAAATTTCTGTTCGTCACCCGACGAGCTGTCGTCTCTCCCGGGCCGACGATACCCGTTAGCCGTCACGGAACCATCGTAAATTCATCCTACAAAAGAAAGATAATCACCCTCTGTGTCTCTACATACTTCTTTTTCGGAATGATTTATTATTTAAACAGTTAAATGAAGCACCGAGAATTTTGAAGTAAAGAAAAAAAAAACTTTTAATGAATATACGAGGGTTCAGGCAACAGTAATGGTTGAACTTCATTAACTCTCAATTAGTACAATCGAGTGTTTGAACACCACACAAAATGTTTTTTTTCTTTAATATGTTAGGGTACTGCTCGTAGATGGACTAAAAGCAGTGGCAACACTATTTATCCATAAACCCATTAATGTATTTACACATTTTATAGACATTTACTCCAAAAATTTGATTTATCACCGAGACTCTCAAATCGATATCTTGCAAAAAAAGTTAACAGATATTGATTATGCAAATGACATAGCTATTACTGCCGACACAATTAGCCATCATTTTTAGTAGATGTAGATGGAAATGGAATAAATTTGAACGAGCCGATATTTACATGCGTTTTTTTATATAACTGGGTAGCAAAATAGAAAAAAAAATACGCTAGTATGCTTGTAAAAGAAAGAAGGCCTTAAAAGTCAATCCAAATAGCTTCCTGAATATCTCGGTCGCGTAACTACAAGCAGTTTCTGGTTTTAGTAATAAAATGTGTGTGAATTACAAGTTTGAAGAAAATAAAAGAAAACTATTTTCCCTTGGTCGAAGTTTGAAATTTACAAATTCATTCTTTTAATATTCACCTTTTAATTGTTTTTTTTTTTTTTATTATAACTTTTTCCCTTGTTTAGTTGTCCTATAAAAACTAGAAGAAACACACTCAAACAATATATAGGGAGAAAATTAAGAATTAATATCTATGATATTCTAGATGGGGTGTTTAAAAATGTCACGGTACTAACTAAGAGTTAATCACAAAATATTTAATAGTAAAAGCACACAAAACATACCAAAATGAATACAAAAATCCCAAGATTCTAAACATAGACACCGTCATTGCTCTTCCCGCCTCAATTGCGATATTATGCCTTTGAATTGGGGTATTGTTGTGTCGGAAACCTACCACCCCTCTTGATGATGAACTTGTCTGCGTCTGTGAACAGAGATTTTAAATAATGGGAAGATAGATAGACAGAGAAGTTCTTAGCTGAGCTAGTTATTGACTACTCAGGCGTTTTCTGTACCTCTTTATCAACCTATTAAAACCCTTTTTATTGTTACGTGTTATTTGGCGTTTCTCTCTACTAACCCCAAATCAACATCATAACAGTTATTTATCCATTTTTCTACTTCATCATTCAATTACCTAATAATGGACGAAAAAAATATACATTTTATAAGAGAAGCAAGTAATAATATACAAACAGGCAGCTTTAAAAGATAACATCCGATTTAGCTACACCGCCGCCCAAACTTTCTTTTTATTTTGTGGCGTCTTGTCTGTTTTCTTAGCCATGCGCCAGTTGCCGCCCGCCAACTTTTAGATCTTTATTATTTAAAGACTGTCTAACCTGGTTATCAACAGCAGCTAATAAATTTCAATCAGCCAAGATATGGGTCTTTGCCTGGGTCGCTGGAAGTGGTGATGCACATTTTGCTGGATCTGGTGATCAAGACACAGTCGTCCCACATTGCGTTCTTATTTATCAAAGGATGAAGTCTCAATACCAGTCGAAATGTCATGCAATAAGATTTCAGTGATGAACACACACACACACACACACACACACACACACACACACACGCACAATTAAATACTGCAAATTTTATAATTAGCATTAAATTTCCAACAACAGATTTATTTATGTTAAGAAACAGCTTAACATGCAAATTACAGATTAGAAATTCCAAAATCAAGCAAGTACAAAAATTTAAATATCTAGGAATTGTTTTAACAGAGAACGGAAAGTGCGACACTGAAATCTGAATGCGCATTGGGATAGCAAAAGATCTCTTCCAAAATCTAAACAATTTATTAAAAAACAAAATTTTCAGGCGGTGTCTCCATCGGACAATCAGCCTAATGATCCACATAACAAAACTCATCAGCTGAATTCTGATTAAAAGAGCGCGCAGCAGAATCAGACCGGACATAGGACAAGAACAGTGGCGGTTCAATGATATCGGAATAAGGAACACGATATTTATACCCAGAATGTTATTAGAAAGAGCAATACAAATGCAGAAGGACGTGTACCTGTGTTTTATAGATTACGTAAAGGTTTTCGATGAATTACGCCACAAACATCTGTCAGAGCTACTCAGCAACCTTGACATATTCGGGAAGGATATTAGAATTATGGAGAATCTATACTGGCAGCAAACTGCCTGCATACGGATATAAAATCACCGCCCTCTGTGGGATCAGGTTGAAATCATAGACAAAGAACATTATTGGGAAATTCGTAAACTTAAGGAATCAGCACATATGCTAGGCCACAAAAATCTCCTGAACCAGCCAAGCATAGAAATGAATACAATATGGGAACCAGTAATAAGGAGTGTCAGAGAAAAGCAACAATAACAACGAAAATTGCAATATGAGCTCTGGTAAAAAAAAAAATGCAATGATAACAGCAAAAATTGCAATATGAGCACTGGTAAAAATGGTTGCTGAAGACATTAAGTTTATAAGTCTCAGAAATTCATACACAGATGAAAGACACATGGCACAGTGGATAAAGGCGTTAGTTAGATCCAGTGACAGAACCCAAAGAGTGTGAGTTCAATACCTGTTTAAGACGGTGGAGAACTTGGAGAGGGGAATTAACAGGAGATAACTGATAACTGACATCCATTAAAGATGGCATGTGGAGCTAGAACAGTCTATCCCAGCGAGCGAAATAAAGGCTTCAGTTCGACATTCTGTTGATAGCAGACACAAAAGGAAACCTCCTACAGATGTTAGCGAAAGAAAGAGAAGAAAGAACTAAGTATAAACTACAAGCAGACAGATTGCATGTTTATCAACTGCAAATTACAAATTGGGGATACTAAAATCAATTGTTGGGTGCGTTCTAACAGAGGACGCAAAGTGTCACACTGATATCCGAACACGTATTGGAATGGATGCATTCCAAAAGCTAAGCGAAGTATTAAGAGACAGAAAAATTTTGTTAGAAACAAAAAAAAGATTATTGAACGGTTACGTGATATCTGTCCTCCTAACATCAGGAAGCGACAGTTAAAATTTCTGGAGCACGTAATGAGGAAGGTGGGTTTGGAAAACCTGATACTCACAGGACAGATTGAGGGACAGAGGAAAGGAGCGCGTAACATACTTGATGAGCTTAAGTAAATGGATGGGAGAATAGGGTTTGTGAGACAAAAAGACAAAACTTAAGAGCTACAAGGGAAGATGTGGAGGGCCATGATCGCCTGAAGGGACACGGCACATAAAAGAAGAAGAAATTTATTGAAGACTTACAGTGTTGTTGTAGCTCAAAGAATTATGGCCCGTGAGTATTTTTCTTCGCACGTTCGTTACACATAAACAGTAACGGCGTTCAATCAGAAATTGTTCACGTAGCTACGAGTATTGATTAAAGTCGGATTCACCTTCTTTCTATGAACATGGAGAACTGCTAAACCGCGCGTCTAATAGCCGACTACCTTTCTGCGGTCCTCGGGGAACCATTTACGTGAACAATATTTTACTCAAATCTTAACACGTCTAAAAAATTAGTCCTTTTCATACCAACACACATTCTCACTAATGAGTAAATGACGTGAAACGATCAACCCACAACAACCTGATGATATAAAAGAGGATATAAGATAAATTTTGCTCTGTTTGGGATTAAATGAGGACAGTTATAAGTCTTTTTTTTTAACCATTTCACCCCGAGCGAGTCAATAAAATCACTAAGACGCAAGCTGATTGTGAGAGAATAAGAGAAAAATAAAACATTATTGAGATGAGAAAACAATAAAAGGAATTATGAAGACAGAAGATAACAAGGGTAGGCGACTGTCTTTTATTCGGTGCGTCGTCATAAATTAAATCCAGTATCTTACTTTCTTCGCTAATGAAAATAAAATCTTTACCACTTTTCTTTGCTAGAAAAAATAGCACCGCTCAGTGTCTTTTCGTGATAGCTTCTTATCACCTAATTTAATTCTCGCCTCTTTTTTTTTCACACAACCCTAAATAGTGTCACAGAAGTGCGAGTTAGTATAGAACTTAAGGTTACATCTAGCCATTTTATTTGTAAAATGATGAAACATTGTTGTCAATCTATTATTGCGCTTAAATTCATGAAGCCTAGGTACCATAGAGAACAATCACATTAGAACAATTACCATAAATGTATTTATAGAAAAGGTACTGGGAAGCTACGTTACAGCGTTGGGAAAGGGACTGAAGCCGAGATGCCAGCTCACGATCAATAATGTAGCAGCAATATTCAAAGCATAGACAAATAGTAGACTTATAAATATGTAAGATAGATTCTGCCGAGAAAAATTGTCTGGCACGTCACAGTGAACCAACATTCATAGCAGAAGATCTAGCAATCGATTCAATATAATCTTTCCACTTCATGTTAGCGGAAATAGTTAGCGCAAGATGCAATGGGTCATTCTCTAGAAGGTTAGCATCAACCATGCTGATGAAAGGCAAAAAAGGTTCTCTCAGACACTTAAAACAGAACAGATTCGTTTTGGAGGCATTAAAATTAACAAGCCATTCCTTGCTCCAGTTAACAATAATTTGTTCTAGATTAGCTGCCAATTTGACCTTATCGAACCGATCACACTTACTATTAAGACAGAAGTAAATAGTTGTGTCATCAGCATAGATACAGAGTTGAGAACTGATAACATCAGGAAGGTTGCTGATGAAAATTAGGAACAACGTAGTTCTAAATATAGAGCTCTGGAGTAAACTGTATTAACGAAAAAAAGATCTAGAAGAGTAGCCATTCAAGACAACTTTCATTTTGCAATTTAATAAGAAAGACTGAATCAGTTCAAAAATTCGTTCAGAAATGCGTTTCAACTTGTGAAGAAGATCAATAAGCCAAGCTTTCTCAAATGCCTTCGAGATATCCAAAGCAACAGCTCGAGCTTCACCATTCTTATCTAAAGCTTGATAGACTCTTTCAGCAATAATCGTTAATACATCAGTAGTTGACCTAGAGAAGCGAAAGTTAGATACTTATCTGAAAGAAAATTTTGCGTGCTGGGATACATAACCAATTCAGAGTTGATTAGAGCCTCTAGAACATTACCAAAAAAATAATAAGGAAATAAAAGGCTGAGAGAAGGATCAGACGGTAGGCTTGAGCTCTTGTGGCCAAAAGAAATTAGCGACTCTGTTTAGGACGCAATTTTAGATTAGGCGTTTCTTCCCTCTACACCGGTTTCTTGGTATTTATCATTGTTCTCTGCTTTGTATCCGCTTCCTTCGTTCGTTCGTTCTATCACAACTGCACGTATCGTACGATGTACCCCGACAGAACTCACTCTCTTCTCCAAGATAGTCTACTCGCGAGTCGCCTATCACTTGCCCGGATCATAAACATACTCGAGATACACGGGTACCTCAGAATCGAGCACCAACACACCCGGATGTACCTCCTCGATTCCATCCAGCTCCGCTATGTAAAGTTGTGAATGACCCAATTTCTTGGGGACAACAAAGAAGGATCTCGTTTGACGGAACAACGCGCCGCCTTATTTCAAATTGAAGTCCGACACGCCAAAGACGAACTCTCCTCTCTCTCTCTCTCTCTCTCTCTCTCTCTCTCTCTCTCTCTCTCTCGTCGAGAATGAGGCAAGTCTTATTCACCACTTCCGCCACTCGACTCGAGTTCCGGTTTGATATGTCTGTTCTTAAAGACTGGAAGATGATTTCCAATAAGCAGGAAAGCAAAAAACGAAAAGGTATTTATTGTAGAGTTCAGAGAGCATAAGCCAGTTCAGTTTGAATTTAGTGATAAAACAAAACATTTAGTACTCACATACTCAACTTGTAATCATATGCACACGCATTTTGATTAATATCTAATCAGTTATGTAAATTGCCACTATTGTAACTCCATACCCTATCAATCTCTACACACACCGCCACCACTCAACTCTCTTCTTTCTCTACCTTTGTCCTTCCTTCCGAGACTGACGTTCTCGATAGCATTTCCGACAATATAGACAAGGCTATCTCTCTACATCCGTTTGCACACATATTCGTATTCGGTGACTTTAACGCCCACCATAACATGTGATTTAAACACACTGTAACTGACGTCACTGGCATACAAACCCTTAACCTTTCAATGACTCAGTCCCTCCTACAAGTGGTTGACTTTCCTACACGTTTCCCCAGTAACCCTGACGGTAATGATTCCTTTCTCGATCTATGTTTTACCTCCATCCCAGGCTCTTGTCTCTTGTCGTGCCACGCAGCTCTGCCTTCTTGGCAACTCGGATCATGCTGTAGTGTCGTTTTATATCTCTTTTTACTCTCCACCCCCCCCCCAACAAAGAACCTCCTACCAACAAAAATATCTTTTATCAACGAGCTGACTGGTACTCGTTCAGTGATTTCCTTCGCGATGTCCCCAAGAACGTAGTTTTTAAGCACCCCTTTCAAAAATGTGCCTCTGAGGTCTCCTCCCGGGTAAACGCTGGCATCGAGGCATTCATCCCCGCAAGAAAATATTAAATCTCCCTGCTTGCTCAACTGCTTGCTCAGCTGCTATTGTCTATAGGAATCACTTCTGTCTGTGCTGAAGCGACATGTCTGATTGTAATAGACGTCTCTTTGTCTCTGCCCGTAATGAATGCAAACGTGTCCTCAATGAAGCAAAGCTATTTGCCAAAAGAATGAAATAACATCTCGCAAGTTTGGTTCTAAAGATTATTGGTGGCTCTGCAACAGTGTACTGAATAACAGAAAATCCACAATACCTTTTCTATTCAACCAGTTTGAGGTCCTGACTTCCTCAGCTGATAAGGCTGAATCCTTTGCTCGGAAATTCTCATCCAATTCAACGCTAGACTCATCCGGAGTACCCATTCCTGATTAACCCCTAGAATTGAGACCCTATTGAGGTGAGATGAACATAACCCCATCTCTGGTATTGGACATAGTTTCTAAATTAAACTTCTATAAGGCTAGTGGTGGGGATGGGATACCAGCGGTGATCCTGAAGTATGTGCTCCTGAACTGGCTCCAGTCCTCTCCAAACTATATAACTATTGCCTCACTGACTCTTGCTTTTCAGCCTGTTAGAAGTCCTCATCTGTTGTCCCAGTTTTCAAGAACTCTGGTGACCCTTCTGAACTATCTAACTACCGTCCTATCAGTCTCCTACCAGTCTTTAGCAAAGAAATCAACGCCGAAGTGGTTAAGCATCTTACATGCCATGATCTGCTATCGGACATGCAATATGGTTTCCGCTTTGCTCGGTCTTCCGACGACGTGCTCACGGCCATTACTGAATTTAGATACCAAGCACTACACAATAACGGAGAAGCTAGAGCTATGGTTCTTGATATCTCTAAAGCGTTCGATAGGGTTTGGCATGTCAGACTTCTTCGTAAGCTTCAGGGATATGGCATTGCAGGACGATTATTTGACAATACAATCATTTCTTTTAAACCGCGAAATGAAGGTCGTCCTAAACGGGTTCTCCCTCAGTTCCTTTCATACAAACGCTGGTGTTCCCCAAGGCTCTATCCTGGGTCCTCGTAGTTTAAATGAGTCTCTATTACTACGATGTCACTTGTACAAATACCGTTCAATTCGCCTTTCTTGCTTTCTGCACACTTCACAGCGTAAATCCGATTTTTGTTGATATTTATTGTATTTAAAATACAAATTGCGGCACAAGGCCAAAATAGGGAGGGGTTGAGGCTGGTCATCACTAACTATCTTATACCTAGCTAATCCGATTCACGACCCATTCATACATTACAATTTCCACATTCACCACAAGAACTCGTCCGTCGCCAATCACTCCTCTATACACCATAATACCACATTCTCTCAAGGGAGACCTACAAAAACGCGCCCCATGCCATTAAAATTTAATGATAATAAAATCCGAGTTTTGTTCTGCCGTTTTCACTGCTTCAGCCCTCTTTTATCAGGCCAACACCGCGGTCGACCAACCATTCAGTGTTCTTCGCTTTTATTCTCAGTTACCCTGGCAAATAGCCTCCTCCAGTTCGACCAATCAGCACACGACTTGCTATTGGTAGAAGCATTCCAAACTGTATAAAAACCCTCATTACCGCACATACTGCTGGAATTGCTGGACAGGAGAGTAATTCCATTTTCACGGAGAAAACTTGCCGATGTCACACGTTAAGGTAAGACCCTTATTTTCCTATGCACCAGATGCAAGCCACTCTGGCACGTTTGCTTCTACGGGGCTGTTCACCACAGTCCTACACTGTTTCTGATCTTCGTCAATGATCTTTCTGATGTCATCAGTTCCCAAGTAGGCATCTACGCAGACGACACTACCATTTACTCCTGTCTCAATAGTAAATCCAACATCGCTGTCAAAACTGACCAGGCCGTTGGTCTCGAAAAGGACGTCCAATCCGTGGTTTACTGGAGCAGGAAATAGCTTGTAATCTTTAATGACTCCAAAACCAAACCGCTCTCATTTACCCACGATTGAGAAACCTCCCTGCCTCCCATCAGAATGGCTGATGCCCAACTCCACGAGAACACCTCCCAGCGCCTGCTTGGTCTCATGCTTTTAACTGACCTGAGGTGGGACAACTACATTGAATCAATAGCTTCATCTACCGCAAGGAAAGTTGGTTCTCTGTGTCAGAAGATTTTTCACACCTGAGCCCACCCTTCAAATCTACAAATCAACCATTCGTCTGTGCATTGAATGCTGCTGCCATATATGGTCTGGTGCCCCGCTGTCCATCTCGAGGTCCTCGACAAAATCCAAAGACGGATATGCAATGTAATAGATCCTAATCTGGCATCTCGTCTGCAGTCACTCTCTCACAGACGTGCTGTGGCTTCCCCCCGTCTTATCTACAAGTATTTTCATGACACCTGCTCTGCCGATCTACTTTCACTGGATCACAAACTGCATGAATTTAAGCGCGTTACTAGGTTAGCATCTCGGTCCCACCCTTTCACTGTCGAAACGGTTAAATGTAGCTATCTCTTCTACTCTAATAGCTTCTTATCTCGCACTTCCTGCCAGTGGAACTCCTTCCCTCTTACTTGCTTCCATGATAGCTATAACCTTCAAATATTCAAATGTAATGTCAGCCGACATCTTCTGATGCCTTGATCCTAATCCCCGTCCTTCTCTGTGTCTTTTCCTCAAACACCCTCTTTACTCCTGATCTCACTTTCTGTAAACCCTTGCGTGCTAGTGACACTCCCGCCTTGCCTGGGGTAATAAGCTTAAAATAAAATCTCTCACCTCTTCTTCTTCCTCTTCCTCTCCTTCCTCTGTCGTTAGCTACGCTAGTTTTGTTGACTAATACCAACCTTATGAGCCACCCGACTTTCTCTTTCCTCCTCGGTTGGGGCCGGTGTATCGTCTTGATAGGCATGATTCGAGTTTAAAAAAATCTTACGATATTGGAATTGACGGCAAAGTCTAGTGTGGGGCCCTCTGTGTAGGTCGTGTACATACAAGATTGCGTAATTCCCATCTGTGACTATGGCAAACTTTTGTCTCTTTGCGTAAACCTCGAAATCAGGCTAAAATAAGGACTCCTTCAATAAAATACACAACACTGTTGATAACTCTAACAACAGGTTTATATAATATAAAGAAAAACTGCGTGAATAAAATGTCTCTGTTATTTACTGTAAAATTAAGTTCTCTACTTCAGGATGGGGATTTGTGAAATCTAGTTGCAAACACTAAAGTAATAATTACCTGCCAGTTGACTCTAATTTACTCCTTCTATCAAGAGTCTGGGATGCTAAAGTCAGTAAACTTTTCCGTTATATTATCTGGGTATGCAATGTGATGCGATATTTTATGGGATGATCAAACCATGTGTTAAGGATGGGATATCTTTTTGTGTAACAAAAGTTTAGCAAGAGTTCTCCATTGCTGTTTGAGGCTTTCGTTTCAAAGAGTGATATCTTTTTACCATCAAAGGAGTAGTGGCATTTAAAAATGTTTGGGGTAGCATTAAAATCCCCATTAATGCTGTTTTCCGTTTCTTTCAACTATATAAATTTTACCCAATCTTGTGTAGAATTTCTTTTTTTCCTAGACAGCGCTTTTTTTTTCCAGTTGGGGCATAAGCTGATATCACTCTGATCTTACAGCCCTGAACAACAATGTCGGCAGCCATAAGCCTTTCTGACTAGTGTACGATATTGTTTATTACGACATCTGATGATTTGCGTATTGAAATTCCAACTCCATGTTGTTTTTTTCTTCTTGTGGACAGTCCAAAATAATCTGTATCCCAAATACGCACCGGAGTCAAAACCAAGTCGACGCACCTCTTGCATGCGGACAACATCAAGGTTTGCTTTCTTGCATTCTTCCAAAAGGAAGTACGCCCTGAAATCACCCGATCTTCACTGAACATTGATTTGTCCTATTTTCCATTTGAAGAAATTTTTAAGTTTGGATTTTGTAGTCAATTTTTTAGTTGATGTTGATAGGTGAAGCGGTTGACCAGATCTTTCCTTACCAGTAGCATATTTTTCGATTTCGGCCTGGTGTGTCGCCAAGGGACGCCTCCCTCGTTAATCTGCATGATGAACGATGCGGTATTTGGTTATATTTTTAGGGATTCTCATGAGGTCAAAAAGGTTGGTTTTATATCAATGTTTTCCTTCTCCTAGATAGAGAAGCTCTATCTACCAATTTGTTTTTATATCAGAGTGTGAAGGAATAAAAGCCATGGTAAAACAATTACATAATTTCGTAAAGACATTGCTTAAATTAACAAATGATCAATATATGAAGAAGCAAAAGCCGCAGTAAAACAATTACATCATTTGGTTTTCAAATTTGTAAAAACAAAATCTCTAGTTTTATGCTCTCAAAACCCGCCTAATAAAGTTTGCAAACAAGTGTAGTTTAAGAATATATTTTTTATTGTTTAACCAATGCGGAAAGTAAATTACGAACCCAGTGTATTAAATTTCTGATGCTATTCGGGGTCGATTTGTGGCTATTTAAGCTATCTAGCTTGTGTGACAGACAGAAGGGACTTGGCTTTCACAAGCGAAAGTCGTTGGCAACTGCTAGGACAGCAATAGGCTGAAGTATTCCAGCATTCACAAGGACGGCGCCGACGACAACGAAAAGGGAGTAACAAAAGAAAAGGAAATACCAGAAGAAAAAGAACGAGAAGAAGCAAAAAGAAAGAAAAGAAAATGGCAGCATAAAGCAGTTTCTACATATTTATAGAGATATACGATTATCTTTCTGTAGTTGTTTATTAAAGTTTGTCACAAAATTAGATTAGAGGTATCAACCTTGATTTTGAACTTTTTATGAAAATACTAGATTTACCTCATCTCTGTAAAATTGAACTGTTGTCTAAACAAACCAAAAACCCATCGACGCCTGAGAACTCTTTCCACAATTGTATGAATCGAAATAAGTGAACATTTTGTTGATATTATTTTATAAGCCTAACAGTATTGCAATTAGAATTTGTTATCTTGACTAATTATGTGACATACAAAAAATTGTGTCCAAGCTTGTTTTTTAAATTTTGTATTGTGTGGTTATAAAAATTACGAGATTTTAAAAACGGAATGGAAAAAAATCAGATAGTGAATTTGATGTCAAGTTACGTTTTAACATGAGTGTATGTTGCAACATGACAACAACCCCCGCCCTACACAAACATACACACGCCTTTCGCAAAATTTAAAATATTTTTTCCGGATGTTTTATTCGAAAATATGCATCTTGGCTTCTTAATAGATATTAATAAATAATAATTCTTTTTAAAAAAATACGGAAATTTACAGTGCAGGGTAGCACTAAGTTCGAAAGAAAGAAAAATAAATAAAAACAAGCTACTTTAAGTCTTATAACTAAAAAGAGCGAGGAAGCACATTTTTTTAATCTATAGGGACTGTAATGAAAAAGAATTTAAATTTCCATGTTTATTACTTACTTTACAATGTTTCGTTGACAGTATGCCGAGATGTAAGGGCTCAAGCATAGATAAACAAACTCACCAACCCGATACACTGACCAAACAGTCACTCATACACACAAGCCCACCAAAAAACTTGTTTATTTGTTCGGCAGATGTATTTGAGCCCGATTTACCATCATTAAATTTTCGTTATAATAAACAGAAAAATAGATTTAAAGTCAAGCTCTAAAGCTATAACCTTCAAACAACAATACATTCTAAAAAAAAAAATATAAAAAAAAACAAGCAAGAAAATCGTTTGAGAGTTTTTAAGCTTGCAAGTTGAATTAATACGAAAATATATTTTCTTTCTTATACGTAAAAAAAGGAACATTGATAAATTTTAATGCATTTCTCTTTATTCCAACTGTTTAAAAATCTAAATAGCCTCATATATGTAGATAAATAAATTTGGCATTTGCGTTGTCGATTTAAATTTTTTTTTCCCGTTTTTTTTTATTCGAGACATGACCTTAAGTAGCCTCGTCAGATCGACACTCTCATGTGGATGTCATGCATAGCATCCAGCTCGTTTAGAAATGTCTAAAATATCAGATATATACAATCGTTTTCTCAGATCAATGATTGAAAATGGCTTCAAGCGATCCTTTATGTCTTAAAGGACAATATCCTTCATCAGATCACACAGACTGGCACAACAAGTAAAGAACGGGGCTAAATAGAAAAGACTTCCTAAAGCGGCAGCAACTAAAATACATAGCACATGTAACTGGAATGGATAATAATGACATCTCTATCTATAAAAGGCAGGATGTGTGTGTGTGTGTGTGTGTGTGTGTGTGTAACAAATGCACGGCCGCAATTTTCGACGGATTTGCACCAAAATTTACATGCACATGCTCCAAGGTAGTGGAAAGGCCAAGACCGACTTTGCATTCCCCAACTCCCATAGATAGTGGAAATAATCGATTTTTTCGTGCTTCTACGGCAATTTTCATATAGTTTGCGGCCATTTTCTACTGGCCAGAGTGAGAGCCAATAGCTGGTTGCCACGAATAGGCAGGAAGATTCTAGTGGTCAGTATGAGAGCCAACAACTGACTGACATGAATGTTAACTAGCATGCTAGCATGCAAAAAGAATCGATAGCTGCATTCGTCACAAGTGGGAAAAATTTAAATCTGCATGGCACTTTACTCCAATTGGCTCATTCGCTTGCTTAAACTCAACGTTGATTGTGATTCCGCAGAACTGGGTTGGGTGTGAAAAAGTATTTGTTGTTAACATTCTTTTTTCATTCAGTTTTTCCAGTTATGAGTCCTTTTTTATAGCTGATCGTTTTGTGTTCATTTTGTTTAGTTCTTTTTTCGGAACAGATTTAATGTTTAGTATTGAGCTTAGAAAAAATTCGCAGTGTGAGATAGGCAAGAAGTAAAGCATGTAGCAACATCAGCATGGCAAAGGGCACTCCTTTAAAGGCAAGGAAGGGCAAAAATATTTTAAGTCAAGTGATAGCGATTGCTGTATGTCGTACGATTTTTGAATCCAACACGGGCAACGCCGGGTCATGCTGCTAGTAATTAATAAGATGTTTGTCTTCCATACTGCTTCGAACAAAAGGTTAGGAAAGAAACTCCCATAAATATATGAACTTACGAAAGCTATTTTCCTGAAAAAAAAATGTTTTACGATAAATATTTTATAAATCTCAACTGACAGTAACGCTAAACGTTCTGTCAATAAATGTCGAATGTTTCCTGCGTGGAAACGGTTAATCTTGTCATTATAATTATCATTATTGCAATTATCCAAAAATCTCAACTCAACAAGACCTATTTCTCAAACTTAGCGATCAAACCAACACTAGAGTATTACTGCCATATCTGCCGAGTCCTCTCTTATCAGTCTTGATATAGTTCAAAAGCACCGGACTTGTGGGTGATGAATTATTTTCCACTCTACAACCCCTTTTCTCATAAACGAAGCATCGTCAGCCTCTCGCAATTCTATCGCTCTTTCCATATCGCAAATGTCCTGACGAGCTATATTCCATAGTTCCAGCAGTTCGAACATTCATATATAAGACCCACCATGCCACTTACATTGGGACGGATTATCCACATTCCCTGCATATTCCATTATTAAGAAGGAAGTTCCATTTGGACAGATTCCTCCCAAGAACCGCTACTTTATGGAACAGATACTTCCTCGATTTTACAAACTTCAAACTCTTCAAGTTTAGAATTAACCATTATTTTTCCTGCATATCATCATAAAATACACTGCTTACTTCTTCCTTTTACGCCCACAAAAGAACTTCATTCAGTAATCCTCTACCTTGAGTGGCTTCTGGGTCTTGTATTGAGAAAAGAAATATTTTTTAAAAAAATGTACGCCAAGCATTCGAAAGCTAGTGGCTTTTTTCACTTGATAACCCTTCCGTTAAATACTGTTACCGCCTATAGCCAACACTAACACAGACATATCTATTTCCAGTATTTAACGGAAGTTCAAAAGTGACTTCTGGTACGCAACTCTCTTAACCGAATAAGGGTTGTAATTATATCTGGCATATTATCTTGACCTCATAAAATCCGAATAAATTTTTAAACGCACGCAGGTGAATGTCGGTGTCACAGTGTGAGTAAAGCCAAGGATGTTCCCCCTTTTTTTTTAAATAACTTCTTTCTTGAACAGAATAAATTTTCATATGCTATTTTATCAGCAGCTACTCTGTAATTAGGTGCTGTAATTGAACCTGTTATCAGGTAGTGCATTAAGTTGATATTATTCATTCATCCTTTTATTATTAGTAGTATTATTTATTATTTTATGTGCTTTGTTCCTTCAGGGTGCGAGAGATCATGGCTCCCCTCAAATCCATCTCCTTTGTAGCTCAGCAAGTTTTGCTTTTCTTTTTTTATTCTTCTTCACACTCCCTGAATTGACATCCATTTACAGAAGCTTACTATGTATGTTGTTGTGGATGTGTGATGTGTGTTGGAGAGGAATAGAAGGTTTGAATTATCAGGTTTAAAATTGTGTGTTCAATAATTTTCCATCCACAACAATTAATACAAGATAGAGAAATAATGGTTCATAAACATCTTGTTTCAAAACATAACAATTGTATTTATTAATATTTGATATACATGCATGTGAACTGAAAAGGTAGGACAGAGTCGTGTCCCTTTGATTAGGTAATAGTTGTACCTAAGTTCATATTAAAAGGAAGTAATTATTAAACTGTAATAGAAGAATGAGTTCGTATTGAGCGTTTGGAATTGTATGAACAAGTTAGGAAGAGTTCAGGAAGAGCTTGCATGAATTAAGTATCGTTCATTTAACGTCTGACTGGATCAGTCGAGACGGGAGTTCCTTTAGGGTCACATTTTGGCGGCATGTTGAGATGTACGAGTGACGGAGATAAGTTAGGTTCGAGTCAGGAAGAGCAGGAACAGAGAAAGAATATCACACGTGTATCACGTGATAGGATCAGAATTGACTTGGCGCCTAAATTGACTCTGCACATGAGAGCGATCTGATTGGTTGAAACTGACCAATCAGGAAGTTGGATGTACTGTGATTGACCAATGGTTTCTCGTTAATATTTTGTATGAAAGTAGGATGTTACTTACCAGATAGGAAGAGTGCATTTCCTAAAAAGAGGTAAGGCTGGTTGTGGACGATTCCACAATGTTACTCGCTATGTACCTCTGTCCCTCTTGTCTTTAGTATGTCATGTGAGGGTCGAATTCTGCAAGCCTTTTTTCTTCATTATGTGTCCCAAAAATTTCAACTGTTTTTTTTTCCGTTTCTGAGTATAAGTGTCCTTTTTGTTTCCATTTTCCTTAATACTTCTTCACTGATTATATGCTCCGTCCATGGTATTCTTAGCATTCTTCTGTAGAGCCACATTTCTGTTGCCTCCAGTTCTCTCTTCACCTATGAGGAGATAGTCCAACATTCGCTGCCATTTAAGATGATTGGTGTTGTTTTTCTTTTCTTTGTTTCTAACGAAACTTTCCCATTTCTTAATACTTTGTTTAGCTTTTGAAAGGCATCTTGTGCTATTCGGAATTTCGGCGTCACTATTTATGTTGTCTGTTAACCCTTTGAACCCTGACCCCTTGATGAGTACGATATATGCACTTTCATTCAGTGGTCGGTATACCGGCCACTCGGGTTCAAAGTATTAAAACACTTTCGTTCTATTTAATCTAACTGATTATTTTTTGTCTCCACTCTACGTTGAGTCTCAAATAAACGCTCTGGGACGATTCTTTTTTTTTTTTTTTTTTGAGAAAAATCCACCTGGGACATCTCTATTCCAACCAGCTCTTTTATTAAATATCCAAATGAAACGCTTGGCAGCCTAAGTGGATAGGAGGAAATCTCCTGAATAATTAGTAAAACTAGGATTTTGAATAAGTATGAGCCGGTGGATGTTTCTTTCTCCGAACTTGAATAGCCTCCTAGCTGGTCTATTTGAAACTCAAAGATGAAAGAAGTTTTTTTTTTTTTTTATTATTTTCTATCAGTTTAATTCCAGTACGGCCATTTATTTATTTATTTATTCGCAGGTTACACAAATTGTTTGTTTCTTTTTAAATTTTCTCTTTTAACTCGTAATTTAAAAATAATAAATAAGAACAGGAGTTAGGTCCCCTGCCTTGTTACGTTATATTAAAAGGAACGGAAGTGGGATTCCCATACTGTATCAGAAAGACTGTTTTTGGTGCGGAAATAAATTCTCTCTCTCTCTCCATTAATATGTGTGTGCGTGTTAATTATATGAATCATTTACGTAAGCAATTGTATGTTTAATCAAAAATCAATAATTTAATAAATATGATATATCTTTTTGCATGCACAACAAAAACTGTTCATATTTCATTTCATATTTCTAATGTTGCTCACGGATACTAATTTATGGAATGAAGACGGAAATAAACGTCAAGACGGTCAAACACCAAATGACAAAAAAAAATAGGTTTCTGAGTCGGAAGATCCGTGCACCCTTCCGTTTAATAAATGAATCCTTTGTAAATGAATAGTTAACATTTTTCAGCAACGTTCGCGTTCCCGCCGACAATACAAAATCATGCTTCGGTATTCCTTTGAAGAGTATTTAAGCAAAGTCTCTAGACAGACAAAACCAATAAAGAGATACATGCGAAAGCAGCACGACGGCATAGCTTAAAATAGATTCCCTTACTTATTCACCTGTCTTCCTCGCCAAGCTACTTGACATTTACACACTTCCTCGCCAAGCCAAGTGACACTTACACGCTTTCTCACCAAGTTACGTGACACACTTTACTCGTCATGTTCTCTCTTACTCAAACATACACACAAAGAAATCACATTTCTTTTCATCTTAATAAACAAGGAACTTTAACACGCATACACTTTGAAAAAAACTTAGTTGTAAAAACACGAAGATAAAAATACTTTATATTTTTATATTTAATAAACTTTCTCGACTGTTTTTTTTTTTTTTCTTAGTGTGTTGATTCAAATCCGCAACAAATTTAACATGTTGTGTACGGATGATATAATCCCAGATAAAAAAAAATTTATAAAACCAGGAATATGGCCACATATCATTCGCACTCCGCCAATAAACTTAATCTTCAAATTTAGAAAAAAATAAACAGAAAAATACGATCACGACACGAAGCCTGCAACTCATCGGGGTCGTTGGAGCGCCACATGAACCGCCACCATAATAGCAGAGAATATTTTTACACCAATACCATTTGTTCTTTGTTTTGTTTTGGTTTTACCTAGTTGTCTATTTTCCTAGACTGTTTGCCCTACCAAAGCTAGAGAGCTCAGTCTGTTCTATTATTTAGAGTAGGTACTTCGACAAGATCGCTAAAAGAGTATAGCATAAAGAAAAAGACGCCAGACTTGACGAAATCAAAATTTTATCGCCAAAACGTTTATGTTATTATTAAGAGTAAAGAACAAAGTATTTTTTTTAATTATTTAAAAAAAAAAATTCTTTTTAGAAAATTTTAGAAATTTTAGCGCGTTTTTTTTTTTTTTTTTCTTGTTTTTGTATGACAGACATTAATTTGGAAAATCTTGCAAAAATAAAAATAATTGTTGAATATTAATGAAACTTTCAGAAACTATTCACAAATGATGGAAATTATAATAAATATGTTTTCATTTTTTAAAGTCACGGCAAAAATATTTTTTATATATTTATTACCCCCCCACCCCAATAATTTTATGAAATCTCTATAAATTCATTACCGTAAAATTTAGTGGTTTTTAGTTAAAAGCACAAGTCTTTGATGAAAGCAAATCATGTTTTTCTTGTTTTGTTTTTTTGTTTTTTTTGTTTTTTTAATCCAACCACCTGAAAATCAGCTCTGAATTGTAGTATACAAATCTCAATAAAACAAAGATATCATTTAATTTCAAATGCTTTTAGTTTTTTTATGAATATGGATAATATTGTCTGAAAGCAACAAAAAAATTTCGGTGAAAAATTAATTTTTAAAACAATTATTTGTTATTTCTTAAATTATTTTATCATTTTTACATTAGTTTTTAGTCAATGATGCTCTTAAATAGATCTATCTTTACAGATTATAAATTGTAAAGCTTATTACAATCAACGGACAACCGGTGTATTAAAAATCCAATTTTGCATGGCTTTTGTGTCCATAAAATGGCTGTAATTCAAATATACGGATGACCGTACATGAAAATAATAAAACGTCACGTTAATTGAGCTAAGCGTTGTTCCGCTCTGTTACGGACTTTATATTTGTGAAATGTTTGTGCGAAACACGCGTGGAGAAGTTAATTTGATTTTTCAATTTCAACTGAGAATAGTACTTACAAGTATTTATATGATCTTATTTTTATATTATCTCAGTTATGACATTTTTCCATAAGTGAAATAATGAAAATTAATAATAAAATGAATGGAAATACAAATAACACAGTAAAATGTAATAAATGTACATAAAATTATAGTCTTTTATGTACACTTCTGATAAAATTTCATAAGAAAGGTACCTATAATTAGATACCTTTCTTGTGAAATTTAATCTCACTCTCAACAGTCTTATTTTAATAAATATATATTTTCCATAAAGCATCGTAAACATAAAAGATGAAAAACTACAAAATAAGAAAAACAAAAAATAGAGCGCTGAAAGATTTCTTTAAAAATAACGAGGTAAATAATTGGTTCCCTTAAATCTAAATAATTATGTCACTTCTGTCCTTCCGAACGATAACTTTTCCTCACGTAAGTTGTCAATACGTGATGAAATCATCGCTCATCACTTGTCAAGTGACACCAAATGTTAAGACCTGCTTTGTTTTATTTTTAAACTACATCTTTTCTGCGCAGAAAATAATGTTTGTGTTGTATCGTGGCACAATAGTAAAAATAAGAAAATCAAGTCGAAGTTGGTTTAAAAAACACACTTGTTCTTTAAACCAACTTCTGCTTAACATCACAGATATAAAAGGTAGGAAACGGGTACTACTCACTAGGCTTGTATTACTGTCGTTACTTACCCCGGTAGGTATTACTGTCGTATATAGTGAGAACCGGTGTAATTCCCTATAGTGGTGTAATTCCCTTGTGTTAGAGGCCGGTGAAACACCCCCCTTTGAAAATATCCCGTCTGGGAATTAATAACGTTTTTGTTTTGGGTTCACCCTAATCAACTCCGTTGATTTCCGTTTTCTTTCTGACCTCCTATTCTCAGGAGTTGTCTCTGGTATGGGCACCTGAAAAGTATCAAACACTGTGTCCATGATGTCCTCCTCAAGCGATCTGGTCACCTCACTGTTCGAGTATCTTTTCTGGATTTGGTTAGTGTGACGTTTGTGCACGAAATCTGGTCCCTTAATCATATAGACCATGTTGCCTATTTGTTTCTCAATAGTGCCGGACTCCCAAAAGGTCCTATTATTTCTATGCATCTTGTAGAAAACTCTTTCGCCAACTTTATACCGTTTTTTTTGTTATTGGTTTTTTGAGGTTTGGCCTATCCTGGTTTGGTAACAACTTGTGGAAAATTGATCTAACCTTGCGTCCGAACATGACCTCAGCAGGTGTCTTCGACGTTTCGATGTTTGCATTCGGAGTGACCCTGTAAACTTGTAAGAACTGTTGGATTGACTTATCCGTCGGTGATCCACTAGCCTTTCTCAGGGCTCTCTTGAACGTATCCACGAATCTCTCCGCTTGCCCATTGCTTCTTGGATGGTATGGTGGAATGGTTATATGCTCGATTAGATAATCCTCGCAGAGATGATTAAATTCGGTAGACGTGAATTGCGTTCCATTGTCTGTGACAATGCAGTCTACAACTCCAAACCTAACGAATAGTTCATACAGGAAGTTAATAGCTGCCTCGGATGTGGGGTTCTTGCATTTCAGTACTTCCGGCCACTTAGACAGACTGTCTATAACAATGAGATGGTAGAAACCATCTAACGGTCCAGCAAAATCCAAGTGAATTCTCGACCAAGGTCGGTCCGGTTTTGCCCACGATCCGAATTGAGTCGGAGGAGCTTTCATAGCTAATGCGCATCCTCTACACTCCCTGACCTTTTCTTCTATATCCTTATCCATGTTTGACCAGAAAACGAAAGAGCGCATAAGGCTTTTCATTCTTGATATGCCTAGAAGTCCTACATGGAATTCCTTGAGCATTCATTTCTGTAATGTCGTACGAATTACGACCCTGTCGCTATATAACAGGACGTTATCACAAATTGAATAAATTTCCTCATCCAGTTGGTTACTGTTGATTTTTTCTTTCGTGCTTATAAATTCGTCCACCTCTGCCTTACTCTTAATCTCATCAAGCGTTACTGGAAGTTCTCTTATCGTGTCACATAAAGTATTTTTTTACTTCAACTTCCGCTTGAATGGCTGCTATTACCATATCCTCCAATGGTTCTGTGTGCTTAGGTATTAACCTTGATAAGCCATCTGCATGACCAAGTTTTTTAGATGGTACATACTCCATTTGAAAATTATAATTCAGAAGAATGGTACCCCCATCTTTGGAGTCTATTCGCCCTATGTTGTGGTAGTCCTTTTTCGATCCAAAAATCGTTAGTAAAGGTTTGTGATCTGTTTGTAACAGAAATTGTCTACCGTGCAAGAAACGATGAAATTTCTTTACTGCGAATATAATGCTTAGCGCCTCTTTCTCGACTTGCGAGTAGTTCTTTTCTGCTGGTAAAAGTGAACGGGATGCATGGGCTATGGGTTTATTTTTCCATCATCCATTTTGTGTAGTATGCATGCTCCTATGCCATAGGCACTGGCATCGCTTGCAACTATAATATCACGCTTGGGATTATAATGTGCCAGAAACAAGTCAGACGTTAATATATCTTTAATTTCCTGAAATGCTTCTTCGCACTCTTGCGTCCAGACCCATTTTTGGTCCTTCCTTAATTCATTTAAGGGTGATCTTAGTTTATGCATATTTGGCACGAATACATTGTAATAATTCGCCAACCCTAAGAAACTTTGTAGAGACGCAATATTTTCTGGAGCAGGCATGTCCCTTATTGCACTCGATCTATCTGGATCCGGCCTTCTTCCATATTCATCGATAATTTGCCCCAAGTATTTTATTTTTTCCATGAAAAAAAAGGTACATTTTCCTGTTTCAGTTTAAATCCATAATCCTGGATCCTTTTGAATACTTGGTTTACATGAGCTTTGTGTTGTTCTTTGCTAGCGCTGTTCATTAACACATCGTCCAGGTACCCTACTGCGAAGTCCAGCCCACTTAACATCATGTCCATTGTTTGCTGAAAAATCGCAAGGGCGACTTTGACCCCCAAAAGGAAGTCTGTTAAACTTGTATAATCCCTTATGGGTATTGATGCATAGCAGCTTTGAACACTCCTGATCGACTGGGATTTGTAAATACGCGTCACTGAGGTCGATTTTAGAAAATATTTCCCGCCACTCAGTTTCGCGAATATTTCTTCAGGGCTCGGAAGGGGATAATGGTGATCCTTTAATGCATTGTTTAAACCTGTTGAGAAATCGGCACAAACCCTAATCTCCTTGCTCTTCTTTTTTTGATGTAGACTGTTGGCGTAGCCCACTCACTGTGATCAATTTTTTCGAGGACACCCATGTTTTCGAGTCTTTCTAATTCACCGTCTATTTGTTCTATAGCGGCGTATGGAACCTTTTTCTTCTTGAACACTGGCTGTTCATTTTCTTTGACTTCAAGTTTTGCTACCGCTTTTGTACACCTTCCAAGACCGCCTGTAAATACGTCTGGAAAATGCTCTTAACTCCCTCTTAAGTTTTTCTGTCTCCACATTCGAATCCTCAACTTTTTGACAAAAAGAGCTTAAAGGCAGATCCCATAGTCTAAATCTTTCGAACAGATCAGTTCCAAAGAGGTTATTTGATTTTCGCATGACAAAAATTTTCGCTTTTTCGGTCTTATTCTGAAAAGAAATATTCGTCAATAATTCTCCTTCGAAGGTGATTTTTTCACCACTGACGCTTCTCGCCGTTTTATGTGATTTAATCATAGTGGGTCTCCCAAGCTTCTTTCATGTCTGTATATTAATGATGGAAATAATCAGACCCACTATCAAGCTGTAGTCTTACTTTTTAAACATTTTGACCTGTACAAATTTCCGGATATTTCGTTCCTCAGGTTCAATTTTCGTTAGTTTAATGGATGTCTTCTTTCTACCAGATTTTTTCCTACACTGTGATGCCTTATGCCCCTTCTGGTAGCAGTTGTCACATTGAGTGTCCCTACAAATTCAAACATTGTACCAATGTTTATCGCCACACCTCCAACACGGTCCAGGTGGATCTTTTCCCTGTTTTTTCCTCTGGTTATTTTTTGAAGTTAAATTTTTCTTCTGATGGACCTTTTTAATGTGCGACACTCCGCTTTCCTCTATGTCACGACTGTCCTGTTTCAACGCAACAAACCGTTCACAGTCTTCCGTTAAGCTTTATAGTTTTAAATTCGGCTCATTTTCGAGTTTATTTAAAACACGACGCCTGATCTCAGCGTCTTTACCTAAAACCAGCCCTTGCATAAATATTAAACATTTAAAATTATCTGATAATTCCTCCAGTTTAAAGTCGTCGCAAAGCTTGTTTACAATACTTGCATAAGTAGTGTAATCATCTTCCTCTCTTCTAGTGACATTCATACACTTATATCTGTGAAAAAGAAGTTTTTGTAGAAAACAGTTCTGTTAGAGTAACTGTCTCTTGAAAGTTCAACTCACTGCTCTTTTTTGGAAGGATAAAATTCACGAACTTTTATGTTCGGCAGTTCCCAATTTTCTTAGCAGAAATCTAACTTTTTTAGCGTCTGTCCATGTACCGCAATCCGATACAAAAATATCCTCATATCTTCTATAGAAATGAGAAAATTTGACATCGTCTTCTGGATTATAATTGAGACTTTTAATAGCGTTCCACACAGCCGTCTGGGAAAATGCGTTATGATTCTCGCTTGCATTCGTTAACTGTGTTGCCTCCAGAAGTTTCCTCTGTTCCTCCTGTGTTTTCATAAAGATTTGTTCGACGCGTTTCTGTTGTTCCAACAACACTTTTATAAATTTCTCCTCACTTTCAAGTTGTCGTTGAAGTTGTTGCTTTTGCAACGCGAGACTTTGTTCAGTTTGAAATTTGAACAATTGAAGAAGAGACTCTTAATTCTGCGTCCATGGTACGAATTCAATTTATGCACCATACAGTTTACACTTGTATTAAACAAGTCAGTTTTCCCAAGGTTTGCTTACTAAAATTAGTTTGCTCAACTAATACACAAACAAGAAATATGTATTTCTCGTAAAAAAACAAAAAAATACGTCGCTTTAAGGAGTGTCGACTAATGGGAAAGTCCAAAATTTTTTTTACAACCTCTTTGTGGTTTTGCACAAAATATGACTCGAATTTTTAACAGTCTTTGTTAAGCACAAATGACTTACGCGAATATATTTTTCACTCGACAAATCATTTAACTTTGAAGAGGAGAAAAAAATCTTACCGTGACAAAAAACTCTGGTTTCTTGTAAAAGAAACAAAAAACAGTGAACCTCTTTTTTTTCGAAATCCTTGGTGTCAGTATTTTCAACTATAATTGACAATATTATTCGCGTTCTCACGCTGTAGACTTTTGGTAGCAAATTTTTGGTTGTTTCTAATTTTTTTTTTTTTTTTTTTTTACGTCGCCAAATTACTATTGTAGTAATTAATTTGCTATTAATCCTTGCGTATCCACATATCTGTTTGAAATGACGAAGGTGTTTTGCCGTAAAAATCTTGCGAATCCTTGTATTTCAATCACTTTAGGTGATTGTCTGCAGTGATATCGTTTCGATTCCGACGTTGCCAATCTGTTGTGTCGTGGCACAATAGTAAAAATAAGAAAATCAAGTCGAAGTTGGTTTAAAGAACATGTGTATTTAACATCACGGATACAAAGGTAGGAAACTGGTACTACTCAGCTAGGCAGTTGTAGTACTGTCGCTGCTTACCCCGGGTAGGTATTACTGGCACTATATATAGTGAGAACCGGTGTAATTCCCTTGTGTTAGAGGCCGGTGCAACAGTTTGTTTCAAAACATTTAAATAAACTTTATAATTTCTAATTTTCTTAAAATAAATTTTGAAAAAATTATAATTTATTTTTAAAAGAATTTTAAACGGAGATTTTCATTTTTTTTTTATAAAATAAGACCGATTTTCTGTCAGTTTTGCTGACTAAAAAAAAACAAGATTTTTAACGAAAATTTCGGACGTGCTAGGAATGACTAAAAATGTAAAAAAAATACCTCAAAAATACTTTTATCTTTCCTCTTGGTAATAACATAAATATTTAGACAGTAAAAAATACTTTCATTAAGTTTAAAGCCCTCTTTCATCATGCTATGCTTTTTTTTAGAAAATTTTGTCGAGGTACCTAATTTAGAGTTTGAATTCAGAGTTTTTCTTCTTCTAGACTGGCTGCCATTCAAGGCAAAACAGCCCAGTTTACCTTGCTGTTTAACTGTAAAAAAAGTGGCTTTATACCATGTCCTAGACCTAAAGAGATTCGTGCCTTTTTCAAGGTCAGACTTTGAACTCGTTAAATTGAGTTCACTTTCCACTCTTGTAACCTTTATGCTTCACACATATTAACACATACACATTTAAGTTATTAACAGATTTTTAATACAACATTCTTATTGCTATAAATGTTATTTTAGTGGGTATAGGTGTTTCAGTGGACATCCATGTTTTTGTTTGTTTTGTTTGTTTTTCAACTCTCCTAAACCATCGAAAGTTTTATTAAGTAAAATGTACCTATGGTAGAGATCGAACCCGCATTCTCTTTATTTTGGAAATCATCTTTTCTCCATGTGTACCATTACCTTTTCGGCAACGAATCTCCATACAACAAGGCAAGGCTCAATTTACTGTTTTGTTTTAGTCATTATTCTTTTTAAATTTAATAACACAAATATCTACTGAAATGCACGTACTCACTAGAAAAAACAAAACAAGAAAAAAAAAACGCTTTCTCTGTCTAAGACAGAAAGCGCAATTCACACGACTGAAGAATTTCAGTTACTGTGCGTTTTCATGGACCGATCTCTGCACACATACGGGCGGCCCCGGCTTACTGGGAACTAAGTGATTTTATCGATTCACCATCTCCAGAATGTTTTTAACCAAGGCTATATAATCAAGTTTTTTCTACTATTTAAGGCATTACTGATGTTATGGTATTTTACCCGCGCATGCATGGACTCCCCCAGCTATAAATAGGAACAGTTACTACCTTTCGGTGGTGGGGGGGCGGATTTTCAGTAGTCAGCTCTGACAGTTGACCGGAACATTCTGGCTGTAACACTCTCGTTTGTATATGTTTGTATTACTGTTTCTGTTAATATATTTAACTCAATTCCTCTCTTGTGTCTTTATTTCTGGCCCCTAACAAGGCCACAACAACTGAAGAGATTGATTCATATCTTTTCCAAGAGTATTTGTGCGTAATTGAATGTAATGAACTCGACTAGAATTCGAACCCTGCATCCATTACATCACACGTGCATCCATTTCAGTGTACTCATTAAAATAATGTTTATATTTAATAAGAAATAATATTGAATTAAAAAATACCATCAATCGCTTAAATTAGTTTCTTTACATTTCGGGTACAAAAATATCAGTCAGCTGTAAAAGGATTTATCTCCCCTGGGAGGAAATGGGAAAAGAGAGAACGTCGCCTTTCTTATCCCCATTATAGAAAAAAATGCGCATGCAAAGACTCTAAATTCCGATGTGAAAGTTGAAAGGCACAAACATTTATTATTTAGACATAAACAAAGAACAGAATGCATCTTTTACAAAATAGGCTCGCACAAAAAGGTCATTTTGTGCGCCTTATTATAAACAAGAGAAGACAACCGCTCAAAATATATAAAGACTCATAAAAAGATTCACAATTCAAATAATGAAAAAGAACTTCGAAAAGGTAATACAAAACCTTTAAATAAGATTGAAAATACTCTTTAAAAAAACGAAAAAACAGGAGGCTTTGGCAAATCCACTTGTGTCCCTGGGACTTTTAACAATTTTTTCTTCTTTAGAATACAGTTCTATTCACAGTTTTAACTTGAGTCACTTCTTTTCTTTATTTGCTTCTTCTATGCAAAACAGACCAGCTCATCCACAAGTGACTACCAAAACACAGCTTTTCCTTCAAGAACCATATTTTTATACCTTCGGGACAAAATTTTTATGCCTCTTCGTTTTTCTTTGAAATTTTCGCTCCTTCCAGTCGAAAATTATTACTACCTTCTGGTAAAAAATTATCACTACCTTCTGATCGAAAATTATATTACCTTCTAAAGTTATCCGCTGACCCATTTTTTTTTATGTCCTCGAAGAGGCTCCGGTCGGATCTTAACTTTAAATTTAGATGGGTGGAAGCTACCCTTTTGTTTGAACAATATATATAAAAAGTATATGTTTTGTTTTGTTTTTTTCTGTTTTGATTTTTTTTTTTTTTCAAATTCGATAAAGAAATTTGAAACAGTCCGGCTTGGTTGAATTATTTCCATTGCTTCTTTTAAAACCAATTCTAAATTTAGAAACTTTTACAAGCAAATGTAGCACATCAAAGATCATTTTTTATAAACCGTCTGGTTTTCTTTTAAATACACTTGACTCAAAATTAATATTTATTTATTTTTATTCATCTACACTTTTTATTAATCATTCTTTTTAATTAGTTTGTATTACTGACTAATATTTTTTTATCTGATATAGACATCCAAACGTCCCAATCATAGATGGGCATTTCTCAAAAGGGTTAAGTGAGCTTTGCCTTCTTTTAGCCAAACTGTAAAGGCACTCTTGGCTAAAAGAAAAACAATAAGGATTCGATCCATACTGAGTAGTATTTTTAAAAAATAAAACTTTCAATGATCTAGGCCGGTAGATGTTAATTTCATTGTTTAAAAAATCAAAATGTACCTCGTAAGATACCGTTTACAGTAACTGAACACCAACAGTATAGATATAAAGAAAGGGACTTGTGTGTGTGTGTGTGTGTGTGTGTGTGTGTGTGTGTGTGTGTGTGTGTGTGTGTGTGTTTTTTTGATTTTTGTGTGCATTTTGACCAATAAAATATTCATATTCGAAATATATGATTTGAAACAAAAGAAAATATTTTTCTTATTTCGTTGGAATGACAATTCATCCAAAAAAATTAATAACAAGTTCAAAGATATGAATAATAGCCCTGTTCATTAACATGTCATTTTGATAGTTTGCCAGTGGCATGCCATGTGTTGTAAAGTGTTTAATTGTCTTTTTTAACTTTTTTTTCTTGCTGGTGATGTTGGCATTCATTAGAGGGTTGTTTTAATGCTTCGTCGCCAGCTTGCCTCAAAAGAATAAATATTATGAAATAGAGTACCCTCTGGAATAGACGTTGTCAGGTCAACAGATGGTAGCTCAACTGGCATTTACTGTGGCGTTCTTCTTTTATAGCAGTACCTCAGTGACATACAGTACCTTTGGATTTAGGTAACATCATTCCCCGTGTAAATATTTGTACTTAATTAGGATTTCAGTTGTGTTGTATGCTTCCACATTCTTTTTTAGAATTATTAAATTCATTAATTAATTATAATTGCTGCAAGATTATACTATTGCTTTTAAATTCAATATCATTCGTTTGTAACCGTTCTAGGATCATATGTTTATATGAAACGTCATACATGCCTTCAATAAGTCTTAGAAATATCAATTTGTCTTCTATAGACATTTCTCTCGAACCCAGTTTTTCAAATCCGCAGTATCGTGATGCTTCTTTCAATCTGTGTAAATATTGCATTACGGTTTTATTTGGGTCCTATTTTCCATAAATTTTGTTTTCTCTGCAATAACGATCTTTTATTTTTTTTTATTTTTATTTTTTTTTAGTCACATGTTTCTTTTTATAATGGTCGAAATTTCTTCCAGTATTTTGGGGTATACCATAATGGATATTTTCTTTATAGCTTCACATCCTGCTGAAGCCAAAATAAATCAGTAATTTCATTCTCCCCTCCGGAGGCTTTCTTGTCTTTCAGTTAATTTACCCTATCCAACGTTACTAAACATCTAATCCAAGTTTCTACGTACTAGGGTTCATCCAACGCAGTTAGGAATCCTTTCGGCGCCGCCATATTGTTATGAAATAGAGTAATCTCTGGAATAGACGCTGATGGTAGCTCGTCTGGCATTCGCTGTGATGTACTGCTTTTATAGCGGTACCTCATTTACATGTAATACTACAGTAAAGAAAGTATTGGCATTTTTAATGTAAATTTTTTCTCGAGTGGACTGCTGGTGGATTCTTGGTTGTGACCCGTTTGCAATTGAAATAACGCTTATTTCGTAAATTAGACTTTCAAAGCTGTGCCTGTCTAAACATATCAAATGATGTACTCCGTGACAATTATATTAGTGGTTTTCTTTGCAGCTTAATAAATTGCCTGATTCTATTTCCAACCAGTCCCAACGGTTATCTAACCCGATTTACAACATTGCATATGGCCACAGATGATTGATATTGGCAAGAAAAATACCCACTCCCCAATAAAAAAAAAAAAAAAAAACAAGACAGGGTTTCTGAAACAGAACAAAAGCAATTTAAAAAGTAAAGTGTTACTCGTGTTTATTCTTCCAGATCATTTCAAAAATTATCTTGAGATTGTCTGATCTTTTAAATTTTTTTTTTTTTTTTGCATGTAAAACTATACTGAGTTCGAGCGTCCTACACTTGTGGCATTGAGTCATACTAAACTACTCAGTAGCAAATAATAACTAGGCGAGCATTACAAAAACTGAAAGAAAATTATAATCATGAACTTCATAACGTTGTTTAACCTTTTCTTAGCACTTAGCTACCTCCACGAAATCGTGATACCTAATGTTTAAAATTAATTTTAAATAACGAAAAATCTTTCTTGAAGCTTTTATTTTAGTTTTAATTTCAAATTGAGTAATTAAATTTAATATTTCCAATAAACAAAATAATATGCTCTATTTCAAAACTAATTTAAATTGATTGGAAGGATTTTTTTTAATTTTTAAAATTTAGCGCCATTTTTAGTAAAGTGTTATAAAAAATGGGGAACAAAGTTTTAAATAATTTTTGTAGATTAGCATTCTTTAGATTTCCTTAGGCTGCAATATTTGTCAGAATCGAAAAATGTTGATTAGTTATCGATTTTGGCAACGGAGCCATTTTCATAATAGTGATAAAGTGTTGTAACGAGAGCCTTTGAAAGAAAGATTTGTTCTCCCAGGTTTATTTCCCTTGTTATGGGCATTATTATATCCATGGTAGAATAAGACCGATATTTCACGGACAGAACGAAAATACTGAAAGAGGAAAAAATGACAAACATGTTTGATTCTCAGAGAGACTCTTATATCATTAATACATACACAAAACTATATATACACATATCCCAGGCGGAGAATAATGTATCGCATATATCTACACAGCAAAAGCAAAATTTAAGGAGAAACAAAAGGAAGGGTTTATATATATATATATATATATATATATATATATATATGTGTGTCTGTATGTATATATATATATATATATATATATATATATATATATATATATATATATATATATAAACAGCGAGTCTTGGGTTTTCCAAATTGAGGACCGTGAACTGGAGTTTCATTCTACATCTGGGAAAGATATATTCCCAAAGTGAAACGGCTCCATAGAGTTTTAAGCTGATTTAGTCTCTGTCCGGGCCATGGGGGCCCGAGCTAAAGAAACCAACCTTACCGTGTGTTTGCTGTAAATAAACTGGAACTGACTGGCGCTTTCGTCACTGTATGAAGTGACGTCATTAAACGGCCATTACATGACCCACGTGACTTATCTCCACCAAAGGGAGATAAGCAACTCCTGTATGCTTACAATGTAAAATTGATCCCTGACTTTGAAGAGTTATCGGAAATGGGCAGATTATTTCCAAATGTCACGTTTGAAACTGTACTTAAGTCATTCGAAGTCATGAGGAACAAGTGAATAATGAGGAGGCATTCAATTTTTGTATCGACCACTTCTTCTGTGCAAAGGTGTATTCTTGCTGTGAACACCTGGCAATAGAAATATAGGTAACACTTTCACTGAGAAGGAAACAATTGACACCTGAAACAAACACTCGCAGGGAAAGTAGCTAACATCTGCCTGATTGCACGCGTTTTTCTTGATAAGTGACGTGCAACAAAAAAACAGGTGGAAAGACTGCGGGCGGACGCTCGAGTGTAACAGTTTCAAAACTGACGTCACACTTTTTCCCTTTTTTTCTTTTCCCTCTGCCAATAAACACGGGGTTCGATTTTATTTTATTTTTTCCGCAAATGAGCATGTTAATCTTTGTCACAAGGAACAAGTGAGAAACATCGTGTCAAATGGATTTGAAATATCTAACACTTGAGATGTATTTATTGTCTAGTGCCATACTGCTTCTGTTTCTTATGTACCATATTTGACGGCATATAAGACGCTCCCCAATTTCAACAAGGAAAATCAAGAAAAAATTAGTAATTAGTAAAATTATTAGTAAATGGCACAGCCTAGGCTATATTTATGAGGTATTATTTTGGTTAAATAATCCATGATTACAATTAAACAAAAAATAATAGGAAAAAAGAATACGAGCCTATAAAAACTTTATTATATCCAAAGGTAAGAAAACAAAATAAAAATCAAGCAATTATTACAATTGAGCAAAACAGTACAGTTACCATTAAAATTTTATTCATTTTCATTCCATAAAATTCGTCGTCTTCGTTATCAAAACTGATACTCATTTTCAATAATACTATCATCGTCGTTAAATAATGCGTCATCTTCCGTTCCGTTGAGAGCATTGCAATTGCCACACTTTTTAAAAGATTTGACAACAATTTCTGATCTAATATTATCCCATGCTTGCTTCACCCATTCGCAGATTTATGCAATTCTGGGTCTTTTTATTCTTCCTGTAAATGTAAGGTCGTGATCAAGCATTGCCATCCACGTGTTCCATGTTTAAGTCAAGTGTAAGCTAATAGGAGCTTCGGCTGACTATCGCGAATTTTAAACCTACATGTGGCATATAATACGCAGGGGAATTTTAAAAGATATTTTTAGTGCGCCTTAAATGCCGTCACATACGGTAATGATTATTCATTTTTATTTTGTTGATTTATTTAATTTATTTATTTGACTTTTAAAGGTTATAAGTTAATCGTTTTAATCTTTTATGGCCATATATAAATATGTTGGCTTGAGAAAGAAGTTTTTTTTTTTTTTTTTTTTTTTTTTTTACGAAATGAAATATTTGAAAAAATCCAGGGCGTAAATTAACATTCTGGCAAGAATTAATTATTACACTTTTAAGAACTTTTCGACTAAGTACATTATTTTCTTTTTTAATAAATACATCATTTTTGTGATCGAAATTTTAGTTGAAATTATTTCTGTGTATGACTAATGCACTGGATAAATTATTATGTAGATCTTCATTGTTTTCATAGATACTTATTTTTGATAAATTTATTTATGTTAGTTTCAGCAATACTGTGTAAGAAACAGCTGTTATTAAAATAAACTAACAGCTTTTTCTTCCACTATATTGCCTGCTTCAGAATTAGTATTATATACATTTTTGCTTCTGGTTATATCCATAATAGTTTTGGATGTACAGTGTAACCCGGATATAAGAGACCCGGATATAAGAGAAACACGGATATAAGAGAGATTTTCTCTGGTCCCAAATTAGAGCCTGTGTTAATGTATAATAGACCAAACCCGGATATAAGAGAAACCCGGATATAAGAGACTTCTCCGGCCCGACAACTCTCTTATATCCGGGTTACACTGTAGTTGCATTTAATTTAATATTGAGATTAAGTAAATGTTATGGAGTTAGTAGGTAATATTATATATCTGTTTTTATTATTGTTGTTATTATTAATATTGTTTTGTTGTTGTTATACAAACTATAACAGCTGTTCCTTACGATATATTGGCGAAACTTGCACAGGTTTTCTGACTGACCCATCCCATTTTTGGGGAAGTGACTTTTTTAGTATTTTTTACCCATTTATACATATACACTTCAAAATACCGTCTCCTGTCGTGGAAGATGCTAAATATGGGTTGTTTATTTTGTATGATAATAGCTTCTAGGAGTTTGAGTTTTTTCTTGCATTCGGTGTTATATAGTATTTTGGTGGCTATCCTTTGATATTTGTTTTATGTTGATGCTGATATTTTGGTTATGCTAATCGATATGTCCACGAATTGCACAAGTTTCAACAGGTGACAAGTTAACCTACGAGAGAGTGTGGTGCATATACGGCCGATACAAATGAAAAAAAAAAAGAAAGAAAGGCCCCCCCCAAAAAACAACATAATATTCATGTATTCTTTTTAGTGATGTCTCGCTCCCTTTAACCATTACACATAACGCTACCTGGGACTGTTTTAAAATTTCAACTCTATAAAATTATAAGATGTAACCAACGAATTCTTGCCTACTATATGTGGTCAGCACATGGTTCTTGATAATCACTGAGACAATCGAAAGTACTTGTACAGAAAAACAATAGAACAAATATGAATTCCGGACAGTTTATCCATAATTTCGACCTCAACATATATATTATTCGAAAAATAGAAAAATGCAATAAAAAATTAAACTGACAAATTTAATTAGATAACCTTCACTTTTTATAACAATGGACGGGGCTCAGACAGACCTTAACTTCAAATTTATGTGAGCTTTTGATTGGATGATAAATAGAAATTGTATATATTCTTTAATTAAATATTAAAAAATATATTTGAAACAATCCACATTGGTTGAATTTGTCTGTTCTTTAAGACTCAAGTTGATAAATACAAAAATTTTAGAAATAAATTAATTTTTTTTTCAGAAACTGTCTATAAATCTATAAATCACACCTCTCTAAAAGCACTTGTATAAGACAAACCTATTTATTTATTTACACTTTTTAATTAATTATTATTTTCTATTTCAGGATAATAGATTTGATTTGAGGGTCTCCTTTTTCCTTCTCTCCTAAAGAAAAATAAAATCCTTTTCTTTTAGTCAGAGTAAGTAACTTAGAATTATTTCCTTTTTTAACTTCCGTATAAAAAATAATGTAAGTTGCAAAAATTTTTAAAAAAAGTAAATTTTTTTTTTTTTTTTTTTTTTTTTTTAAAAACCGTTCACAATTGAAATTGGCATTAAACTTTACATTTTTTTTTTTAATTTTCTGAATTATTTTTGGTAGGGTTCGGAACGAATTTTCTTACTTCACTGTTGACATTTGATATTTTATTTACATTTGCTTTTATTTTTTATTTTTTTGGGTTTTGTTTTTTGGGGGGTTTTCTTAAAATATATTCAAGAATTTTTTGTATAAAACAACTGTGTAAAGAAAGTGTTAAAAAAAAAGTACCTTTTGGTAGCAAAGGGACGTTTTTTATCTCTTGACACTTTTAGTGTTAAAAAAAACTATTAAAAAAACTCCCTCGACAATGTTTATTTTAATCATCGCGACGAAAAAGTTATTTCAATATTACTATTTACCATTTTACCTTTTATTTACCATTTAAATAGGAAAACAAATCTTATTACTAAAAAAAATCTCGTAATTGAAAAGAAACACTATGTTAGTGTCCGAAACGTTTTTACTTAGCAAATAATGAATCACCCCTTTGCGCAGTCTGAACTAATTAGCGCACTTAAAATATAAAAGAAATATAAAAGAAAAAATCATTGAAGAAGGAAATACACTTCAAATAAACTGTTATAACTGTTTACTAAATAAGAATTTAAGTATTGTTTGTTTTTTGTCTACGATTTACTGACTGAATACAGTAACTGTGGCACAAGGCCGAAAAAAGGGAGGAAATGGGTCAAGGCTGGTCGACACTAACTATCCTATTCCTATCAGATTCACGACCCATTCATTCGTGCTTTTTTCTTTTATTTTTGTCTTGCAACTGAAAAAAAAAAAAAAGACGAAAATAGCGCATTTAACGTTACAATACATATAATTCAATGACTTACTATTTTTTTTTTTTTTTTTTACTAGAATTAATAAATTTCATGAAACGAAATCTGATGACAATCGTCCAGCAGAGTATCTGAAGCAAATCGGAAATATCCACTTTTTAATTAAGCATTATTTTTAAGCGACAATTATTATGCAAGAAGAAGTCTTTTCTTTTCTTTTAAAAGAGAGAGGGGGGACAGAGAGAGAGAAAGGGAGAAAGACAAGAAGTCAAAGTGATTTTTTTTTTTTTTTTTTTTTGTCAAGTGTGGTGGTGAGTCGGCGGCGTCTTTATTAGCGAATAACTTTTGTTGTTGTTGAAATCAACATCCACGGTGGCGATGAAGACTTGCTCAACAAAACCCAGAAAAAACTAAAAAGCTGCTCTCTTTCTCTCTTCTCACTCGACTTTCTTTCTGACTTTCATTCGGTAAAAAAAAGGACTTGACCATTTTTATTTTACAATCATGGACTTGTCATTTCATAATGCCAACTTCTTCTTCCTTATTGCGCTGAAACAAACATTAAATAACGTAAGTATCGTTGTTTCTTTCTTTTATTTTCCTCTTTCAAAAATTTCCTTCAGTTAAAAAAAAACTTTAAACTTATAATTTTTAAGTTATTAAGAATGTCTTCTTTTTTCTTTTTTTTAAATAACAAAAAAAAAAGAATTTGTTTGCCCAATTTAGTTTAAATAAGTCTTATATCAGGAGTGGAATAATTTTAGAAAATATATAAACTCTCGAGCTGTATATATTTTTTCCATAAAATTTTGAAGATTCTGTTACTTAATTCTAAAAATAACTATGTACATTATTCTTAGAAAATACCCTTCTCCGACATTATTTCTTTAATGGTCTTTATTTGCGAACTTTTCTATTTTGTGAGAAAATTTTTTTAAATAAATGCGAGCGAAGTGTTTCGATTCACAATGTCCATAAAAAAATGCGACAAAAAAAAAAAGAAACTGTACCTTTTTTTTAGTCATTTGTTTTTTGTGGCTGACTTTTATTTTGAATTTTCTATTTAAGGTCCTTTTTTATGTATTCTTATTTGAATTCGTTTAAAAATTAAACCTCTTTTTAAATTTTTTTGTGTTTTTAAAAAATTTTAAGGAGTTTTTTTTTTTTTTAAGTTTACAAAAAATAAAATTTAACTTCGTTCGGTATCCCAAACCGAATGGAATGGATTGTTACTTTTAGTTTTACTGTTAGATTTTAAACTTTATTTTAGCAGTTAAAATAAAGTTGTTTTTTTGTTTTTTTTTTACACATTAAGTAATATGCGGCGGACACCAATACAGTGTAACCCGGATATAAGAGAGTTGTCGGGACCGGAGAAGAAGTCTCTTATATCCGGGTTTCTCTTATATCCGGGTTTGGTCTATTTTGTTTAGGTAAGTATGGGAACACTTTGGGACCAGAGAAAATTTCTCTTATATCCGGGTCTCTTATATCCAGGTTACACTGTAGTAGACAATGTACATGCGTTACTTTGCTTTGATTTTTTTAGTCGATCCGCCGCCTCCACCATCGCATTATTAGAGAGCAACTTGTTTCTTTTTTTTCTTTTATTTCTCCTCACTCAAAATCCAACTCTGCCATCAGAAATAAAATTTGAATACTTTAAATTTTTCTTTATGATTTAATGTATAGATAAATTAAATTAAAGATTTCCAAGTCATGAATAAAAAAGAAAATGTTTATTAAAAAAAATTTGTTGGGGGTATCCAGTTTTCTACGTTTTTTTATTTTATTGTAAATTCATTAAATGCATCGCCCTAGAAGCTAAACCAAAACAAATATGATTTCTTAAAAAGTTTAAATGTAAAAGAAAAAAAAATTATAGGTTTCTTTAAAAAAATACTTTTCTCTTTCACTTTATTAAAATATAGTGATGAGACAACGAGAAAAAAAGACTCTTGCCTTCTTGTGTGTCACTCAATGTCAAAGCGGGTCACAGTGAAATGAAAATCTTATGGCCATGGAGGAGATCATTTTTTCCTTGTTAATTTCTTCCTTAGCTTGATGTATTTTTATTTCATAACAATGAGAAATGAATTTATAAAGAGATTGCTACAATTTATTTTTTGCGTGTGTGCATTGCAGACACGCGCGCAGCCTTTTTTCCCCCATATTCGCGTGTATTTTTGTTTTACCATCTACCGACACAAAAGTTTACGTGAAAAGATTATTTATTTCTAATAATTAGTAAATTTGTTCCACCTTACTTAATAAAATCTATTTTATATATAATTGACTGCAATATATTGACATTTTTATTTTATTCCGCAGTGGATGTCATTGTTGCTAAGACTTTTTCCCCGTCTAATTGAAATCCGTCCCATATGGCTGTTTTAAATTTATAAAGTTACTAGCAGTAGAGCCCGGCGTTGCCCGGGGATGTTACAGTAGATAGATCAAATATGGACCATCATAAAGACTAAAAATTAAAATTGACAAAGATTATTGTTTAAGGTTGACGGACACGCATGTATTAATTAGTTTTTTTTTACGAATTGGTCAAACCCAAACTCAAACAAAAACATTGTTTCCAATTGTTATGAGTCTACCGATTGAATAGAATTTTATTATAAACAATTGTCTTGTAAATGGAATTTTTAAAGCATTCTGAATGTAAAAATAAAGGAAAAAAAGTGTGCAAGACAATAGGAAACACTACCTGCCAAAAAAAAGTGAAGTTTTGTTGAAATCGGTTGAAAAATGAAGGAAATCCGATCCTATATAAACGAACACACGCACACACAAACGACCTGGATTTTATAATAAGTATAGCTTGATATGAGTTCTCCCCCTTTCATTCTCACAGCGATGCCTCTTAATCGTGTTTTCAAATTGATTTTGTGCAAAAACAATTGTGTTTTTCCAATTTTCGGCGCTGTCAGAACCACCGCAAGGTAATTTTATGTAGTCCTGTGAAGTTTTGTTGAAATCGGTTGAAAAATGTAGGAAATCCAATCCAATATATAAACGTACAGACACACACACACACACAACCTGGGTTTTATAATAAGTATGATCTATTGACATTTTTTAAAAATACATCTTACAATAAAATTAAAATAAAGTTTCGTTATCTTGTCAAAAAAAGAATATATTGAGTTTTAAAAACCAGTGGATATTTTCTTGACAATTAAAAATGAACAAACATTTTTTAATTTTTTTCATATGATGTCACCGACCTCTCATATATCTATTTAAGGATGGTAACATTTTAAAGATTTTTTTCTTTATTAAAAAAGAAAAAGGAAAAAAACGAAGATCAAATAATTAATACCTGAAAAATCTTTAAATTCTTGTCACTTTTAGCTTCTGGATAGTTGGATAGACCATAGGCATGCAGGCACCTCGAGGTGGTGTAATGGTTAGCAAGCTTGTCTGGCTAGAGCAATTACGACTGAGTAGTGAGTTCAATCCTCACTGGGTGCCCCATACTTTCGGCCTTGTGCCACATCTAAGCTATGCTTGGAAAATCACTTGACCATAGGCACGTCCCGATAATTTTATAAAGAAACATCATATTCAAAAATTTATCAGCATTCCATTAGCATTGCTTGTTATGTTTGAAGATGGTTTGGTTACTGATGTGATCTGATTCTGAATATTTTAACTTTTTATATCGTGGAATGAAAGTTATCCTGAACGGCCACTCTTCTAGTTTCTTTCTTATCAATGCAAGTGTCACCCAGGACTTCATCCTTAGTCCTGCTTTGTTCTTAATTTTCACTAATGGCCTTCTAGATTGCATCAACTCTCAACTTATTTACTTTACTCCTGTCTCAATATAGTATTATTAGTAAATCTAATCAGTTCAATAAGGTTAACAAATTTGTAGCTGATCTTCAAAACGTCCTTCAATCTTTTAACTAGAGTGAAGGTGGTTTGTTAATTTTAACACCTCCAAAACTAAATTGCTCTCCATTAATAATCTGAGAGACCCTTCTCTGTTGATCATCAGCATGGCTGATGATCCTAAATTCCAGGAAAATGACACATTGCGCCTTTGTAATGATAGAAAAAATAAAAAGTTCACTATTTCAATAATAAAAAATAGAAAGCCAAAATTTGGCAAACCATTTTGGTTTGGCATAAAGAAATAAAAACAAAAAGATAAGAAAAGAAAAAGAAATAAATAGAGGCAAAAAGGGTATTATTCCTAAATGTCGGTGAAGAAAGAGTGATTATCAAATGAGTCATTTCTGAGAACCAATCAAAATCAATTTGGGAATGAATTTCTTTGTCTAAAGAAAAATGTAAGCAGATAGTGATGATCCCATGCCATAATTTCGGACACCTAAAAATACCACAGAGAGTCGAAAAAATTATTGCTATCAAGAAATACTTACATACTTACACATTTACAAGGACTTTTAGGGATATTATTATTATTGTAAATAAATAAAAATAAAATAATATTAATAATGACAATTTTAAATAAAATAAAACAATAACATAAAAACATTAAATAAAAAATAAAATAATAAAATACTCCTCGCATGCAACTGCTGAAAATACAGACCTTAAACCGGAGGGCAGAAGTATGTGCCTCGCACATCTACCCAATTCTCCTTTACCAACTCTTCATGCTTCCACTTCTGTCTACCACACTAATTTCATTAGTAAGGCTCTTGTTCTTCTTCTTGTGAGGAGGCTAGTCGACTAAGGTACCTCAGGAGATCTGTTGCCTCCACCCTTCTGAAGGTGGTCTGAGTATGCCTGGCATTGAGACTCATCAACATACACTTCACATCACATTCCTAGAATGTGTCACAATTTAGATGAGAAGGACGTATTCTCTGACAAGTATGCACTCTTGCAAAGAGGAGTCTTCCCATATACCCCGAGGTGAGTGCTCCTTCTATTGTGAATGTTGTAATGCTCTGAAACATCTCTTATGGGCATCAGATGGCCTCTCTAACATCCAGGCTTTGTCCCAAAGGGCATTATATCATATGTTAGTTAGGGGGTTCATACAAGATGATCTGATAGACGAGCTCGGTCTTACAAAGCAGGAGGCTCACTGAAAATAGCCTTAGGCACCTGGGTTGAAATACCTCAATAACAACGAGGCATCACTCACCTAGCTGGTGATTCATAGGGAACTCTGGGTTTGCAAAAGACTTTGTTCAGCTGGCTTAGAAAAAATCTCTACACTGCATTTTCTGTGATGGAGAGGTGGAGATATTGGGTCACACTTTCTTCATTGCAGGGTCGTAGTCCCATTTGATTTTTGTATTTGTTGTTGTGCTTGAATGAGTGTGTGTTTTGAGTGGGTAGTTGGGATGAATAAATGTTTTATATTATTAAAGTCTCACATTGGATTCTGTCCAGTTAACTGATTTTTCTGCCACAATTAAGGATTGTTAGGGGTTTTATTACTAACACTATTCTATTTAGTTTCTTGTATAGTTTTGTGTCATATTTGTAAATACTATTGAGAAATAAATTTTTAAATTGTTATTTTATTCCCCTCACCCACAAACATGAATTGAATTGCATATCTGGCATTGGGCTCTAGTCTGTCAGACACTGGCATCTGAACCTGGCCAAAACAAGTGTTGTCTCGCATTTGCTAGCATGCCATTTACCCTTCAGTATGCAGAATGATTTGGGGATGCTAGTCCATATATATTCTATCAGAGTCTGATATTCTTTATCAGTGGCTTCCGTAGCAATGATCCTATCCCCTGTGGTAGCCCTCAATCTAGAGTCCTGCTCATATAGAGACTTGAATGCAGCTTTGATTGCCCTGTCAATTGGTTCAACTGCATCAGTTGCAGTCACCTTGTAGAATAACCATTTATGCTTCTGTTGTATATTTAGGTTCGCTTCACCAGAGCAAATACAATGTTTTTGAAAAAGAAAGTAACTGATTCCAGTTTTACTGTAATCTGTTGAAAGGCATGTCGTTCTATGATTTCAAACATCTTGACTCCATTCTCAATTTTCCACATGATTACTCACTTTGACTCCTCAAAAGGTTGGTCAAGCATTTTTGTTCCAATAAAATTTTTGGTTCTTCGAGTACAGTAATTCCCGGAAGGGGGCCATCACTTCAGCTTGTGAAAATGCATAAGATACCTGATTCACCAGTCCAAACCAGGACCTGATGCCCATGATATTTGTGGGCATAGGAAAGTGAAGGATGACCTTAGTCATTTTCTTTGTTGATTTCACACCATCAGCCATTATTAAGAGCCTGGTAAACTTCACCTCATTCTCTGCAAAATGAAATTTGTCAGGGTTAAACACAATCTCATTCTTCCCATAGTGGGTTATATATTCCATTGTGTGCCAGAAAGAGGACTCTATGGAATTGTCCTAAAGGAAGCTATCATCTATGCAAGAGGTTTTTCAAACCATGTCCACTGTAATATTGTTGAACTGTCAGGAATAACCATTTCCAAATGCATGAAATCCCTGGGGAGCACAAAGATACCTGTACCATTCCCATTCAGTGATATATGTAGTGGTATTTTGTGTGGCTAAGGAAAGTGGTAACCTGTGGTACCAATTCCATGTATCCAGAACTGTTTTCCTTGTCTGAGCTGGAACGATAGAAACCTGATTAAATGCAGACAGCATGTGATGGGCTTCTCTCGTGGAGGTACCATTCTAAGTCCATCGCATGTTTGGCAGAGCCATCTTTTTTGGGGTGTGACTATCATCCTTGAGCACCAGGTTGTAGGTGTGCCAACTGGCATTCATTCAATTTTACCCAATGCGGCATCTCGATTGAGGTCTTGTTTCACACCCTTTCTTCCAATGGTGAGGGAAAGAGATTGGTGTGTCCAATAGCTTTTCTGTGATAGTCTGTAAGGGTTGGTGTGGGCATGTATTAAATGCACTGGACTTGTAATAGGCACATATCCATCATTCCAGTAGGTGCCTGTTGGTTTCCATTGGAAGAAATGGGATGGTACTAGGTATCGCTGGAATGGGTTTTCTGTGTGGGCATGTGCACAGGGCATTTTCCTTTGCATCTTTCAATGAGTTGAGCCATAATTTCTGAGCTGGGAATGTAAGTCCTTCAGGAAAGATTCTGATAAGTAAGTAAAAACTAGAGGTGTTGTTGTTCAACACATACACCAACTGTCATGTCTCACTTGAGCCAATCCTTATATGCATGAACAACACACCCTTTATATAAAGTTAGTTGTCTGTGAAGTCACGTATTTGATTAGTTTGCATGAGAGCAGTTTTAATATCTCTGGTCCACTTGAACAAATTTGAGTACCTGTATCGGTGAAGCAATTACTACTTTGTCTAATTGAACCAGTCTGGGTGTGTCCAAATGAAGCGTGGGTTTGATGCATTATAGTTCCTTCTATTGTCAGTGATAGCAGTGGATCTGGGACACCTCTTTCTTTTTGCTTTCCATTTCATGCCAGATGAGGCACAGCACTGGGTTGTATCAAACTGGCTTTATGG
>CAHIKZ030000378.1:800000-925654 GCA_903632075.3 Acanthosepion pharaonis | reverse complement strand
TTACATTCAATCAAACGACAGGCACGTATACATCTAAAGACACAGGCCAGGTAAGGGAAATTGATTCCATTCTTCCATTCTCGCCAAAACCGGATCCCAGACAAGTTAAGAATATCCCCAGAAATCACAGCACTAGGATGACGATCTTTCCTGACAGTGGGGCCACCATATGTCTCGGAGGACTTAAGCACCTTCTGAATATGGGGCTCACTACCAACAACCTCATTCCATCAAAAAAAGTCGTCCGAGCTGTGGGGGCTTTACACTCGTATGTCAGGGTTGGCTCCCCGTGGAATTCATCGTCCAAGGAAGAACAACTAAACAAGCCCTATACATATGCAAAAAGATCAAGCGGCTATACTTCAGCAAAGCAGCCTGCATTGACGTAGGGATACTGTCAAAAGACTTCCCCAAACCCAACGACTACACAGTACATTTACGTTTCCTTTCTGTAATTTACCATTAGGGACAGGCAAATCCCTCATCTAAAACTTGTTCGAAAATATTTTTCATTAGAATTCATGGAGTGAGCCTAGTAAGCACTGGTTTCATAACTGTAGTTAGGATTTCCAGGTAAAATGTGGTGGACGCAAAGTGGGTGATCACTGTATATTTCCCTTCTTTCGGGGCTTTACATTTACGTTTCCTTTCTTTAATTTATCATTAGGGACAGGCAAATCCCTCATCTAAAACTTGTTCGAAAATATTTTTTCATTAGAATTCATGGAGTGAGCCTAGTAAGCACTGGTTTCATAACTGTAATTAGGATTTCCAGGAAAAATGCGGTGGACGCAAAGTGGGTGATCACTGTATATTTCCCTTCTTTCCTTTACATTTACGTTTCCTTTTTTAATTTACGTTTTTCTTTCTTTAATTTATCATTAGGGACAGGCAAATCCCTTCATCTAAAACTTGTTCGAAAATATTTTTTTTAGAATTCATGGAGTGAGCCTAGTAAGGGTTTCATAACTGTAGTTAGGATTTCCATTTGCGGTGGAAAATCAAAGTGGGTGATCACTGTATAAAGTTCCCTCTTTCTCACTGTATTTATTTCCTTTCTTTTTATCATTAGGGGCTTTACAAAACTTTACGTTTCATTTTCATTTAATTTTCATAACATTAGGGACTGTATATTTCCCTTCTTTCACATCTTTAAAAAATTATATTAACAAAATTTTTCATTAGAATTTGTTCGAAAATATTTTTCATTAGAATTCATGGAGTGAGCCTAGTAAGCACTGGTTTCATAACTGTAAAGGATTTCCAAAAAATGCGGTGGACGCAAAGTGGGTGATCACTGTATATTTCCCTTCTTTCGGGGCTTTACATTTACGTTTCCTTTCTTTAATTTATCATTAGGGACAGGCAAATCCCTCATCTAAAACTTGTTCGAAAATATTTTTCATTAGAATTCATGGAGTGAGCCTAGTAAGCACTGGTTTCATAACTGTAGTTAGGATTTCCAGGAAAAATGCGGTGGACGCAAAGTGGGTGATCACTGTATATTTCCCTTCTTTCGGGGCTTTACATTTACGTTTCCTTTCTTTAATTTATCATTAGGGACAGGAAAATCCCTCATCTAAAACTTGTTCGAAAATATTTTTCATTAGAATTCATGGAGTGAGCCTAGTAAGCACTGGTTTCATAACTGTAGTTAGGATTTCCAGGAAAAATGCGGTGGACGCAAAGTGGGTGATCACTGTATATTTCCTTCTTTCGGGGCTTTGCATTTACGTTTCCTTTCTTTAATTTATCATTAGGGACAGGCAAATCCCTCATCTAAAACTTGTTCGAAAATATTTTTTCATTAGAATTCATGGAGTGAGCCTAGTAAGCACCCTGGTTTCATAACTGTAGTTAGGATTTCCAGGAAAAATGCGGTGGACGCAAAGTGGGTGATCACTGTATATTTCCCTTCTTTCGGGGCTTTTCACATTTACGTTTGCTTTTCTTTAATTTATCATTAGGGACAGGCAAATCCCTCATCTAAAACTTGTTCGAAAATATTTTTCATTAGAATTCATGGAGTGGGCCTAGTAAGCACTGGTTTCATAACTGTAGTTAGGATTTCCTGGAAAAATGCGGTGGACGCAAAGTGGGTGATCACTGTATATTTCCCTTCTTTCGGGGCTTTACATTTACGTTTCCTTTTTTTAATTTATCATTAGGGACAGGCAAATCCCTCATCTAAAACTTGTTCGAAAATATTTTTCATTAGAATTCATGGAGTGAGCCTAGTAAGCAACTGTGGGATTTCAAAATGCCTAGTAATCACTGTATATTTCCCTTCTTTCGGGCTTTACATTTACTGTTCCTTTCTTTAATTTATCATTAGGGACAGGCAAATTCATCTAAAACTTGGAAAAATTTTTCATTAGAATTCATGGAGTGAGCCTGGACGGGTTTCAAACTGTAGTTAGGATTTCCAGAAAAATCACTGGACGTAAAGTGGGTGATCACTGTATTTTCCCTTCTTTCGGGGGCTTTACATTTACGTTTCCTTTCTTTAATTTATCATTAGGGACAGGCAAATCCCTCATCTAAAACTTGTTCGAAAATATTTTTTCATTAGAATTCATGGAGTGAGCCTAGTAAGCACTGGTTTCATAACTGTAGTTAGGATTTCCAGGAAAAATGCGGTGGACGCAATGTGGGTGATCACTGTATATTTCCCTTCTTTCGGGGCTTTACATTTACGTTTCCTTTCTTTAATTTATCATTAGGGACAGGCAAATCCCTCATCTAAAACTTGTTCGAAAATATTTTTCATTAGAATTCATGGAGTGAGCCTACTAAGCACGGGTTTCATAACTGTAGTTAGGATTTCCAGGAAAAATGCGGTGGACGCAAAGTGGGTGATCACTGTATATTTCCTTCTTTCGGGGCTTTACATTTACTTTACATTAGTTTACGTTTCCTTTTTTCTTTTTTCATAACTGTAATTTATTTAGGGACAGGCAAAATCCCTCATCTAAAACTTGTTCGAAAATATTTTTAGAATTCATTAGAATTCATGGAGTGAGCCTAGTAAGCACTGGTTTCATAACTGTAGTTAGGATTTCCAGGAAAAATGCGGTTAGACGGAAAAATGCAAACGCAAAGGGGTGATCACTGTATATTTCCCTTCTTTCGGGGCTTTACATTTACGTTTCCTTTCTTTAATTTATCATTAGGGACAGGCAAATCCCTCATCTAAAACTTGTTCGAAAATATTTTTCATTAGAATTCATGGAGTGAGCCTAGTAAGCACTGGTTTCATAACTGTAGTTAGGATTTCCAGGAAAAATGCGGTGGACGCAAAGTGGGTGATCACTGTATATTTCCCTTCTTTCGGGGCTTTACATTTACGTTTCCTTTATTTAATTTATCATTAGGGACAGGCAAATCCCTCATCTAAAACTTGTTCGAAAATATTTTTCATTAGAATTCATGGAGTGAGCCTAGTAAGCACTGGTTTCATAACTGTAGTTAGGGATTTCCAGGAAAAATGCGGTCACTGTACGCAAAGTGGGTTTATCATTATCACTGTATATTTTTCCCATTCTTTCGGTTTCATAACTGGGATTTCTTTTGGGTGATCACTGTATATTTCATTTTTCGTTTACATTTACGTTTCTTTAATTTATCATTAGGGACAGGCAAATCCCTCATCTAAAACTTGTTCGAAAATATTTTTCATTAGAATTCATGGAGCCTAGTAGCAAGGGTTTCATAACTGTAGTTAGGATTTCTGGTTTCAAAGTAACTGTATATTTCCTTTCCAGGATTTACGTTTCCACATTAGAAAAATGCGGTGTTCGAAAATATTTTTCATTAGGGTGATCAGTAAGCACTGGTTTCATAACTGTAGTTAGGATTTCCTTCTTTCAAAGTGGGTGATTTATATTTACGTTTTACTTTACTTTAATTTAATTTATCATTAGGGACAGGCAAATCCCTCATCTAAAACTTGTTCGAAAATATTTTTCATTAGAATTCATGGAGTGAGCCTAGTAAGCACTGGTTTCATAACTGTAGTTAGGATTTCCAGGAAAAATGCGGTGGACGCAAAGTGGGTGATCACTGTATATTTCCCTTCTTTCTTTCTGGGCTTTACATTTACGTTTCCTTTCTTTAATTTATCATTAGGGACAGGCAAATCCCTCATCTAAAACTTGTTCGAAAATATTTTTCATTAGAATTCATGGAGTGAGCCTAGTAAGCACTGGTTTCATAACTGTAGTTAGGATTTCCAGGAAAAATGCGGTGGACGCAAAGTGGGTGATCACTGTATATTTCCCTTCTTTCTGGGCTTTACATTTACGTTTCCTTTCTTTAATTTATCATTAGGGACAGGCAAATCCCTCATCTAAAACTTGTTCGAAAATATTTTTCATTAGAATTCATGGAGTGAGCCTAGTAAGCACGGGTTTCATAGCTGTAGTTAGGATTTCCAAAAAAATGCGGTGGACGCAAAGTGGGTGATCACTGTATATTTCCCTTCTTTCGGGGCTTTACATTTTCGTTTCCCTTCTTTAATTTTTCATTATGGACAGGCAAATCCTCATCTAAAACTTGTTCGAAAATATTTTTCTTTAGAATTCATGGAGTGAGCCTAGTAAGCACTGGTTTCATCTCAGGTAATTAGGATTTCAACGAAAAATGTGGTGGACGCAAAGTGGGTGATCACTGTATATTTCCCTTCGTTCTGGGCTTTACATTTCCGTTTCCCTTCGCTTAATTAGGATTTCCACGAAATTTTTCTCTTCTTCTTTTGTTTGTATTTACATTTACTTTAATTAATTTAGTAGTATGGACATGCAAATCCGTACTTGAATCCTGTCCCACAATATATTTCCTTCAAATTTATGGAGACAGCATAGGATGCAAAGGAATCAAGTCACATAACAGGGATGTCCTACACATATTTAGTGGACTCGAAGTAGGTGAACACTCTATATTTCTCTTCTTCTTTTGGTTTATATTTACATTTACTTTATTTAATTTAGCATTATGGACAGACAAATCCATACTTTAATCAAGCCCCAAAAATATATTTCATTCAAATTCATGGAGACAGCATATGAGGCAAAGGATTCGAGTCACATAACAGGGATTTCCTACAAATATTTAGTTAGCGCTTCACACTTTAATTCATTTTCTCAATGTGGACAATTCATGTTAACTTCTTTACTACATTGATTAGCTGTTCGAAGTATTAGCTTCAGGTGAATATTACAGTGAACTGACAAGAATCTTTTTTTGTTTTCATTTGGTAAATGGTGAGTGAAAACTTCACGATTACACAAGCCGAAAGCGGCAAATTTGAATTGGAAACAGGTATTTTTTTATACTGAGAAAGACATATCTAGACAATTCAAGGTAAGATACAGTGTTTCTGTCTTAGATTTCTGCAGGGGCGGTGAATACATTATTATTTTAGTTTCAGCACTTAACAATATTATACAACGTATTTTAAATGATTATGAATATTTAAACCATTCGGTATTTTATTATGTTTGAAAAAATATATATTGTGCACGAATTAAGTTTTCAAATAGTTAATTTATCAGTATGAATTGAGTTTAAACCATTTACTTGTGGTTATGGGTATATATGGAAAATTGTGAGAAATTCTGCAATTTAAGCTCCTATTGGCTAATTTATGCCACACAGTATTTTGTAACGACCAATCTCATTGGTTGAATTTGACTTTGCTTTTCGCGGGCATTTTTAACGGCCCGTGTCCTTTTTTTATCAGTTGCAGCAAATTCGTGGAAAAGTCAGGACTCATATTTGTATCTCTTTGCAGGGCCTTTAGCGCCCAAAATTAAGCCGAAATAACTAGGCAATGATTCTTCTTCAGCAACCAAAATGGTAATGCTCCTGCGACGACGTCATGTACCAGCTTATTCACTACTTTCAAGGCTGTATAATTCAGTCAGTTTATTGACTGTCGTCTGACATGTACTTTCAACACGAAGAACTTTCTACATGATCTCGACAATAGCCGAGTTTCAACTTCAGCAACCGAAATGGTAATGCTCCTGCAACGACCAGCAAGTTCCTGCTTCTCCAACTGCGTAGAGACCAATTGAGTCCTACAGAAGAAAAAATTACTACCTCTTCTTTGAAGAAACTACCCCACCCTGTTCACAGGGGCAAAAAAGGGCATAATCTTTTTTTGCAAAGACGCAATAAAATTTGTATTAAATTTTAAGGTAGGCTTTGTTAATTGTATGTCTTTTCTTGTTTCTGCCAAGGGTTAAACTGTGTGAGAAGAAATTCTCACAAAATAACAGTTTTTGTTAATACATAGTTTAAAACCGAATAGAAGTGAATTTTCTTATTGGTGGTAATACGCCTCAAAATTGTCATGTTGATAAAATCCGAAAACGAACCTTACGATGTACAACGAAAAATTTACAATTGGAATTTACCTTTTTGATCTCAAACATGCTAACCAATAAAACTGCAATGATTGAAACATACTTCAAGAGTTAATATTCTTTTTTTTTTATTAAAATTTAATCATTGCACACAGCCGGATCTGTGACTAGGGTCCTCGAACCCCAGAATGAACATAGTTAATTTATGAAGTCTTTTCAAAAATGTAATACTCAAAGTTTTTCCCTCAGTAAAAATCTCCCGTCAATGTATTATGTCTTTCATTTTGGGCCCAAATATTTCACTTCATATAGAAAGTAAGCATATATAGTTCATTAAACTCTTGTTCAGATAAAGACAATTCTTGTGTTGAAGCCAAATTTGGTCAGATGCCGAAAATTCACCAAATTCTCTTCTGTATTATCTTCTGTACTGCGGGGGGGGTGAGAAAGTCGGCCCCGCTTCCAGTTATCAAAAAAAAATAAAATAATAATGGGTGAAGCTAAGTTTTAGTCGATTCTTTCTCTACTTGAAACTGATCATATCATAGATTTCCAATTTGGAAATTCCTTTTTACGCCCAAAGTTGTTTAATGTGGGTTCAATCTTACAGTTTATCAAAACCAACATGTTTGCTATTTCTCTGAAAGTTTCAACATTTACTTTTGTTAATGCATCGGAACAACTGCACAGCATTTCAGTAGTAAGCCTTTCTTAACATTTAATATTTTTTATTTATATACTTTTCATAATCTAAGCAAAACGGGACAAATTCAAGTTGAAATAGATTCTTTATACTTTTAAAATCTGACACGAATCCACATATTCGATTAAAAAAAAATCAAATATTTGAGACTTATTAATTAGTAGAATTTAAAAAAATATACTAATCTATATTTGTGAAAAGAAAACTTTTTTTTCTTGGTTCGTACACCGTTCTATTACGTGATGCCCTTTATCCCTCTATGTAGATTTTGATTTACAGTGTAACCCGGATATAAGAGAAACCCGGATATAAGAGAGATTTTCTCTGGTCCCGTCCTCCCCGATATAAGAGAGTTCGTTTTGAGTGACAGTGTGATGTCGTAAATCGGTCAAACAAAGGTCAGTTAGAGAGAGAGAGTGAAGTTCAATGACTTAATCTTGACTAGTCTAGAGACACGGTGTGTCCAATCTGTGTCTTTAGGAGACACCCTCTACCTTATGATTTTGCTTTGTGTGTCTATGGGTAGCGCCGCCCGCTTTTTTGCCGACTTTGCTTGTCGTTGCATTTACTGGACAGCAATTTCACTTTACCCACTGTTCTGTTGAGTCAGAAGTTTGTCTGTTTGTTAATTTTGCCACTGAAAACCGTTTGCTTGCGATCATTGCGATTAGTGATGTCGGTGTCTCAACGAAAAACTCTGAGCATTTCTGAACAGTTGGAGCTCATCGACGATGTCAAAGTGAAGAAACTCAAACTGACCGCTGCAGCCAAAAAGTACGGAATCGGTTATTCAACAGCAGCAAAAATTCTCAAGAAAGAAGACGATCTCAGATCTTGCATGCAAATGAACGGAAACACTAATCGCAAACGAAAGCGCCAATCCGTGCACAAGGACGTTAACGAAGCGCTTACACAATGGTTTACGCAAGCATGGGCTCATGGAGCTACCGTCACCGATCACGTCATCAGGCAGAAAGCATCACAACTGGCCGTAAATCTTGAAGTTGATTTTGAACCGAGCAATGGCTGGCTTATCCGCTGGAAACAGGCCAATAACGTTTCGTTCAAAAAATTTCACGGCGAATCAACGTCAGCAGATCACGGTTCTGCCAACGAATGGGTGACAAATGTTTTGCAACTTTTTCGTGAATATGATCCAAAAGATGTTTGGAACTGTGATGAAACGGGAATTTTCTACAAAGCCATGCCGTCTGGATCTTTGCGATTTGCCGGCGACGAACAGTCAAATGGGACAAAAGTTCCCAAAGACAGACTCACGATGCTTCAGTTTACATGAACGGCAGTGAAAAGCAAGCTGTAGTTGTTGGTAAGTCGGCAAAACCACTCTGCTGTTTTCTTACTTCGCTAATCGTAAAGCCTGGATTACTAGTCAGCTGTTTACTGACGTTATGAAAATGCTTGATCGAAAAATGATTGCTCAAAATCGAAAGATTATTCTGTTTTTGATCAATGCAACTTGTCATAACTTACTGCCGGGTACAAATCTGTCAAACATCAAATTGTCGTTCATGTCACCAAACACCACCAGTCTCATTCAACCTTTGGATCAAGGCATCATTCGTTCATTCAAAGCGTATTATCGTCGGGAACTTGTTCGAATGCAGATCGCAGTGATCGATGCTACACCGCCAGTGCCGCTGTCCGAGGTGTCCAAGCAGATAACTGTTTTGAAGGCCATGCACATGATGAAGCGAGCACTTTTCATGCTCAAACCGTCAACAATTCAAAATTATTTTAAAAAGGCCGGCTTTGTCATTGAATCACAGGCTGAATTGGAAGAAATACTCGACGAAAATGATCAAGTTTCTCCACCATCGGCATGGAGCAAACAGATTTTGACGAATTTATCAGCTTCGACGACCGTACACAATGTTATGGAGAACTGACTGACACGGACATCACACGTGGTATAAAATCGGATGATCAAGATTTTGACGAAGATGATGATGCTGAAAGCGTAAGTTCTGAAGTTTCTGAAAGTGACAAGCCAGTGCCAAATTCTCTGGCTGCATTGAATGCGCTTGAAACTCTGACAGCCTACTTTGAAGCAAAAAGCAGTAATCCTGATGGCGCATTGAAAATGATTTACGGACTGTATGAAAGTGTTCATGATGTTAACAAAGAGATATCTGTACAATCAAAAACGACTGACTTTTTTAAGAAAAAGTAATTTTTGATTGAATTATTTTGAAAACTGATTGAAAATGTACTTTTGTCTGTGTTTTTTATGTCTATAACTGTTAAATAAACTAGTGTCCTGTACGTAAAAGGCGTTATATGAAGTGTTCCCATACTTACCTAAACAAAATAGACCAAACCCGGATATAAGAGAATTCTTCTCCGGTCCCGACAACTCTCTTAATCTGTCACCTGTTTTTACCTTCATACGATTAATTAATTAGATATATTGATTATGAAAGAATGTTCATAATGTGTGGTTTGTATTTTACTTGAAGGCAGTGGCGTACATAGGTTCTAGTAGCGCCCGTGGAGAGGTTTCCGTGTCTTTCGTCCCTCCCCAATCGCAACATATACTTCTTAGTTTATTTTCTTTTCGACAGATACATTGTTCACGATGTTTTATCATAATCACTTAGAGGGAATGTTTAAATAAAAATACATTATTAATACATAAAAATCCGACAAAAATTATTTATTTATTTATTTAGTAAGGTTGACAAAATGGCTTCGTTTGTGAAATATTTTTTACCCGTATTTTATTGTTTTAAACACTAAAGCTAAAGAAAGTTGAACATACCGATTAAAAAAAAAATCTAATAATTGATAGTTGATAAAAATAAATGAAAAACAATTTCAACTCCGTAATTGTTAGATAAAATTTTGCGTAAATATTTGTTTTGTTGTCTAATATTTGTTTTGCTAAATCTTTGGAGAAAGCTTTTTTTTTTCTTTGGTAAAATATGACAAGAAAAAGAGAAACTATATTAGTATGCTCTCAGAAAGATAAACTGAAAGATTAATTTTTATATTTCATTTCAATTTTTAATTAAAATTAAGTTTGTTTTGCTTGAAGGCAAAATAAAATGGTTGTGAAATATTTATTTATTTATTTATTTATTAAGGAATATATTAATATTGTAATTAATTCAAGTAATATCTATATTTTGTAATATATCACAAATTTGTAATAACAATAGATACTATTTTCAAATAAATAAATGCATTTGCCTTAAAATAAAAAAATATCTTAATATTTTGGGGGGATATTAATTTAATTATTTCTTAATTCAATAGGAAAACCATTTTATTAAGCCATCTCCATGTTTCTTTAATACTTGCGCATTGCTACCTTTTTGCGGATAGCAGTACAAACACAGGAAGTATACCTTTTTATAAAAGGATATTTTTATCAGAATTTAGAACAAAAACTAAATTATGACTCTGCCCAAAACCCAAGCCTGTGGTATTTTTATCCACTACTACACAACACATTTCTTTACAGGATTCATGTAAGTTCCTGGCTTACAATTAAAAACTTTTGAAAATTCATATGAATTCTGTAGAGTACCAATGACCCTGACAAGAATGCATTAAAAGGGAGATTCTGATGTCAATTTTATTGCTATTCAAAGCTTTAAATGATCGTAGCTTCCCAAAACAAATTACATTTTTGTGATTTTAAAATATTGATGTTTGTTATTTTCATTATTTCTTAATCATTTTCTGATACAAAAGAAAAACAATGAGCATTCCTATTCACACCTTTATATTCACAAACCAATTAATCTGAAATATAATTAATATATATATTATATAATCACGGAACTTATTGGAAAGCGCTCAATATCGGTGATAAAGCTAACATACTATGAATTAAATAGAAAATAATCTTAATGCTTTTCATACAGATGTTTTTACATGCATCAAGAAACAATCTTTTGGTTGTTAATCCCTATTTTTTCTCCAGATGAGGAAATAGATGCATCCATTTTAAAAACTGCTTCTAGTCAATTCATATATATATATATTATATTGTTCAGAATCATTAGAAAATTCAAACCAAAACTTATTTTTTGAAAAATTGAACTTATATTAGGTATTGTCGGAGTTAACTCCTCCTTTAGTACATTAACCCTTTCACCAGGGGTCTCTCTTCCCTGGCTATAAATAGCCGCTGACCCTTCGCCTCTATCGCTTTTTTTCCTTCAGGCCTGTGCGCCGACACCTTGAGGTAAATCTCTCCTTTTCCTCAGGATTTCAGCTATCAACCTCGAAATGTAGGCGCTAACAAGGGATTGCGTGGAAACACGCTAAGCACAATACACAGTCATGCACATACAGAATATTCACACAAGCACGCACATACAGAATATTCCCATACACTTCATCCTTTGTACTGTTTCCATGTATTGTAACTTGTTAATATATATTTGTATATACATATATTATCGGTCTTGTGTTTTGTTTGCTTTCTTTGCCTTCTTCTTTGGGCTTAATCAAAGTCCAACCTTTTTATGTAGTTGGGCCCGGCGAGCAGGAGAATCTGAACCTTACTTGCGTTTCCTCTACGTCTGACTTCTATCAACAACATAACAGCCACGGCCCCTCTACAGTATCACCAAAATGTGTGCACACTTTTAATAATGAAAACAAAAAACAAACAAACTAAAAAAAAAAACACTTCTTCCAATTTATCATGAACATACTGAAAATTATTCCAATACGATTCAAAAAAGATTTCTGTTGAGAGCTGGTGCTTGAATAATTTAATAAAACATTACTTAATGACAGAAAAAATCTATAACCAACATTTATTTTAAAAAATTACTTGTAATTTTTAGTACAAATCTGAAAGTAATCCAGTTCATAACAAGATGTTTTAATTAAATGAAGAATCAAAAAATAGGTATATAGTTTAATGCCATTTTCAAATATGAAGTCGATTTAAATTTTATTTTTCATTGTAACAATTTTTATACGACAATAGCAGTAAAAAAAAAAAAAAAAAAAAATTAATTTCATAAACTATTGTCTCAGATTTTTTATGCTGATGGGGAAGGAAAACTTGGACAGCTCGGCGACTCAGAAGCATTGTGCTTGATGTGCGTGAAAGGAGAAAAATGAGAAAATTCTTGCCTGTTGTAGCAACTCTTCACATTGTCTCGAGTAATGAAAGTTTGAGATTGTAACCAATTGCATCATTGCTTGCATGAAACGTCTGTCCTTTTAATAATAACAGTATCTAATATTGTAACTGTATAATGTAGAAACATACTAATAGAACTAACAAAACTATCTGGAGGGTGAAAAAAGGATTTCCTTTATGGTTTTTCAGATGGTGTCAAATGTTTTGAACTCTCATCCATCCAATCAGATAGGATCTACTACAACACTAAACATAAAAATTGGTTGACAAAGAGAAACAGATTCCATGTTTCTTACCTTGACTGACTGCCACACAACTATTGGAATTCCATCGCTTCCCCCCCCCAATCTACATCGAGTTTCAAGGTAAGTACAAGTTACAACAATTGGTTATATGCAGTTAAAGATGTTTATGTTTAAAATATAAATTAATACCGTTTTCTAGACTAAAGTACAGGGAACAAAAACAACTATAGCTTTATGCTCAAGGTAGAGAGGCAGCAAAACCTTTTGGTTTGTGGGTGTTCTGCTTGTCTGCACCCGGGCAAAGAGGAACCCAGACAAGGTTATTCCAAAGAGCAGAATCTCGTATGGCCAGCGACCAGACGCTGTGTATACGGGGTCTATGGGCAATTTTTGTCCAAGCCCACAGGCTCAGATTTGCCCCACATAAAAATTGGCCTTGTGCCACATCCTACCTTTTGGGGAGGTTGGTAAATACCACTTTATGTGGGGTTGACATGAGAAGAGTAATGTTGTTAACTTTGACAACTGCTCACAGCCTACCATGTGTAAGTAACCATTACCTTCACTATGTTTCAAGGAAAAAGTATTATTTTTAAAAAATTCTGATAAATTTAAGGATGAATTATTTGGAAATGTTATCTAGGACAAATATTGGATTTTTAAGAGATTTTAAATTTCATTCTTTTCTTTTTTTTCATCTCTAATTTGATGAGTGACCAATGTTAAAAATATCTAAACTAATTTAAATTATTTTTTACGAAAAAAAACCAAAATTTTTCTTAAAAGAACAATTTAAATTATTTAAAATGCTCTGTGTGTGTGTGATACCAATCTCTAAAATTTGTATGCCCCAAATATCAATCCATAGTTTAACCCACCAAGGGAAACAACTCTTATAAGAAATGGAAGAGTTATTTACCTTGGATTATTTTTTTTTTTTTAAGAGAAGGAAGAACAGAAATGAGTGACGCCTGCTGGCAAACAAGACTTGAAATTTGTTATTTATATTCAATATTTATTGGGTGTTATACTCTTGTGGCTAAAGTGTTCAAAAGCTGTGAATTAGAATAATAATGACTAAATATGTAAATTTGGTAACAGATGATAAAATATCAGTACTTAGTTGTTACAATTATTTCCAAGACTATATACCTTCCTGGAGCTGAGCCATAATCTTAAACATGCTCTATTTACGAGCAGTGCCTTTCTGCTCTTGACTAGTACGCCATGGCAATACAAACAAAATGGGATGAGTGATTAAGGTAAGCAATATGTGGCACTAGTATATGAGGGATGCTTGGTGAATGTGTTGTTGTATGAGAATGACTTTTTTTTCTTAGATATTTCTTTCCAATATTAGGGTGCGTCTTGTATGCCGGAAAATATGGTACTATTTATTTTAACATTTCACTCATCCTTTGACTGGGAGTTTCATTATGATTTCTTTGTAATTTTTTTTTTATCTTTTAACAGTGATTGCTTATAAAAGCAGCAAATCTCTTCCCTGAATCTCCCTGGACTGTGCGTTGTTATCTGTTGATGGCTGCTTCATGACGCATGGAACCACATCACACCTAAAAACGAGATAAATCCACATATTTTAAATAACATGACTATTATTACTCACTAGTGATGTTTAATGATTAAACTATTAATACAATGAACAGAAGTAAGCATAAAATGTTGCTTTTTGTAAACAAATTCAGGAATCTGGTCATAATGTTTTTATTTATTGTATCTGAAATCAGGATTTTTTTTAATTTGATTACAATTGTAGAATTCTAATTTTACAACATTACAAATAGCTAAAAATAACTTGTTCAATTTTTGTGCAAAAAGTGGATCACACCTAAGTTTTCTTAATTCTGTCATTGAACAACATGCTGATTGGACAATAAATATTAAAATTAGATCTCGATCAGCACAACTAAACATATCAGGTTCCAGACTGAGTTTTTGCAAAGACGCTTTCTGATTGGTTAACAAATATTTAAAAAAAAAATAGAATTCACCTGTTCTCAACTACGTCTGACCTGAACCAAGTTAGTTTTTGGCCTGAGTGAAAACACAAATTATGCCAAGCAATTTGGAACCTATCACGTGATCAGGAACTAAATAAATTCGATACACGAGCGCATCTCGCCAATGAGAACAGCGACAGCAAGCAACTCGTCAGACAAATGCACGTCACTCTATTGTGATTTAAGTTAAAAGCTAATTCTTACTTAGCACAATCCTAACTATCAGAGAATTCACTCAACTCCTTCACACAACAGCTTAGACTTACTTCCGTAAGTGTATTAACATTACATCTTCCAAACTTTCAAGAATGTTCTATTTCAACAGCAATCAAAGGAAGATAACTCTACTCAAACTAAATTTACACACATCCAATGTAAATTTGTTGTTTTAAACAAAAAGTTTAATTTCTAATCAAAAAGGTTACTGCTATATTCCACTTTTTGAAACTTTAATCACAAACTCTACAAAGCTTAACTCCTTAGTTAAACTCACAAACATCAGTCAAATGCGCACATATTTTTAGTTTAATGTTAATTAAACAAACTACAACAAAGTTTCAATCAAAATTCTATGCGTTTGTAAACCCCTTTACAATAAAATGAAAATTGTTTGTTAACCAAATTACTGCTTTGTCTTTTCTCAATTTTTTTTTATGCTTTCTTGTTCATTTTGTTGAAGAATAATATAAATTTATGGAGGATATATTTATCTTTTACACGCAGTCAAATTAAGCACACATCACATATCCCCTACACAATCAGTGCATTCTAGTATAAGTGACTAATTTCATTTGTTCTGGCATATATATATATATATATATATATATATATATAAACAGCTGTTATATCGGGAAAAGCTCTAAGTCAGTTAACAATAAATCTAAACTGGATTGCATGGGCTGTAAATTTTACCTTGTGCATATTTGATCAGCCAATATGAATATGTAGAGTTAGTCTACATGGATTAAATAAAAGTGAAAAATTAAAATCCGAGTGTTGTGCCCACAAATACAACATAATGCAAAGAAATTATTTATTTACATAGGCAAAAAAAGAAAACCAGTTTGAAATAATCATATATTTATGTATGCATTAACATTTGTTTTTGTTCAAATGTTCGACAAAATTTTCCATTTGTTAAAAGGTAGTTTGTAAAGTCATATGTCGCTTATCCTTTGAATTTAGCTCAACTTTCATTTCATTGGAGAAAAGAACATTCTTCTAGTCTTCTACGGTGAAATTTTTGTAATACTGAGCCCATTCAAGTCTCTTGGCTTTGTTGGCTTTGCTTATTAATGGCTTAAACCATCGTGTACAAGATTTGTAGCCTTGTTCTAACAGCCACTGATGGACTGTTGAAGAGGCAAGACTAACACCTTGCTCTTCGCTTAGACTGGCTGCAATTTCTTGGCTAGTTATAGTCCTATTCTTCGCAAGGGGTGTGATCAAGTTGCTTCGCAAGAAGAAAGACGGTGGGGATGGGGTAGATAATTACCAGCCTTAGGGCTCTTAGAATGTCCAAGTTTCCATTTTATAGTTTACTCGGATCATAGGTTTGTCCGGGTTCGGGTAAACTTAGATAAGATGGCTGGCGACTGGAAAATTGAGCTCATCATTATTTTACTAATGCTACAATAACTAATGGGGGCTGTGGGTGGGAATAAGTGGTGGGATTCTTTGAAATTAAAACTTAGGTCTTTTGCTGCTGATTTTAGTTGACGACTCAATATAGCAGGGTTAGCAGCGCGAAAGTCTTGTGAGGAAAAAGTTGATCGGGTGATAAAATCCCGTGTTAGTGGGGCCGTAGCTAAGGCGGAGCTGGCCTCCCTGCTTATCAAGAAGGATCAAACTCCGGTAGTTAGGGCTAGGCTAAAAAGAATATTTTGCGAGGCTATGAATATGGCCGCTTCATTGCGTGCAGAGGAAGCTCATAGGGAAACTAATCGGCATATCGCGCCATCACATTGCCGGACAAGCGGACTGTGACTACAGACGTGGGCATTTGTGAGGCTTTCCGTGACTACTTTCAGGATCTTTTCACCAGGGAGCCTGGTCTGAGCACTGCTTAGTTCGATGTCTATTTAGCTGACTTTCCCCGCCTTGAGGCGGCTGAAACGGCTAGGTGCGAGGGTCCCATCACAGTCGGAGATCTGGGATGCGCTGAAGAAGGTTGGCCTGGACAAGACTTCGGGATTAGATGGTCTTCTCTATGAAATGTACTTGAGGCGGTCGCCCGTCTTTGTCCCCTTGCTGGCACTGATTTTCAACAACTGGATAAAGCAGGGGTCTATACCCTAACGCTTCTCCAGGGGTGTGATGAAGTTGCTTCGCAAGAAGAAAGACGGTGGGGATGGAGTAGATAATTATCAGCCTTTGACAGAGTTGAATTTTTTAGCCAAGGTCTTAGCCAGCTGTCCTTTCTAGTCTGATTGGTCCTGAGCAGACTTGTGCTGTGAAGGACAGGACTATTTAGGACAACCTTCATTTGGTACGCTTGATCATCGAGCAAGTCGACAGTGATGCTGCGCTGATAAATTTGGATCAGTCCAAGGCTTTCGATAGGGTTAACCATCGGTTTCTGGAGGCTGTTCTTTCGGCGGACGGTTTCGGGCCTGACTTTTGCACTTGGACCCGACTGCTGTATGCGTGCCCCGGTGCGCTGGTAGAAGTGAATGGTGTAAGACCGAAACCTTTCATTTTGTCTCGCTCCATTCGTCAAGGATGTCCGCTGTCTCCATTGCTGTATGTTCTTGCGTTGGGACCTTTCCTGCGTAAGTTGAAGACGAATCCGGTCCTTCGCGGAATTTCCTTACCTGGGGCTACCACCTCGGCCAGGTACTCCGCCTATGCTGATGACGTTTCGGTTCTGGTGTCGAGCAGAGCCGAGATTAACGAAGTCAGCAAAGAAATCAAAGAGTATGAGATGGTGACAGGGGCCAAGAGCAACCGCGATAAGTCTGTTGGCTTGCGGTTGGGTTCGTGGAAATAAGTTTCTCTTCCCGGACCTTTTCTCTGCATGGACGGGCTGGTCAAGATACTCGGCATCTGGTTCGGTTCCGACCTCTTGTTGGAGGAGAGGGCGGAAGTATGTGCTTCGCACATCTACCCGATTCTCCTTTACCGACTCTCCGTGCTTCCACACCAGTCTGCCACTTTATTGTGGGGAGGCAGGGCCGCCACGGTTAGTCGCGAGATCTGCGTTGAGACTCGTCGACATACGCTTCGCATTACCTATCTAGACCGGACGTGTATGCAATTAGATGAGAACGGCGAATTCTGGAAGGAAGACGCCCGTAAAAATTTCCCATCATTGAGAAATGTGCGCTCGTGTAAGGAGGAGGCCGGTAGTACTCCTCGAGGCGTGGGCTCTTTCTATCATGAATGTTGACTTGCCCTCAAGCGACTCTTATGGGCAAAGGATGGCTTCTCCGATGTCTATCCGTTGTCCCGTAATGCATTATATCAGGTTTCAGTTAGGGGAAACGTTCAAGATGCTTTGATAGGCGAGCTCGGTCTGACGAAGTGGGAGGCTCGTTGCATATGGCCTTAGGCGCCCGGGTTGAAATGACTCACTAACGCTGAGGCATCATTCACCTAGCTAATATTCGTGGAGCCCTCTGGGTCGCCAAGAGACTTTGTTCGGCCGGTTTGGTAAAGTCGCCAAACTTCGTTCGCTGCAGTGGGGCGGTGGAGACCCTAGGTCACGCTTTTTTCCAGTGTAGTGTCGTAGCTGCGTTGTGCAAGTTTGTTGAAGACTTCATGGTTCGCATGCTGCGCGGAAAGATTTTTGTCCTCGAGTCCAGTTCCGTCTGTACCAATATAGTACCGCCGTTGACTAAGGTTAGGGTTCTTTTTTTAGTTAATAGGTATTGTTTCGTATTTGTGTTTGTAGCCTGTCCTTTTTTAGGTTAATATTTAGTGTTTTTGTTTTAGTTTATCTTATTTTGTGTAATTTATTCGTGTCTTCGTTCCTATAACGTTTGTTTTTGTATTTTTCATTTGAACTGTTTTAATTTTGTTTGTTTGTGATCAATTGTTCATGTCAGTTTTTTTATTGTATTGTTAATTTATTTACCGTATTTAATTGTATTTCTTTGTTTGAAAGAAATTTTGTGAATATTGTCTTAATTTTGTTTTCGCTTCTTGGCGAACTTTGTTTATTAACCTTTTTTGATGTTTTATTTCCTTTACGCCTATAGGCGTCCCTTGTTCTAACCCCCTCCTATTCCCGTCTTATATTTTAAAAAAGTGAGGAAAAAGCCCAGAAAACTCCTTCCTTTCACATTAAAAAAAAGAAAAAAATTGTTGGGCGACTATAGAAGGTCCATAAAAAAAGATTTATTTTCAATCAAAAAACACCCGCCTGTTGCTCAAGGGGACATCTGTTCATCATGATTGGTGGGAGGTCAGTGTCCGAACACTGATGGTGGAATGTAACTATTTTGGCTTTCGAGGCATTGAATGTGACCAGTCAGTTTTTCGCCCAGTTTTTTATCAGGGAAGCAATCCTTTGTGGGTGGGGGTTGCATTGATTGCGAGAATTTTGTAGCAGTGCATCTCAGACCAGAAACCAGGTTTGTTCTCAATGTTCAGCTTCTTCTAGCCAAACACTTGTGGATTAAAAATAACTCTTCAAATTATTACCCACAAAATAAAATCATGAGACAAGATTGTAGCTGTAGGCAAATTTTATTTGGTTGCAACCTTTTGCTGTCGACGAGCATGGTCAAGGTGTGGTGAGTAGGGTGAATGCTCTAATCAGTGTCTGGGTGAGTATATTTCTATATAAAAACATCTAATAATTTTTTTATATATAAAATAGTTATTTTACAGATATCATTATTTTATGCAGAGGGTACAGGGAACTGACCACTTTTCCTGCATCTTTCGTGATGGATTTTATGTATGAGCTCCACTTGTGATCTGGGTTGAGTCTATATCAATAGGTGCTCAAGGGGACATCTGTTCATCGTGATTGGTGGTAGTTCAGTGTCCGAACAGTGATGATGGAATGTAACTATTTTGTCTTTCGATGCATTGAATGTGACCAGCCAGTTTTTCCCCCACTGAGCTGTTAAAGCTAGGTCAGAAGAGATATCAGGTGCCAAGTCGTCTAGATTTTAAGAGGAGCTCCCATATAACCGCTGTATTATCAGAACAGATATTCACAAATGATTGTAGTATACTCTTAGGCAGATAATTTATATAAAGTAGAAAGAGGGTTGGTCAGAGAAGCAACCCTTGGGATGGGACGCCTGCACTGATCGCTTGGATCTCGGAGGAGTGGCCGTTAGAAACAACCTTCAAGGACCTACCTGTTAAGGACTTGATAATTGAGAAGACTCATTCCAGTGATTCCATAGAGAGCTTTTGCAGCATCCCTCTATACCACATCTTGTCAAAAGTCTTTGAAATAGCTAATGCGATCGTCCCTAAGATGTATTTATTGTCTAGTGCTGATATATCCCGGAAAGGGATATATTTGTTTGAAGTAGCAAAGTGGTTGTTCGCTACTGTAACCGGGTAGGACAATCTAGCAAGTAACCATAATGGACTGGACCTCGTTGTAGTGGTAGGAAATAGGCATAGGCAATAAGCGAAGACAAAAGGCGTCGTCCCTGTACCTCCACATCAGTCTGTATTTATGGCTGACACCAGCCAATCATATTACTCTGAGGAGGAACCCAGGTGTATGCATATTCATTACATCAAATGCCTCACTGATTTTGTGTGTAATGTTATTTAGGATATCAGCTTGTCGCTCGTGAATTGTCCCTGTAGAGATGATCAACAGCCAACTTGATGATTATAGCTTCAAAAAGTTTGCTAATGGCACTGAGGAAGTTGAAGAATCTGCAATAAGACGATGATGAGCGCTCGCCAATATTCTTTAAAACAAGGCAGGCACTTGACACCTTCCACAGCCTTGGGAAGGATTTATCCTTCAAGCAGCGTTTAAATAATTTCGCTAAGGCCGGGGATAACTTAGGGTTAACATTCTTAAGAACAACCATGGGATTTTATCTGGACCGGTAGCCTTCTTAGAGTCAAGACTTTTAATATGTCTTGAGACTTCCCGGTGTGTGAGAAAAATAGTACTGAGATTGTGCTCAGTAGGATATGAGAAGTCGGGAAGGCGATGGCCTTTTTTATCTAACGTTGAATTAGAGACGTAACAGGAAGTATAAGTGACAATAACGAAATATTTATTTACTAGATTTAATATCCCTATCGACAGAAAGTTTAAATAAGATAGGCTTGTCCGTATGTTATAAGTGTTTGTATCGCGTGAGCTAAGAAGGTGCAGCATGTTACTTTTTGTGTAACGATGGCGTTGAGAAGTATTAAAGCTGTCGCATTTCGACTATTATGTTTGACAATAAATAATTGTTAAAAGACTTTCATATTAATGCAGAAAATTTAATTGTGATTTTAAGTTGGGTCGAGTTCAGGTTTCTTTTTTGGACGCCATGTTTGGTTTAGGTGTGTCGCCGAGGTGTCTATCAGCCATTGTTTTTTACGTTGTGACTAAATGTTTGAATTAAGAGGAAAGTTACTGGAACGCATTTTCTTTCAAATCCATGTATACGTAACACTTTGGAAAAATATGGATTTTTTATGTGTAGATGTCGCCATGATGATAAAATAATCGAAGGCTGATTGTCGCCATCTTTAGGATTGTGAATACAAAAACTGTTTGTCTTCAAAAAGTTGTATAAACGTAGTCTGCGTTAGATGTCATCATTCGTATACATGTGTATTTCTGTTTAACATATTTCTGTGTAAATGTCTGTTTTTCTTGATCAGAGCTTTGTCCTTAGTATAAAAAAAAGTTGAAATTTAGAAAGTTGGGTTGTTATTTGCAATGATTTTAATTGGTTTGATTTTGAAATACTGTCGTAGTAGAAGCTATGTTATGTTCCATTGCATAATTTTGATTTTTTTTATCTCGGAAGTTTATCTGTTTGTAGCGTGTCGATATTTAGCTGTAGTTATTGTCTTTTATTTTATTTTTTATTTTTTTAAGCTTTCTAGACTGTTTTAGCTGGTGAGCACTCATTTCCATCTCAGTATCCCTCCTTCAGCGTGGTTCGTGCCATTAGCAAACTATTCGAGTCTATTATCTACAAGGTGATAGTTGATAACCTGCTGTGTGACAAACCTTATGGACTGTTCTCCTTTCATCCAACTGAGGATGTTATACCTGTCATCTTCCAAATAAACAGCGAGGCGCTCAATGGCAGCTTTGTTACCAAATCAAATTTCTTTGGACATCTCAAAAGCTTTTGGCAGAATGTGGCACTGGTGCTTGCTGGATAAATTCTACAAGTGTGACATCACTGGATGAGTTAAGCCTCCATGCGTTGAACATCAATTTTTCTAAAGTTCACTCCAGAACTCAAGTGGGACTCATATATACTCTTCATTGATGCTGTCAAAATGGTCGGCTCGTTCTATCGCCTCAGGAAACACTCGACATCTTATACACCGCTTAATCTTTACAAGAGTCATATGTAGTCCCAAAATGATGTATTACTGTCATATCAGACCAGGAACTACTGGACCTACACTTTCCAAACATAATAGAATTTAGAATCGTTTACGAAATCTTGTGTGAGAAATCTTATTTTCAAAACTGCAATCTCTTTTCCTACAAAAGCAACGTTACAAGCATGTCGCTGTTTCCATGGCAATTGTTCCGAAGAGTTCTCTTCTTTATTCCAATCAGTTCAGACCTATACGGCTAGAAAACATCATGCTACTCCAGGAAGCCGAAGCACTCTCATCTCCTTCATGTTCCAAACGTATGATAGACTTTCCACTCAAACAAGTTTTTTTTTTTTGTTTTTTTTTTTTTTTTTTCACAAGAACTATCACTACGTGGGACAAACACCCGCGTGCTTGGATACTCTTCCCTGAACACTTGAATCTTCATCAGTGGTTATCTGTTAACTTCATATTTTTTATTTTCTACCATCAACTCTTTCAATCATATCACACACCCCATTCATACTGTTTCAACTCTAACTCTATACCTGAAGTGACTCTCGAGCATTCCATTTTACGAAATTTAGTAATATTTAAAAAAGAAAATTTCTTTTGTGAGGCAGGGCCAAACAATATTCACCTCTATGCAGCAATTCATTCAATATGGAAAAATCTATTTAAGGCCAATTGAGCTCTCCACTTCAGATTGATAGTGAGTACATCACATAAACTTTTGCGTATATGACAATTTTGTTGTTGCTGTTTTTTGTCAACCACAAAGACAAACATTTCTCTCGATGGTTCCCAATTCGGTTAGATCAACCAGTAACTTACCTTCCTTAAGAAGCTGGATATATTACTTGGCCTGTTGTACGAATTCTATTCAACAAATGAGTGGTATTTTTAAAAGGAATTTGAGGAGGTCTCCGCTTGTTCGAGTTTTCTTTCTCATTTCAGGTTTTCGTTAGTGTTACTTTTATTTTTTTTGATTCTTGAAAATTCCCTCTGACAATTTTGTCTGTTTTCTTAATTTTGTAGGGATACAGAAGGCGCCTTTTCCCTTTGGTGGAAAATATGTCCCGTGGTCATATGACGACCGCTTTGTGACGTCATTCCATACAGTAACCCAAAGCAGGAATTGATTTTCAATTCGCGAATAGCAACCAAACGAGAAGGATGCTTTCTTCTATCCTGGGCTTTTGACACAGGCTGAATCTAAATCTGCCTCCCCAGCTTACAAGCACATTATGCCGCTTCCTTTTGGGACATAGATGAATTCGGCCAGTTTAAATCTGGTGTCCTAAAAATGGTTACTCCAGGTCAGGAATATCTTCAAATTATATGTAAGGTCTTTCCTTTTTGTTCCTCTTTTTACTTTGCTTTAATGTGTAGATATATGTAATATAGAGTTTTCTACGTGGTGCACGTGTATATATGTATATTTATAGCTTTGTGTATATCTTAGTATTACAAAAGTCTCTCTGAGAACAAAACATGTTTGTCATTCTTTTTCCTTTCAGCCATTCCGTTATTAGTATAGGTTATCGGCCACACAGTTTACCGACTATTTTGTGTTAGGAAGAATAACGTGTTTTAGCCTTCCAGTAGCACACCGATACTAATATTAGCATTAGCGTAGCTATTGATACACTAACACTGAATGCGTATATAGAAAGACGAAATACGAGAGCGTAACAAACAAAATATTTAATAAGGCAAACAACTTACATACATATATTAAAAAGATTTACATATGTCCCGAAACAAATGATTGTTCATATTGTCCAAAGGAACGAGAAGGTTTACAAAACGAGAACAGAAAAATAACATACCAGCTATATGGCCTTTTGTAGTCCACAGATAAGTGAATAGAAATTACGTTTTTCTTTCGCTAGGCTGTGCACATGTTGACCAGTTTCCACGTGTGGGGATGCCCTGGAGGTCAGAAAGGTAAAGAGACCGTTCATCAAAAAACGGAAGCAAGAACTAAAAAGGGACAGAAGAGTTCTCCTCTCCAAAGGGGCCAAACTCCCATGAGCTCAACAACTGTGGTCTCCCTACACCGTTCTACCCTGTCCGTGATCTACGGTGTTGTTGTATCATGTATATAAAAATCTCCATAACGGGAGAAACGTAAACAGGGGATAAATATTTCTTTCCCTCGCACACGTTACAATTTTATCTTTTTTATTTCTCGTTTTTGGGACCTTTTTCTTTTTTTTTCTTTTTTTTTTTTTTGTTGTTAATTTGTATAAATCCTCTACAGCCTTGCCGAATACCGAGTCGGGTCATATAAAAGAACTCCTACGAATAGTGTAAGATGAAAAAATAAATAAATAAAAGATGAAAAAAACTACTAAGTCCGGGTAAAATTCACCTCAGTTTATTCACAGAAAATAATTCTGTCTATGTCTGATATGTCCTGAAAAGGGATATATTTGTTCGAAGTAGCAAAGTGGTTTTGGACTATTGTAACCGAGTAGGACAATCTAGCAGGTAACTGTAATGGACTGGTCCTCGTCGTAGTGGTAGGCAATAGGCGAAGACTATGGGCGTAGCCAATAGGCGAAGACTATGGGCGTAGCCAATAGGCGTCCAATAGTCGTCGTCCTGTACCTCCACGCCAGTCTGTATTTATGGCTGACACTAGCCAATCATATTACTCTGAGGGGGAACCCAGGTGTATACATATTCATTACATCAATGTCTTACGAAAAAAAAAAAAAGGAAGTCGAACACAATAAAATCTGTTCTGCAATATAAAGACAAGATTCAAATTTTTCATGCGTAACATTACATTTTATTAAACTCTGAACTTCGTCAATCACTATCGTGGGTGTGTGGCTTTGGAGCTTTCTTCGAACGTGGAAATTACATTCTTACAACCCAAAAATATTTTCGGCTTTAAATAATCCAAAATGGTTTATGAGCCGAAAAAACAAAGAAATAAATACATACAAATTGAACTATTTTAATTAATTTAAAGCCGCATTTAAAACCGTCAATTCTAAATAATGTTTCCCAAAAAACAAAAACACAAAATAAAAACCTTTGACATAGATTCGTAAATATCCAATTTGTGTACATTTTTTTTATTTAATGCAAAAATATTTACATACCAGTCCGTTATCTAATTTATTCTTGATATTGTTGGAAACGAAATGATTTGTCGGGGTAAATAGTGTCGTAATCTGTCGGAACAACAATTCTTTAACAAACATAACTGGCCACTTAAACACCCAAAGCTCAGATGACAAAAACAAACCTTAATTTCGACCAGCTCCGCGCATCCACTTCCGGTATAGCGTCAAAAATACCAGGGTCATAAAACATCCTTTCTGACCAAGTCGCAAAATCCCACGCAGTTTGTGACGTTTCTGAGTCACTGAATCACCATAAAAACAATGCTGATTTCTCCCATGAATGCTGATTCGACCAGGGAGGCATTAGCAACGGGTACCCACGGCAAGCAAGTTTAACCAGGCCATCAACAGTGACACCAAAGCGTGTCCACTAACAGCGATGAAACCAGCGGCGGCAGCAGAGACTAACTCTCCACTAATACAATGCGATAATTCGCGGAAAATTTCTCCCCCGAGTCTATCTCACCCAACTACATATGCGTGTTGAACTTTGTAGATCACGGTAAATAAGAATTTTCACCTATATTAACAACGTCTTATCTCCATTTGTTGCTTTGACACTTCCACAATTTTTTATTGTTAACAGTAAAGCCGCCTGTTGTGTCCCCGAGAGTACGCGTCTGTTATAATATCGGTGTTCGGTTACTACAGTACAGAAACTATATGGTTTTACTTCCCCTTTGTCCGTCCCTTTTTTAGTTTAGTTACCTTCTTTTAGATTGGTCACTGTTTTGGATACTTCCGGTTAGCCTTTCACCAGAACCCCTCACAATAAAGGCATGACACCAAGTACATGGTCGGTAATTTTTATCTTCCTAATCTTACCCTCAATGTTACCATCACCAGTTTGTAACTTTTATTATCTTTTCTGTCAGTATTTGCCTATTTTATTAGCAAATCATTATTCGGACATTTGTTATATGTAGCCATATATCATATTTTTATTTTACGTATGTATCTCTCCGTGTAGAATCCTTTCAACATGTGTCCACTGTCCACACACACTGTTACAAAATGTAACCTTCTTCTAACTTCTTTTTCAGGAACTCACCACAACATTGAAATGTATTCCTGTGGCAAACTTTATGCATATTCATTTAAACGACATATTCGCTACATTTCTTTACCCATTTAAACAAATGGTCTTACTTATTGTATGTTCAGCCTCCGGTTGCTTTTGTCATATTTCTTGTTACCCTTGTTTGTTTTTATTTTAAGAATAACTAGTCTTATTTATAAATATTTATTTCTTTTCCTAGTTTTACCCTTTTGGTTATTAATAAACCTACCGATGAACGTGACTCCGTCTTCAGAGCCTTAATTGCCTTAAGCGGTTTATCTGTCTGTGTCCTACCAATCAGTTTCTGCTTTAATGTGTATCCTACCACCACATTTGTATCCTACATTATCAAGGCATTATTCTGACTTTTTTCTCGATAGGTTAAAAAACATTCAGAATGTTTTTATTTAAATGATTCAAATATCGTTTCATGATTTTTTAGTCAAATTTCTTATTTTATATATATATTTTTTATTTTAAATTTTATAATACAACAATAAATGGTACCCCTCCTTCAGTTTTTGCTTTCCCCCTTACGTTAGCTAATGTAGGATACACATGTGGTGGTAGGATGCACTGATCGGTAGGACACACGCTAAAGCGGTACTGAATTCTTCTTACAAACTATACACTTTGAATGATTTTGGTACGGTTTCGAATTCTACTGCATCCAGTTGCACACTCAATGGCTATTATTCAAATTTAACACATGAAACAATTTGAAATGTATCAACTTGCTCTGTGTGCTCAAACGTAAAACTGGAAAAAATATTTTAATATATTTTTAATCATTTCACCCCAAGCAAGGCGATAATGTCACTAGAATGCAAGGATGACAAGGAGTGAAAAAAAAATGAGAAGACTTTAGTGAGAAGTGAGGAAAAATGACAAGAAAAGAAACAGGGTTTAAAAAGACGGAAGATGGCGATTGATATTGCATTTAAATTTTTGATAATTGTAGGTGGCAGGGAAGTAAGGAATTGGAAGGGTTTTTCACAGGCGGAAAGTGCGAGAAAAGAAACTATTACAATAGAACTGATGGTTGCATCTGGCTAGTTTAACAATAAAACGGTGATACCTAATTGCCAATCTAGTAGCACACTTAAATTCCTGCAGTCGAGACATTAACGAGAACAGCTCATCAAGACAATTGCGATGAAAATATTTGTAGAAAAGACACAATATGTCGGGATAGTAACATTCGAGATGCCAGTTCAGGAACAATTACATTAGAGATCCTTCTTTGAATTTTGTCAAGGATCGCGAGATATATCGTAAAGGCATTCTTTCATAAATTGTTTATTCAACGTCATTTTTCCCAGTATAAAAATATTTTCTTATGGGAATTTCCTATATAGAAAGAAAATTGTTCATCAGGTGCACAAAAAGGGTGCTTATTCAGTGTGAAATAGAACAGAAAGACTTGGTTTATTTGCAGTAGATTTATGTGAAAAGAAAAATAAGGTATAAAGGCATGCTCAAAATATTATTTTGAATGCCTAATAAAAATCAAGATAAATAGAAAAAGTGTTCATGTAAAAGTGGGATATATTAGTTGATAAAGTTAATGTCTTTGGTAGAAGGGCATGGCGAAAGATCATATAATGTTGTTAAAGTTCTGAGTCGATAGGTCAATTGTAGTATCGAAACGTTTGTTGAAGAATGAAATCTATTGAATGCAGAATCGTGGTAGGAGGATGTATCTTCAAGGAAAACTTGATCAGCTTGTAGGTAATTTCAAAAGAGCAAAGTATCATTTTTGTCCGTAAGTTGCCCATTGGGGTGGAATGAATAATGGCTCAAAATGAGAAATCACAGAGACGTGTTCCAATTCCAATCGGGTTCGTTGCATTCACTTACGCACAAATATCATTGGGAAAAGTATGAATCCATCTCTTCACCCCCCCCCCCCCAGCTATGGATTGAAAAGCAGAACAGACAGGGTCATATAGTTTTAGCTGGCAGCTAGTCTACCGCAGAATGACACGGCAAATTACTGCGGGAAAATCTTCTGCCTAGTCATGAATCGAAAGAGACATGATCACCCAAACGTGTATCACATATGGTATTTAACTGACTGGTTGATCGGATTATTTAGTTGGCCACATGATGTTTCGGATGATGATGCTTCTCTTCACGCAGAATATGGTAATTGAATTGTTTGTACTCATCTCTCCTCACGATCCACTCTGACGAGGAGAGAATGAATAGCGATTTAAACCAGTCGACAAACTCAAGAATAGCTTTTCAAATTATCGTAGATAATCGCATTATAATTATTATAATTTCAAATTATCACAAATTTCAAATTCTATTGTTCTGATTGGTGGAAAATTTTCTCATTGGGTATAAAATAAAGTTTGGACGTGTTTTAATATGGTATTTATTCGTGTATGTAATTGTGTTAGAAATAGTGTTCATTTCCTATATTCTCAAGTGAAACCAAGTCAATTCAAATAAATCTTCAAATGAATAAACTAATATTTGTTAGTCTTTGCATTATTTTAGTGTAAGTTCTTCGACGGTTTATGTCCGTTGAGTGCCAGGTCGTAGTTCGAACCACTGAAGGAGTTCAGCTCCAAATACTTGGGAGCAACCCTGTCAAAAGATGGCGCCTGCAACTGAGAAATCCGCACACGGATTGCCACAGCCACAGCAGCGATGGACAGACAGCGATGGAGCAGTGCCATAGCCTGTTCAACTGTCGAATTCTCTGCCTTGAGCAGAGAGGAACCCAGACGAAGCTTTGCCGAAGGGCAAAGTTTTACTCGGGGAGGTAGACAGGCCCGGACGAATTAATTCGGGTTCTACGGGAATATTTTTGACCGAGCATATGGGCTCGGAGAACCCACGGTAAACTCGGCTTTGTGCCACATACATCATTTGTGGCGAGAGGCTGTTAAATATAGCAGTGATGGACAGACCGAAAAGAATATAGAAAAACAATATCAGCTTCCAGACCAAGTTCAATCTCTACAAATCGCTGGTTATATCCATCTTCCTCTACAAGTGTGAGAATTGGACACTCTTGGTTAAGGCAAGAAAAAAAAACGATCCAGGCATTCGGGAACAAATACTTGAGAAAGGTTCTGCTTTTGAGCATAAATCCAATGACTATGTTCGGAGCAAGATCCGACAGGAATCTCCTCGCCACTATTAAGCGTCGGAAGATGTCATGGCTTGGCCACGTCACACGGCGTAACAGCCTCTGCAAGACAATCATGCAAGGCACCGTTGAAGGCGGACGCAAGGTAGGACGGCAACGCAAAAGCTGGTCACATAACATCAAAGAGTAGGCATCATTCCCATCACTCTAATCTGTATCTGGACACATATTTCTGGTTTTGAATTCATATTCACTAAATTTGTCTCGAATTTCCTGAAGATAGATTTTCATAGACTAAAGAAGGTTCGTGGCAACAAGGATGTTCACATGCTTTTATTGCAGGGCCTTGCTTGTTTTGTTCAACCTCCTCCAGGATGATCTGTTATCAGTGCACTCAGGTGTTCTTTCATTGTCACAATGCCGGAACTCCTGAAAGTCACCGTCAACAGATCACACTAGAGTAGGTTGTCTGTATGTTCTACCCTTAAGTCCGTCCTGATGATTGGAGCAGTCAAGGGACTGATGATGATGATGATGACTGTAACTTCGCTTACTATTTTAGCCTAAAGATAAAACAACATTTCCATAATTACAGTCAACCATTTTGTAACTACTTCCACCAATGAAAACAGAGTTGATACTAATTTTCTAAGCCAAACAAAGGTGTTATTGATTATGATGTGTATCTGGTTAAAAACAGATGAGGCATGTGTGAAGGCTATTATTGATGGAGCATTTGATTATTGTAAATAAAACCGGATGAAAGAAGTATTGTTCCTTTTATTAAAAAGACTGAAGAGAATTTTAATTTGTAGTGGTTAGAAAGCTAACCTCATGGGCCATGCTCTAGTGCAGGGGCGGGGACCTACGGTATGTGTGCCACACGTGGCACGCGAAGCAATTTCCAATGGCACGCAGCAACAAATGACATCACGAAGTCCGAACCAATAACTACTACAAAGAAAAGAAGATATTTAACTGTTTCAATTTTAATATATACTAAAGTATATATACTACTAGCAGCATGGTCCGGCGTTGCCCGTGCTTGATTCAAAAATCGTACGACTCATACTTGACTTAAAATATTTTTGCCCTTCCTTGCCTTTAAAGGAGTGACCTTTGCCGTACTGATGTTGCAATCTGTCTTACTTCTTGTCTATCTCACACTGCGAATTTTTTCTAAGCTATATACTAAACATTAAATCTGTTACGAAAAAAGAACTAAACAAAATGAACACAAAACGATCAGCTTTAAAAAAGGACTTGTAACTGGAAAAACCGAATGAAAAATAAATGTTAACAACAAATACTTTTTCACACCCAACCCATTTGTGCGGAATCAGAATCAACGTTGAGTTTAAGCAAGCGAATGAGCCAATTGGAGTAAAGTGCCATGCAGATTTAAATTTTTCCCACTTGTAACGTATGCAGCTATCGATTTTTTTTTGCATGCTAGCCAATAGAATCTTCCTGCCTATTCGTGGCAGCCAGCTATTGGCTTTCCCTCTGGCCAGTACAAAATGGCCGCAAACTATATGAAAACTGTCGTAGAAGCATGAACAAATCGATTATTTCCACTATCGATGGGAGTTGGGAAATACAAAGTCGGTCTTGGACTTCCCGCTAACTTGGAGCATGTGCATGTAAATTTTGGTGCAAATCCGTCGAAAAATGCGACCGTGCATTCGTTACACACACACACACACACACACACACACACACACACACACACACACACACACACACACACACACATCCTGCCTTTTATAGATAGAGATATATTGCTATATAAAATATATTGTAAAACAGATATATTGACCTTGACTTGTATAAAAATACGTATGCCGTTGGCACACTGAATTATTTTAAAACCCTAAGTCGGCACATAGTTAGCAAAAGGTTGCCGACGTCTGCTCTAGTGCATGGTTGTCCAACCTTTTTTCCGCATGGGACAAATTAGAAATTTAGGTATATTCACCTGGCCACATAAGTACTTGATATAAGTTCAAAAACGTTGTGAATATCAAATTTTAATAACAAATATATATAATTACAAAAATACTGTATTATTGACAGTAAAAAAAAGAAATTATACATACACAAAATAAAATAAATTCATTGTGATTTTTGACATTGCTTTCATTTTATAACATTGTCAATATCTTCTTTTATGGTAATAGTCCTTATTCTAAGAATGATAGTTAAATGGAAATCACTCAACCTATTTCTTTCAGTAGTTTTAATATTTTTCATGCATGAAAATAATTGTTCACTGCAGTATGTACTGCCCCACATGCATAAGAGATTTCTAGATAAGCTCAATAGTTTTTATTTAGCTCTGATTCTGACCCACGCAAGAGCCGGTCTGTCTGAACAAAGTCCTTTATTCCCTTCCTGTTTTAGTGCAATGGGGAAGTGAACCTACTAGCATAATCTGAGAATAATTTTCTCGACATACGTTACTAAAGTAAATGAAAATATACCTAAAGATCTTAGGGCGGAGTGGCTAGCATGGAAATATTAAGTAGGTCGCAGTGCGATCCGCGGGCCGTGGCTAAGGACATCCCTGTTAGTGAGTTTATACTTTTTCTTCTTGCACCCTGTCCCTTCAGGACATAAACCGTCATGGATTTTCTTAAGTTCCTATCTTTTACAGCTCTAAGTAATATTTGGCTCTTTACTTTCCATCTCTGTCTCTGTTCCGCCATCCGTCTATACAAGTTCATTTGGTAAATTACTCGGTGTTTTCCGCTGCCCCACTTGCTTATAAATATATTCCGTGAATGTCAGTTATTTTTTTTTGTTTGTTTTTTTATATAATCAGTTCACCCCAGGCAAGGTGATAATGCTACTAAGACGCAAAGGGCAAGACGAAAGAGAATGAAAAGACTTTAGAAGGAGCCGGAAATCTAATCCTAATCAGGAAACAACTGATAAAACTCCTGTGCAAAAGACCGGGTAGGAGTGTGAAGCGGGCGACAGCTGAACATATCCACTCCTATATCCCAGTCCTTCTTTTATTATGTGTGACTTTTTTTTTATTCTAAGTACAGTTGTCCTTTTAGTTTCCATTTTCTCTAAAACTTCCTCATTGTTCACATGTTCCGTCTATGATATTCTCAGCATTCTCCTGTAGAACCACATTTCTGCTGCCGCAAGTTTCCTCCATCAGTGAGGAAATTGTTCAGGATTTACTACCATATAGGGGGATTTATATTAGTGTATAATATTCAGTTCAGTACTTTTTTCTTTGTTTCTAACGGATTTTTTTTCATTTCGTAATACTTTGTTTAGCTTCTGTAAGGCATCTTATTTTATTTCAATATGCCCTTGGTTTTCCGTGTAACATTAAACTTCCGCATTTGCTTGATTTTAACATGTCCACTTTGTAACTCGCATGTTGGGCTGTCCATCTTGCCAACGACTAGACATTCTGTCTTATAATTAACGTTTAATCATATTAAATTAACCCAGAACATTTACTGTGAACAAACCATCTGCATACGGATAGAAAATGCATTTGATCCTTCTTCTTCTTCTTCTTCTTTTTCTTCTTCTTCTTCTTCTGTGAGGTGTACCCCTTCAGGACGTTGGTAATATTGGCTCTCCACTGCTTTCTATCTTTCGTAGCTATTAGCAAAGTTTGTCTTTTTGTTATTTTACCCAGTCTCTGGTCTGCCATCTATTTACACATTCCCTATTGTCTTCAATATATCCTGAGAGTGTCAGATTCTCTCGGCCTTCTTTCCTCAAATTTTAACTCTCATTATGATTCTAAGAATAAGAGTCTTTTTTATTATCCTTGAAAGTTCATTGTTACATGTTCAATGAATGGAATGCTCTGTATCCCTCGGTAGAACTACATTTCTTTTGCTTCAAGTCTCTCCTTCATCTGTGAGAAGATTGTCCAACGTATTTCATGGACGGTACAAAATGGCAGAAAGGAAAATGAATGTAAACATGCTTCGCTCTCTAAGAGAGTTTTATAATGCTAAGTCGTACACAAAATGATACACATTTATCCGTGTCCCACACAGAGAAACTATATAACATGTTTACAACAGCAGGCTGTGTGTAAAAAAGAGAGCCTTATTTGAAATATTTCCCGAGAGGAAAACTGGAATTACGGCGGTTTCTCTATGAATCTGGTAAGACCATGTATTTTTTCCTGTAAAACCTACTGTCGGCTAGGGGAATCCTTCTACCCCGGGCTTTACATCGCAACTCTCCTTCGTCACTCTATATCCTGGCGCCGCTCACCCGCTGTCACCTGACCCTCGTGACTTTACCTTAATAAAAGAGAGATAACTGCCTTTGGTACCCCTACAGTGTAATTTAATGTAAAAATCTTCTTTTTTAAAAAATTATAATAGAGTCTATAGGTAACGATTGGTCGTGTTTATACTTTAGTGTATGACTATTTATATGGTAAGTACTCTCTAGCACTCTGCTTAAATTCAAAAAGTCTAGGTACCACACCGAAGAGCTCATCTGAACAATTACCTTAAAAATATTTATAAAAAAAAATAAAAAAGTGGCAACCTTGCAGCGGTTAGAACGTAACTGAAGTCGAGCCGTCATGTTAAATAATAGTTACACAGACTATTATTTTTAGGGGGAGCGTAACTCGGCTCCGACTTCCGGAGGCTGACATTCGGGGTCAGATGTGAGCCATAATAGGGAAAATGTTTATTGGCTGAGCTAGCGTGGGAAAGATAGATAAGAGAAAGGTTTGAGGAGTTGCTTCTTACCAGTCAAGCGAAGTAGACGTGTTCTCTTTCGTGTCCGAAACGGCTCCCCAGTGAGGGGGATGACTCTCACTAGATATGAGCATGTCGACATGAGTAATAAAAATAGTTATGTTAAAATTCTCTGTGTTTGAAGTCCTTCATTGCTGAACCAAAACAATTAGCGATCGCCGGCCAAGAGAAGACGAAATGAGACCACACACCCAACAAGGAAGCTATGCAACATATTATCGAATTGGCGCCGTTGACCAGAACTTCCTAACATGGTGGTGGAGCAGAATTAGGGTTACAGTACAACGTGGAAAAGTTCGGAGAAAATGTTCAAAGACACTAAAGCGACAGAAAACTCATGGATAATAAGAAATAAAAGAAAAAGTAATCAAGACATAAGAACAGAAAAAAACTGTAAGTACGATGATATTACTAAGTTCTACTGCTCTCTCTTTCTCACACACACACACACACACACACACACACACACACATCTAAACAAACTAAAATAAGAAGTAATGATGAAAAAAATCTAGTAGGAAAAAAAGTAAAAAGTGTAAGTTGACTGGTTTTGTTGCATGTGCGAGCGAACAGGTTTTGATGGACAGATAAGAAAAAGTTATGAGAAAAGGACGAATAGGAAAGAAAAAAAGAAAGGACACGGTATGAACAGTGAAGAGTCACATTCATGCATACACCCTAATGCGACAATGTCAATTTTGATGAAACATTTTAGTGAGAGACTGATTTTTGTTGTTTTGTTTTGTCTTTCAACAAAAGTTTAGAATTATTTTGTTAATCGTAATTAACTGACAAATGTTTGTTTTGTTCATTTTTGTAACAGTTGAATTCTTTTTTTTTAATTTAAGAGCCGTGCGTGTGTCCTTTTGCCTTCATTGGTTGAATTGTATAATGAAGTTGTTAATTGGTGAATTTTGTGGAAAAATTAAGTTAATTAATTGGTTGTGGGTATAAGTAGATTCGGCTTGCATAGTTTGGGATTTCCGAATGTGTATGGGTCTGTATCCTGGGTGATGGCAGTGAGGGGGGGGGGTTGTCACACCTGACTATGAAGATACGGAAACCGGATAATGTTGAGTGTAAATGGTAGCTGTAAGCTGTGAAGTATTCATCACCCTAGGATATTCCACCGAGCCGTGCAATGGCTCTGACAACCAAAAGGAACCGGTCAAGTGGCTTGTGGAATGTCAGGTCTTGATATACGACTAAGGGGAAAAATCCTTGTTACCACGGTAAACCTAGTAATGGATTAGTTAGGAGATGCTGAGCGGATGTTTTTGTTTTCGTCGTGTGTGGGGGGGGGATGCAGGAGCAGACGGAATTGAAATTGTACGAGTTGAGTTTTGACACCCAGAGGCGGATGGTTAATAATAACAATTATAGAAAATTAATGGTGGTAATTTTGTGGACATATTTTTTCAAGTAAATCTAGTAATACGCAAATAACAAAGTAATTAATTGATTATGGTTGAATAAATAGGGTGATAATGGACCATGTGTTTTATGTCACTGTGAGTAGGAAATATATCATAACATATTTAAAGTGTAAAAATTAGATGGCAAGGACGTGACTCTGTTATGGAACTGGTTAACGCTGTGGCATGTATTGTGTGATTTTTGAACCAGTATTTTTTTCGTTCTTTTTCAGGAATCGTATATGTTCATATGGAAGGGGTCACGTGACCGACGCCTAATGAAGAAAAAATGTAAGGACCGCGTCTTGCAGATACGAAAGAGTAAAGGGTATTTTAGTGTAAAATAGTTGAAATAAAATTCAGAAATGGATCTTTTTAATGATTGGGTAAGGTGTGTTAAGTTTGGTAGACTATTATTTTTTAGGGGAAGTGTATCTCGGCTGCAACTTCCGGAGGTTGACATTCGAAGTCAGATGTGAGCCATAATAGGGGAGTCGATTTTGACTAGCTGAGCTAGCGTGGGAATGATAGATAGGAGAAGGGTTTGAGGAGTACCTTCTTATCCGTAAAGTAGCCGTGTTCTCTTTCGTGTCCGAAACGGCTCCTCAGTGAGGGAGACGACTCCGACTGGATAGTTAGATAATGTACACGTTGACATGAGTAATAAAAATAGTTAAGTTGAAATTCTCTGTGTTTGAAGTCTCTCATTGCTGAACCAAAACAATTAGCGATCGCCAGCCAAGAGAAGACGGGATGAGACCACCTCCACCTGGGTGCTCATTTTATCAAGGAGGTCAAGGTAAATAACATATATCATTAAACAAACAGCTTTTGATGAAAGTTGACGTTGGTTAACAAACCTCTGTTTTTCATGTACGTTGCCTTAACCAATTCAGCCAAGAAATCATTAAAAAAATGGAATACACATTTGTCATTCTGTCACTGAGTTTTTCCTCATTGATTACAGATTTCTGTTTGTTTAATAATCAAGACTTTTTGTAAAGACAGAAATGTTGAAGATAACAACCATGAAAGATTGATTTCTAAAGTTCAAGTCTTGCTGGAAGCTATTTTTATTTATGCTTTACTGCTGCTTACTTGGGTGGAAGAATTTATCAAACTCGTGATAAAAAGCAGCAAGAGAAAGAAACTAGTAAAATAAATTAATAGTAATAAATTAAAATTTTTCAAGGGTAAAATGTGAATGAATTTCCACTCTTAGCAAATTGGGATTTTACGTACTTAGCCGTAACTACCAACTCATTGAGACTGTAAGTATAGCTTAATGCTATGTCAATAAAAGTTTGTATTTTTTTTTTTTTGTAATAATTTGAATTCTTGCCTAAGAGAATGAGCTTATAGGAAATAAGCTTTATTTCCAGCACAGTTACATACCCAAATACATATCATATTAAAACATTCCCAAACTTTATTTTTTATCCAATAACAGACAATATTAAAAACATTCCAAAAAGATTCCACAGCACAACACACACCGTTTAAATCAAAGTGCCTATTGGTTAGAAATTAACACCACCATGCGAAATAATTGATCAATCAGAGAAAATGAAAACCCTATTTTTCTCGAGCCTACTTTCGGGAAAAATTCTTATAAAAACCAAGAGATTTCGATTTTCAAGGAGCAGAGTTGCGGCTGACTCCAAGCCAAATACAAAAGAAGACATGCCTTTTCTACCCCTACCTCGCCCAGCGTGTACAGAAAGAAATGTATGTCGGCGACTTCAAACGAATCAGCTCTAGCCATAGCAGCTTGGATGGTCAGTGAATCCTCGCTGACGATTTTGTGTCGGTGACTTCAAAGGAATCATTTCCAACAACAACAAAGACAATGTATGGATTATCGTTAACGATAAAAGCCTTTTCTCAACCATAGGTATTTACGGTGGACAAACCATTAAAAGTCTTTTCTGGACCAAAGCGTTTTTTTTGTTTTTTGTAAACAAACTACGCAAAGTAACTCAACTAAAGACAATTTTTAATCATTTTTAACTTTCTTTGAATTCACGTATATATGTTTGTGAATTCAAATGATTTATTTAACACGCATGGTCATGTTTTCTTTATTTTATTGTTTTGGAATTAGGACGTCCGGATTTTTAATTAAAAAAAACAAACCTGGACACAAGAATTTCCTACAAGAACATTTATTAGAGTTTATCCAAAATATTTTTATTTGTATTAAAAAATCGAAACAAACTTGGATATGTAATCATACCTTCCAGTCCTACGTTTTTTTAAACTTCTTAGAAAAAAATTTCATCTCTAAGAAAATTATTGTTTCGAATGGTGAAACTGATATGATAGTTTAGTTTAGTTTTTCCTTCCGCTTGTACTGTTAGGCGTCGCGGGGAGACACAGTCGTCTGTCAGCGGCAAGGCGAGTGGCCTGGAGGAGAGACATCTCGTAGGCTCTGACAGGGTTTGTCACTGAGTCGTTCCAGTGTCTTCTTGGTCTGCATCTCGCCAGAGTACCTGAGTGTGTATGCCCGAGTTGATAGGCATACGAATGAGCTGTCCGAACCACATGACCCTCTGTCGTTCGATGTGTTGTATGATTGGTATTGCTCCTACCATATCTCTTATTGTGTGAATGTGAAAATCGGGATTATTAAATGTCTTTATGGGTGATTTGATGTATCTGTAGACTTTAGAACGCTGACAATCTGTACAGTTGCCAGTCCAAAAATTTTATATCGTTGTTCATCTGAGGCCAAACAAATCTCTCATCAATGAGTTTCAGTGATGCTATTTTACTGGGATGGGGAGTGCGTGTGGAAATGGTCAAATATGAGTTTTCACAGTGTAGGTGGGATGTAAGGCCTATGTTGGTTGCCATAGTCTCACACTACACACTCTTTGACTAAATAGTACTAGTACTTTTGTTAGTTGTAAAGATGTTTGCTTTATTACTTCTTATAAGGTAGGCTCTTGTTCTTGCTCATGAGTAATTAAAACATAATTGAGGCTATACTGGGTGATAGAATGTATATCAGTTTGAAAGAGTGAGTCTGAAACAGTGTTTTGGTAACCTTTGATATATTTTATATCAGTTGAGAACTGTGATATATCGTCCAGATTGTCTAGGTGTGTACTTGTCAGAGTGTAAAGACAAGGCGTGTGTTAAGGGTTTATTCTCGGTGTAAGTTGTAAAGGGTCGACTTTCGAGTATGTGCTTGAAGTGTTTAATTGCAAGATAGTTTGGTACGAGCTCTCTTGAAGGTGCTGTATTTTGACTGTCGGGCTGAGTTTGGCCGAGAAGATGCATATAGGTACTTTACTGTTATCTACTGATGTGCTTCCATCTAAGATTAAAGTCATTTTTGCTCAAAAGTCGTCAGTGTGGTGAGATTTGTAAGATTAGCCAATGCAAACTCCGCTCTGTTGAACGCATCCAGTTATTCTGCGGCAAGTAAGAGAGTCTGATTGCACCTTTTTGCTTTGTCCTGAAAGATATTTGTAAGTGGTGACATTACCATAGAGAAATTCGGTATAAACAGTCTGTAGTAATTCAGGAGCTATATGGAACATCGCAACTATCAAACTGAAGGTGGACTTTGGTATTGGTGTACTGACTCTATCTTTGCTGGTAGGGTATAATTCCATTTGATGGTTCCAAAATTGCAATTGGTTGACACTAAATATGCACTTTTCTAAATTAATTTTTAAACAGTTGTGTACCACACTGTGTAGAGCTTGGTGCACATGGGATTTGTGTTGTACCTGATCTAGATTTGCAATGAGTATATTACATCATCGATATATGCATACATATTGAAAAGTACTCTTAATATGTGGTCTATCAGGCGCTGGAATGTTTGGACAACATTTCTCAGGCCATTAAACATTCGTCAAGATTCAAAAAATCTAAAGGGCGCTATAACTGCGGTTTTTATGATATCATTATTGGCAACTGGTATCTGGTAGTGTGCTTTTGTCAGATCCAGTTTAGAGAATATTGTCATGTCTTGTAGTCCGAGGGAAATGTCGTGGATATGTAGACCAGGATAACGGTCTACTGTTGTTCTATTTATTGAATCGTTGGTAGTCCACGCGTATGCTAAACGGATTTTCCCATTCTCTATATTATCGTTGCTTTGAGCGTGTAGGGTATCCCCCAGACGAGGCTCTGCCAAAGGGCAGAGTCTCGTCTCGGGAAATTGACTCCGTTTTTACGTGGTCTATAGGGAATTTTTGCCCGAGCCTATGAGCTCGGATACTCTATTTTAAAACTCGTCTTTGTGCCACATCTTGCTGCGTGGGGCAGCGGGTAAATAATTACTTTCTGGAACTGACTCCGAAATATCTGCGAAATTCGTTCACTAAATCCGGTAGTAGAGCATCCATAACGCAAGCGAATTTTGTTTTTTATGAAACAATTTTCTTACTTTAACTATTCCTTGCAACTATTAAAAAACGTTTTTTATATTGGAACACTTACAAAGTTGGTAAACTGAAATTTAGAGATAACTCCGTAGGTTTATCGTTGTTAATAGACATCATGTTATGTTCTGTACATCACATTTTTATTACGAAATGTTAGGGAGAAATTCCTTTTTCCCCATATGAAAACTATCAGCCGCTGTGATAAATTATCACTGTTATTAGTGAATAATATTTATTATACGATATGTACAAATGTGGCACAAGGCCGAAAGGAGGGAAGAGGAGAAAAGGATGGTCATCTTCTCTCTTAACATTAAATTTAGCTAGCCGCAAACACTGACCCAAACATACAAACAATATTCCTTCACCAAAACAACTCATTCTTACTTACCATTCTTACCTCATCCACCATAATACCTCAGAAACTCTATGAAGTCCTAACTAGTCCCCATATATACAATTCATTGTCTGTGGGGGAGGAGAATAAAATAACAATTAAAAATCTAAAAAACCCGATGAGTTATTAGTGAATAAGAAGAAAAGGATTAGATCAAATTTATACTTTCATATCCAGCAAAGACAAAGAAATATGTCGTGGTAGAAATAGTCGTTTTTCTCGGTCATATGAATTTGAACCTGAGGTGGATGTGGGACAAGCAATATATATTGAGGATTTAAACATGATATGGAAGAGAAAAGTGTTATCAATGTCTTTTTTCTTTTAAATGTTCAATTTTTTTTTCCTGTGTTTTTCTTACGTTTGTGTGTATGAGTTAGTTGGGTTGGGCACCTCGAGGTGGTGTAATGGTTAGCAAGCTTGTCTTGCTAGCAAAATTATGACTGAGTAGTGAGTTCGATCCTCACTGGGTGCCCCATACTTTCGGCCTTGTGCCACATCTGAGCTGCACTTGGAAAATCACTATGAGTTAGGTTGCTTTTACTATTCTAAGTCGGGTCACCAAACTGCTGTTATTAAGTTGGGGATCGTCGTTTCAAGTTGAGAAGGCGTCGAATAAAACTAAGTGTTGAATTGGTTGAGAAAATAAACAAACACTATCGAAAACATTTTTGTATAGAGAAAATTTCAAAAAAATGCTCTTGAAAGAAAGTGCACATTCAAGGAAGGATCTTAAGAATATTTGTAAAAATGAATAAAAAAATTGAACTTACTCTGTTGGTGAGTTAAAGAGTGAGCCATGTGCGTCTCTTGCACGGAGTGCTAATTTTAGCGTCCTATCACGATCTTGGTCCGAAGTGAAGGCTAACTAGCTTCGTTGGATTAACAGAACGCATGCTCTCAGTTTTTTCTTTTTACGCAGGCCCAAAAGCTGAAAAGGGGTTGCTGCTGCTGATAGGGTTATCAATGCATGCGTGCCTGTCGAAACGTTTTAACGTCAGTTACATGAGTCATCAGTAAAATTCAAATAGGAAAAGCATAGGCATAACTAGTGCGTATCTTTTTGCCGCTGTGAACAAGTGCCCAATAAAATTGAACAGCAGTTCTCAAGTGCACCAAAACACACACACGCACACATACACGTACACTTACAAAAAAACAAGCACAAAATTGAATAAGGAAAAGTAATATGTTTAAAATTGTCATTATGTGGCATTGTTCATTTTACGCAGGTCTCAAAGATAAAACCTATCCCTCCAGTGCGTTGTTCTAGAAAAAAGTTTATTTTTATTTCTACTTACAGGGGAAGAGATGGATTCATACCTTTTGCAAAAGTATTAGAATAAACACAACAAACGAGGCTGTAATTTGAACTTGACTTGATTTGCCAATTCTGTTTTCTGTACTGATAATTGCTACACTATCCACACGTCTTCAGAAGGAGTAAAAAAAAAAAGAAAATAGATATAAATGGCTAGGAAAGGTGATCATGAAGATGATACTTGTTCCCATCTATACAGACACGTTTAGGATTTTCCCAAAGAGCTTTAGAAAAAGAACGCAAGCATTGGAAATATGAAGAAGAGTAAAAATCCATCCAGACAACAGCTACTATACTGAGGAAACAAGGCTGACATTTTCTGAATGCATTTATTAAGCATTAATAACTGTGATATTCAGAAGAAAGTGGGGACTTACTGTAGTAAGTGAAGTCTTAAAAATCTTTATTAGAGAAAGTAAAGTGTCAATAAAATTAATGTAGTACAGTCAAAAATTGTTGAGCTGTTCAGGGATTGATATATCAATGTTATAGTGAGAGTGTCCATTTGTTAAATGGAAGGAGTTGTTGAATGAATGTCATTTGTGGTAAACTTTTAGAAGTTGGTACAACTTTGTAGAATTATAATTGAAGAGAGTGAGTTGACATCATATACAGGGGAGCTTGATCTCGCTGTGTGTCGTTTAGACAAGCATGTTGAAAATTGTCTGTTTTAAGTTTTCGTATGTTGCCCTGGATTACTTTGTTGTTTAAAGGGTATCACATAATCTAACATCCTCTTTTCTCAACTTACCATAAAGTTTCATTTGCTTTGCTAACCTCATTTCTCCTGACAACTCATTCACCAATTAAATCATTATGAATAGTGATTAAACAGTTGATGCCTTCCTTTATATCTATCTTATTTGATATATCTTATATTTGCTATCTTTGTATATTCATGAGATGAGGTATCGTAATTATTACACTATTTACATTGTTTGGGCTGTTTTCCTCATCTATTTTGTCATATTCACAACGTTTTGGCCGTTGTAAGCTCTGGCCTTCTTCAGGTGATTGGAATATCGAACATTTTGTCGACCGAGGTAGATTTTTCCACGTGCTATGCCTCTTTCAGATATCTCAGTTTCAGTTATTTCCCTTTAGTAACTCAACTTTCCAAGTTTTTTGCTCACCTATGCTATGTCCAGGTATTGTACTCAGAATTCTTTGGATCAAGTCACTGGATTACTTCAACCAACGCTTTTATCCACTGGGCCATATATATATATATATATATATATATATATATATATATATATATATATATTGATAGTTAGATTGATATAGACAGTATGAACAAACACACACACACACACACACACACACATATATATATATATATATATATATATATATATATATTGATAAATTGCTACAGTGTGGAAAGAGCCATCACCACCTTCATGTCCCAATGTGATCTTTATCCCAAATCTGTTCTGAATATTATATTGAAACTGACAATCACTATGCATTGTTGATGCCTATGTCCACATTGTTTATATCCATAAATGGTATTTTTATGATAATGAGCACTTGACCTGTTCATGTTTTGAACTGAGCAGTTATTTTTTCTTTTTATTAATATTATATCTCTCTCTCTCTCTCTCTCTCTCTCTCTCTCTCTCTCTCTTTATTTTCCCTTTCTCCTTTTTATCTTAGTATAACTGTCTGTTTGGATTTATTCTATTTCTTAAAAATATTTGGCCTGAAGCGATGAATATAATAAAAATATTTATGAAATAAATTATAACCGACATGGATTTTTAAGTTTTTCTTCATTCATATATATATATATATATATATATATATATATATATATATATATATATATATATATATATACAAGTATATGATTAGTGTATACGGAATAAATTCCAATAAACAACAATTACTATTCTTAAAACAGTGCTCAATACAGTGTAGAGCGAATATAATTATTTATTTAAAATTATAACATAGTGATTTTATAACATATTTATGTTATAATTTTAAAATAAATAATTATATATATATATATATATATATAGATAGATAGATAGAGAGAGAGAGAGAGAGAGAGAGAGAGAGAGAGATACAAATATAAAGTTTTTTACTTAACTAATTGGTGTTGTCTCCATCATCTCGACTCCGTCGTTTCGTGGACGCACCCTCCAACAATCACTCCGTCCACTCGTCAGGGGGGTATCAACAATTGACTGTTTATATTTCTTGTTTTTTTATATAAGTACTTTTTATTGATGCAAGACTGATTTTTTATCATACATAAATAGAAACTTTTTAAATGAAGTCTTTAATTTGGGAAATAATCATGCTATCTAGAATGAAAAAAAAAAAAAGAAATGGTAAAAGAAAAAGGAAATTTTTTTTTTAAATTTTCTTTTTCTTTTACCATTTAAAGTTTTTTTTTTAAATGTTTTTTAATAACTTTTTTATTTTTGTGTCTGACTGACATTCTTTCAACAAAAATGTAACAAATAATCATTGTGGTAAAAAAGAAAAAAAACCACAAGAAACTGGTAGTGTGACATGATTAAGTTAATTTCATAATTTATTTTAGTTGATAATAAATTAACATTGAAAAGTTATTTATTGATAATATTGTGCAATTAATTAATCTTAAGATGAAATTAACTTTTAAATTATTTTATCAGTATACTTGATAAAGCCGTATCAATAATATTTTTACAATAAAAATTTACAATACTTTTTTTGTGGGTTTTTACTTTATTTTAAATCTTTTTACTGCATTTTTTTATTTTTATAATTTATTTTTTTCGTTTCCCCAAGTGGGTTCCATATTTTCGTAACAGCCCACGCACTGACAGGATTTTAGTCGTTTTTGAAGTGAATTTATAATTAAATCGGGACCTTTATTTAAAACTTTTTTTTAGAAAGTGTTGAATAAGGAACATGCTCCTTTTTTTATTTCATTTTAAGTCACCAGCGGCGCGTTTTCTCTTTTTACACTTGTCAAAATCGGATTTAAAAAAAGAAAGGGGAAGTAATTTAGTTTAAACAAAAAATATAGCGAAAACGTGTAACACAGAGAAAGAAAGATAGAAAAAAATCTAACCTAACGACGGTTGTTTATTTTTTTTTTGTGTTGTTATTGTTGTTAAGTGTTAAAGGGGGAAAAAAGAAGAGTAATGGGGCCTTATGATATTTTATCTCCCCCAACATCGTCCGTATTTATGGCAATTTATTTGATTTCTTTGCATCTTGTGCAACATCAAACCCGGAGTTCAACTCATTGGAAATTAGAGCCTAGATTGGGCAAAGTGATTCCTGTAGATACGCAAGAAATACCCGAAGATGAAGAAGACGATGGTGCCGACTACCACTTCACTCGTGCGACAACTCTTTATGGTCAACAAAATAATTTAAAAAATTACGAACTGGACGACGACGAAGTAGATAATCATCATCGTCATCATCGCCATAAGCATTACTATGACCAACAACACGTCGACAAAGGAGAAAATGAAGAAAGCGATCCGATTATGGAAATTTTAACTAGCAAACTCGTTGACGGTCAGGGGCGATGGTCAGTTAATTTACATACTCAGGAACTTAGGAATATGAAAAGGAAAAAGTTGTCGAGTCTTAGGTGAGTTTTTTTAATTTTTTATTTGTTGCTAAAGTTAATGCTTGCACGTGGTTTGGGGGGGGGCGATGAAAAAATAAGACAAGAAAACACACTTAAAAATGAGATATAAAAAGGATAGAATTCAGAGAACAACTTTACAGTGCGGTTTCTGTTTGTTTTGTTGTTACACTTTTGAACTTCCGTAGCCTCTCGAGTTTGACACGCTGTATCATATTTATGAGGCAGAAGTACCACGTGACGTTCGCCTGTTTTTGTTTACAGAGTATCCTACATGCTATAATTTGGGCTTGACTTGAAGAAATACTCTGTCCAAAGCTTTCCTCGCATTATTTTTTTAAATAATATTGTTAAAAATATCTCTGCATTTTATTTATTTTGTTTGATTAACGTATTGTATAATAATTAAGAAGCTTATCCAATTTAGTAAAACACTATTCACTTTGCATTACATCTGTGTTGGTATTATTTTTTGTTTGATTTTTGCTAATTTTACGGTTGAAATCAGATATTAAAAACAAACAAAATAAAATCACTGTAGTATAAGGAATAAAAATAGAAAATTACTGTAAATTTAATTGACACAGTAGTAATTTCTGCTTATTGCACATTTTTGGAGATAACTTAAACATTATTCCACCCCAACAGGAAGTTTTTAATTTTTTAGTGTGAGTTTTATTAAAATTCGATTTATTTTTATTGCAGTCTTTTTCTTTAAGTTTCTGAAAATATTGTTACAATAAAAACGTTTGATAATTTTTTTTTTTCTATTCTCTCTTCTATCCGATTATGAACATTTTTTTTCATTTGATTTCGAAGAAAAAAAGAAGAGCTTCCACTTTTAAATTAAATACAAATATGAAGTCTGAAACTTAAAGGAAGCTAAATGAAATAAGTTGATATTTAAAAAAACAAAAAAAATTAAATTTTTAAACTTTCATTTTCATTATATGAAGTAAACTAAATTATCAATTTTAAATTTATTTACTAATTTTTAATTGTAATTTTTTTTTTTTTAGCCCGCTGGTGTTTCCTTAACATTTTTTTATTATTGTAATCAACATAAGGAACTCAGTTAAACTTTTTAAAAAGTGTGAAAAGTTTTATGTAGGCTTGGGACTTAAACTGTTTTTCAAACCGCCTTTTTAAGTCATAGTGTCAAACAAAAAAGAAGGCATTTTAAAAATTTCCTATGAATTTAAAACTCTTCTTGCAATGAATAAAATAATTAAAAACGAAAAGAAAATATTACACCAATGAAGAAATAATGCACATATGCATGCCAATCATCTTTGCTATGAAAAATCATTGGGATTCAATAGGATGTTTTAACTTTTCTACTTGAAATGGGAAGACTACATTTAGTTTCAAAAAACATACAAAGGATCTTCTCTTGTGGATGAAGTTCTTCAACTTTTTCACCTTGTCTTCAAAACACATTTTCCTGGCATTAAAATTTGCATTATGACATAACGTCTGGAAACTATTTTGTTTTCAATTAGAAATTTAAGAAAAAATTGAATAAATTGAAATTAAAAATATTAAACAGGATATTTAAAGTTAAACTAAAAAAGCCACGTTGATTTGAGGCAACAACAATTTTGTTTTCAATTTTTAAAGAGCTTTGATTTCACAGAAACCGTGCAAAGATATTATTTCTCTTCGATTTATTTTCACTCTGCATTCAGGCCCATCCAGTTGCTCAGGGAAAGGTGCTTATGGAAACCTGCAGCGCGGTGGTGCAAAAGAGCGTCGTTGCTTCCATTGTTATTGCAAAACAAAAATGTTTAAAAAGTGCTTAAATTTCTCGATTTGCTTTTTTACAATATGAATTGGCTGGTTGATTGAGAATACACGCACGACACAAATATTTTTCTGTAATCAAAATAAAAAAAAAATGCCACTTTCCCTCAGGAAGTGGGCGATCATGGCCCTCCCCAGCACTCTTTTGACTGTAATTGCCATTCATTTTAGGCAAAGACTGGTTTCTCATTGCCTTCTCCACATTTCTGAATTCAGAGTTTCCTTTTCTTAGAAAGAATGTTTGCTACCCAAAGCTAGTCTAGGTCAGTCTATTCTGCTATTTTTAAAAACCCAAATCTAAGGGGAGGAGTGACGGAGACTTACCCCTTTCTCAAGAGTATTTGTGCAAAAAAGTAAATACAACAGATTTGATCAAAATTTGAACTTGCCTTGCTGATTTCACTTTCGACTCCAAATAACCCATGGAGTAAATATAACATTGTGCAATAACCACTATTCTGCATATCCATACTCAAAATTCTATTTATTATAAAGCACAAAGTGCATTTTTTTAAAAGTGGAAAATATTAAGCTTAGTCTAACACAAGACCAGATTATGGCAGCACTCAGCAAGGATTGTGTTCACTGTGTAGTAGTAAACTTGTAATGTAAAAAAAACTAGCCTATTTGTACATAAGTTGCAAGAGAATGTGCCCTGCAGACCCTTATATACAGAATGTATTTATACATTTGATATGAACACACACACTCACACCCATATATGTATGTAGGAATTGATTTTTTTTTATTTCTGTTATTTTTAGTGGATACTCATATTTGAATAGAGGCTCTGTCAGATGAAAATAAATAAATATACTGTTTATACTTATTATATACTGTGAATATGCATATCCAATAAACTGTAAAAAAAAATCACTATAATTACTTGAAGCATTAAACATAAAAGCAAACAACCCAACATAAATAAAATATTATAAAAAAATATGATAAATTATTATAAATTATTATGAAATATAAAAAAATAAGTAAATTATCATTGGGTAGTGTTGTTACATACCAGGTGTAACAGCAAAATTGTCCAAAGTGTGTAACAGCAAAATTGTTCAATTGTTAGATTAATATATGAACTGTTGTAATTTAGAAATGATTAAAGATATTTTACTGGAATTCTCTGAGGTTTTTATATTATAATTGGACTCTACTTCAAACAATAAGATTGTATTTAGTATCCCTCTTGCTGTTATGACCTCCTGATCCAGTTTTCCTCTCTACTGCTTCCTCTTTTTTAAACTAATTCACTGGCAGATTTCAAATTTTATCATATATTTTAATATTTATTAGAATAAATTCTATTTTAGTCTAACCCCAACATTAAAGCATTACATAATTATTATAACCTTAGTTCATTGTCAAGTTTTTTGAATTCTTGTATACTTGTATTTTGATGGGTCATTCCAGCTTATGTAACGGCGTTTCCCCTTAGCGAGGGGTGTTTGATTGATTTGAACCTTTTAAAACCCTTTATTCTGCATTCAACATCATCACTTGATAAGGCACCAGAAGTGTTGAAACAAAATGGCTATTTTTGTAGTGATTTTATAACATATTTATGTTATAATTTTCAAATAAATAATTGTATTTGCTCTACTCTGTATTGAGCACTCTTTTAAGAATAGTAATTGTTGGTTATTGGAATTTATTCCGTATACACCAATCCTATACTTGTGTGTGTGTGTGTATATATATATATATATATATATATATATATATATATATATATATATATATATGGTGTAACAGCAAAATTGTACAATTGTTAGATTAAGCTTTGAACCATTGCATCTTAGAAATGACTAAAGATATTTTACAGGAATTCTTCAATATTTTTATAACACTATTTGACTCTACTTTGAGCAATAAGAATGTATAATTACTCTCCAAGCTTAACAGAAGAATTGTGATGAAATCAATCAAAACGATAATTAAACATTAATTAATCATAGCTAAGGCCTTGAAGCTCATGAAGGATTGAAATAAAGTTCAAATATATATATTATTCCAGGATAATTTTCCAATTTATTCAAGATGATTTTTGTCTTCTAACTTTCTGTCCAGTATTTACAAGGTGCCTCACAGGTTTCATGTCAATTTCATTTTTAAGTTTTTTTTTCCTTTCTACTGTTCCCTCTTTTTTAAACTTATTCACCATTCTCTAGATGGTTCTTGAATGGACTTTGAAGATGGAAGCCAGAGTATGAATGCTGGTGCCATTACTGAAGGCCTAAATGATTTTTCCTCTCACCATTGATCAGTTGAGAAGATAGTGGAGCTGACACAAAATGATTTTAACCTGTTGTCTTTCTAGCTGAATAGCTCAAAGGGTTTTTCAGTGATTCTTACAACATGGTTTCAAGATGGCTAAATGCCTTATCTGAAAACCTGGAAAAAAGAAACTCAATTAGTTTTATGGTTTTTTAGACATTAAACATTTTGTGGGATAGCCAATTATGCTGTAACATGATTTGGACAACTTTGCTGTTATATCTGGTATATACCATACATACTCTTGTATCATGTGGCATTTGAAGACCTAATTTTGAAGCTAATTTTAAGAGGATTGTATCATACATGTGATATAAAATTAGCGTATGTACTGCTGGCCCTGTTTATGCCATTGACCAAACTATATATCCATTTACTGTAGTCAAAAAGTATGGCTGTATTTAAAATAAACATGATTTTGATAAAACTGATGTTTAACGTAACTGTATCCAGTAACAATGCATGTAATATTCACATATTTTTATCGTATTATGAAAATACAAACAGTGAATATGCAACTTTTCCATTGTTTATGTTTATAAGATGTTTAACCGTTTCATGTTCAGTTGTTCATGACTGTGTTTAAGCAACAGGTATAGCATTACTAATGATACTTTTATCATTCTTATTAATTTTTTTAACTAGAAGATGGGATAAAGGGATAGAGGGAAAGAGGTTAGTCCATTGTAATTTGGTCTCTCAAAAAAAGTAACTCGCATGATACATGAGATACATGATAAAATCATTTTTTATAAGTGAAAAATTGGGGGACATCACAAAATTTTTGAGACTGTGCATTACACAAGTATATATGATGTGTGTGTGTATGTATATATATATATATATATATATATATATATATATATATATATGTATATAGAGAAACAAAAGATTGTTACTTAACACTTCAAGTCAAGAGTATTGCTACATTTGCTGTGGAATTGGTCACTGCATTTGCTTTATTTTTTATGGAAGAGCAAATAAGCTGGTGAATCAGAAGTTGCTTGTGATTGGAATATAAGATCTGAGGAATCGCAGTGGGCTAAAAGAGCCTTACACTATGAGAATAGTTATAGATGACAGATGGCACATGGGTCAATATCTGATCAGTATCAACTGGGTCATCATGGATGAAGGGGTATGATGATGTAAGACCAGAAACCCCTATTGCTCAGCGGCTAAAAACATCACTGATGATATATGCCAAAGCATCAAAGTGATGCATTTCACAAAATCAAATTTACAAACTGATAAATATGTTTAATGTGTAAAAAAGATACGATGACATCAACTGTCACATGTAGATACGATGACATCAACTGTCACATGTACATACGATGACATCAACTGTCACATGTACATACGATGACAAAAAATATCATTCAGACTCTGATTGTGAAAAAGAATTAAGTAAAGAATTTCCAAAATTTCTTGTGTTTGCATCCCTAGATGAAACTCCTTGAGCAAAACTTTCCATTTTCTTGATTGAAAAAGTGCTACCCAGCAAGATGAACCCCAAAAGAGTTTTAAATTGAGAAATGGCAATTTACTAGTAGAAGTGAAAAATAGCACACCGAAAGTTTAATCAAGATGAAGACTTTCAATAACAGCAAAATTAAACCTTCCCCTATGACAGACTTAACACTTTGAAAGGCGTCATTAGAAGCAGAGAGTTGTCTCTGGCCACACCAAGGAAATCACATCTGCCTTCAGAAGCCAGGGGTTCGGTGATAACCATAGAATCACAATAAAAAGGAAAGGAGAAACTATAACAACAGACACATATATCCTTACTTTTGTCACACCTCAAATCCCTACAAAAATAAAAAGTTTGGTACAAAATTTAGCCAGTGGAACAATATATTCCTGCTCCACTAAGGTGCTTTAAGTGCCAAAAATTTGGGCATTATAGGGATAGCTGCAGGAGTTGCCCAACATGTGAAAAATGTGGCCAAAGGGATTCAGACCACACAGAAGAAGAATGCTGCTATGAAGTAAGATGTGCTAATTGCCAGGAAAACCATCCAGCAGACTCGTGATCAAGCAACTTCTGGAAAAGGTAAGAGGAGATAGTCGAGGTGAAACATAAATGAAATGTCTCATTTGTGGAGCCAAGGCAGATTGTAGAAAGCTACATTAAAGGCCCTTCCTATGTAAAAATAATGCAAAGAGGGACCACAACAAATACCAGTCAACCTGACGAATACAGAACCCTCATTCAGAAGCTCGTACATTTGGAATCAAATGACTACCCAAATTTAGGAACTACCTGAAGGACATATACTCCAAGTTGAGAGTGCAAACTGAACCACAAAAGAAAGCCAATGAAAGAATTGAAATAATAAATAAAGATAAAACAAATACAAAATCTACTACACAAACTGAAACCACTCCTCCAAAAATTACAAATTCTAGAAAGCAAAGTTCAGAGCGATCTTCTATCTATTCACCAAAAACCATCGAAGATAGACTTAAGAATTTATTTCCCAAAAAACTCTGAACCAGCCAAACAAAAACCAGAAATTTTCAGTTACCAAATTCCTACCCAAAACTGACAGATAGAAGTGAAAAGCCAGAACTCTCAAATGGTCAAAATCGCCAAACTCAAAACCTAGGAAAATTAAATCACAATCACATACTATGCTAAAGCCCCAAAACATTTAGCAATCATGTATCAAATAATTCAATAGAACTGCTGCAAAATAAAGACAAACATAAATCAACCACTTCTGCTAATAATAGACCTATCACTGGCAGTTTTTTGTCTTCAGGTTGTACATCCATCCTAGTTAGGAATAATGTACCTCAAAGTAAAATAAATTTTACAACAACTTTACAGGGGGCTGCTGTTAAAGTGACTTTACACAGGCCAATAAACCTGCTTGGTAAATATCCCACAAAATGAACCAGTAAATGAAGCTAAAATTCATAAGGCAAATCCCTGCCCCTTTTATGATTCTAGGGGACTTTAACTGTCACAGCACCATACGGGGTTGTAAAGACACAAACCGAAAGGGAAGGACCTTAGAAATGACAATTTATAATAATTTATGCATTTATAATGATAAAACACTGGGCAATATATGTATCCCTATGTGATCCATCAATTTATATGGATTTCTCTTGAAAGGTACTAGTTGACATATGTGGTAGCGATCACTTGCCAATAGAACATAATGATAAAGATCCTCTCCATTGGAAATTAGGTGGAGTGAACTGAGAAGAATTTAAAAACCAATGTTCTGAAAAACTAGTTGAAGGAAAATGTGTCAAATACTTAAAATTTTAACGGAATTCTTAATCTCTATAGCAAAAAAATGCATTGCAAAAAATTCAGCACCAAAAAAACACAACAGACCTTGGTTCAGTGATAATGTAAAAAAGCCATCAGACTAAGAGCATCCCTGAAAGAATTCAATAAACAACTTACAACATCTAATTTGCTGCAATTTAAGCAACTCTGAGCAAAAGCACCGAAATAATTAAAGAAACCAAAAAAGAATGCTGGAAAAACTATGTCAAGAGACTCCTTTCTGCTACAAAAACAAAATCTGTCTTGGATATGGTAAAGAAAATAGCAGGCAAATACCAAACACTGTAAAACACCTCGATAAATAATTCTGAAACAACCAGTAAAAAGGATATCGCTGACCAACTATCCAAAATAGTCTCTAAAATTTCATCTGCCAAGGATGGTAGCCAACAATTTCTAAAGTTCAAGCAAAAAGTGGAGAAACAAAAACTAAACATTAAATCAAATAATACCAAGAGGTATAACTTACCATTCTTTCTGAAGGAACTAAGTGAATCTTTAAAGAAAGCCCATAATACAGCTCAGATGATATCCACTATGAATTCATAAAACAGCTACCCAACAAATCACTACAACTGTTATTAAAAATGTATAATAACATTTTGACAAGTGGCAACTTCCCAGAAATGTAGAGACAGTCATTCATCATCTCTATGCCAACACCTGGAAACAATGATACAGGCCCTAAAAACTAGACTGGTATCATTAACCAGCTGCCTATTTAAAACTATGGATAAAATGGTCAACGACAGGTTGACTTGGTACCTGAAAACTAAAGACTTAATTAGTGACTTCCAATGTGTTTTTAGGAAAAAAAGAAGCACCATGGATCATTTAAAATGCCTAGAAATCTTTGTAAGTCTTTTTTAACTTGCAAAAAGTTTATGATATGACATGGAAATTTAGTATCTTGAAAGACCTGCATGAATTGAGCCTAAAAGGAAGGCTATCTCAATTCACAGAGAATTTCCTGGAAGACCAAAGATTTCTAGTCAATATGGGAATTATACTATCGGAACTGCAAAATCAAGAAGGGGTTCCACAAGGAAGCATTCTGTCAGTGACCCTTTTCTATGTTAAAATTAACTCCTTATTTAAATTTCTAAGCCTGGTAGTCATATGCTCCCTATATGTCAACAGCCTTCTAATAATGTACAGATTTCGACAGATGCATACCATAGAAAGACAACTCTAACAATGCTTCAATAAAATACACAAATGGGCCATGGAAAATGCAAATTAAGGAAATTGTACATTGACCCCTGTTTAAAATTTGATGGAACAGAAATCCCAGTAGTGGAACAGCACAAGTTTCTAGGCATAATCTTTGATAAAAAGTTAACATTGATTCTCCATCTAAAATATTTAAAAATAAAATGTAGTAAAGTCCTCCAACTTCTGCCTGTGGTAGCCCATGCTAAATGGGTAGCAGATTGACAAACATTAGTTAAATTATACAGATCACTACCACTCAAAAATGGATTATGCTAGTTCATATATGGGGTGGCGAGAAAATCATACCTAAAAATACTCAATGCAACCTATCATCAAGGCCTCAGACTAGTACTTGGGACTTTTAGGACATCCCCAGTGACGCACCCACTCACATTCCAGGTCAAGTTTCAGAGCATATTGGAAAACTACCCTAACCATACACCCATCTATACAGACGGGTCAAAGTGTGAGGACAAGACAGGATGTGCAGCAGTGAGCCAAAATATTACAAAAAAAGCACCTCCCAAAGGGAAATTTTTATTTTCACTGCAGAGGCTTACACAATAGAGCTAGCTTGCAATATCATTACACAGAGCAAACAAAAAAAATTTCTTAATTTTTTCATACTACCCGTCCTAATGGATTTGAAGGAAAATAAAAAAAATCTAACAACCAGTCATTATCAAACTATTATGCAAAATGAGCACTACTTGCAAACATAACAATATCAAATTATGTTGGATTCCTAACCACATTGATGTAGAAAGTAACAATAAAGCAGACAGAGCAGCCAGATCAGTTTCAGATATGGATGTAGATTCAACGACCAAAATCCCATACGTTGACTTTAAGGAGGTCATTAACAAATACATTTGCAATTCGGCCTAAACTACGAGAATGGAAATTGGTTTACAGATCTCAAAAGGAAGTAGAAGTACTGGCCTGCTTACACATTGGCCACACAAAAATAACCCACTTGTACTTGCTAAATGACAAAGATCAGCCAGTATGCCAAGCATGTCAAACAGCACACGCTATTAAACATATATTAACTGAGTGTTCAGACCTTGCTCTTTCAAGACAAAATGCTTTAATATAAACAACATGTATAAGCTTTTAGAAAATGCAAAAGTGGATGACATAATATCATTTCTTAAAACAATGGGTCTCTACCAAAAAAATATTAATCAAATAAGAATGTCAATAAAATCAATTTCTCTACAAACTGTATATCTAAAAAGAATACATCAATGAAACCATACTTCTGACAAAAACCCTCTTTGCAAATATCCGTCAATGAAATCTGATTTACAAACAGATATCTTACAAAGAATACATATTCTATTCAAACAAATCTATTGTAAAAATCTTGTCAGCATTAAATAACCCATTGAAGTGTTGATATGCTGTAAAATAAAATGAACGAAACCACATATGGTCCAGTGCTACTGCTATTTATCTAGAGCTCCTTGATAAAATCCAAATAAGAATCAGCAATATTATTGGCACTGATCTGGCATCTCAGCTTCAGACACTTTCCCACTGCCATAAGGTTGACTTTCTTTGCCTTTTCTATAAATGCTTTTGTGATAAATTTTCAGATGAGCCATTCTCATTGAATTTAGGTGCAGGACAATTTACAGTTGAGCTGGTAAGATGTAACCATAAATCATATGTTAGGCACATCCTTCTTCTTCAGGCTTTACATCGAATTTGACATTCTATCTGCTGGCCATCACATGACTTTTGTGACTATCTCAACAAAAGGGAGACCATCACCTTTTTTATCCCTATAAATAAATCAAGATGTTTTGAAGAACTCTGGAGAACCTTCTCTAAATACTGGCATATCAGTCTCATACCGCTTTTCAGCAAAGTCTTCAAAGCTTTAATCAATGCCAAAGTGGTTAAGCATCTTATTTCTCATGACCTACTCTCTGACAAACAATATGGGTTCCATTTTGCCTGGTCTACTGCTCATCTGTTTACAGGCATAACTGAAGATGTATATCAAGCTCTTAATAATAACAGCAAAGCTTGAGCTGTGGCTCTAGATATCTCATAGGCATTTGACAAGGTTTAGCATGCTGTTCTTCTACATAAGCTTCAGGGTTACAGTATTACAGGATGATTATCCTGTTCAATACAATCATTACTATGAAATTGTGAAATGAATGTTGTTCTGAATGGGCTCTCTCAGATGCTTTCATACAAATGCTAGTGTACTCCATGGCTCTTATCCTGGGTCCCATGCTGTTTCTTATCTTCATCAATGATCTCCCTGATGTCATCAGTTCCCAAGTAGGGATCTATGCAGATGACACTACTATTTACTCCTGTTTCAATAGTAAATCTAGCTGCTGCTCTTGAAAAAGGACCTCCAATCAGTTGTTAACTGGAGCATGAAATGTCTTGTAAATTTGAATGCTTCCAAAACTAAACTGCTCTCATTTAGCCACCACAGAGAAACATCTCTGTCCACCATCGACATGGTTGATGCTTGACTCCAGGAGTGTGTCACGCCTTCTTGGCTTCACATTTTTGACTGACTTGAAGTGGAACAACTACATTGAATCAGTAGCTCTGTCTACTGCAAGAAAAGTTTGCTCACAGTATCATGTCACTAGGTTTTTCTCATCAGAGTCCATCTGTTATGGATTCATTTCACAGTGGAATCTTGTATTTGTACTAAGTCGGTCCTAAAATAGGTTCAACGTACAAAACGTTAGGAACTTGATATAATAGGTATAACGCGGAGTAAAATCTAGTTGTGGTCACTGATACTTTAGTATCCGACTAACGGTCGTCCAGCATCGACTGACTGACCGACCCACTGAGCGACTCGTTACTCTTACTACTCCTACTTATTATAGGTGGGAGAGTCTATTAACTATAGAATAGGTGTGTTCCACTATAACACCATCTTACACATTTTTCTTGTCAGAGTTTATTTTGCACATTCATCCATGCATTGAATACTGTTGCCATATCTAGTCTGGTGCCCCTGCTGTTCATCTCAAGGTTCTCGACAAAATTCAAAGAATGACCTGCAATGTAATTGATCCTGACTTGGCATCTCGACTTCAGTCACTTTCTCACAGATGTGATGTGGCTTCCCTCTGTCTTTTCTGCAAATATTTTCATAGCACTGCTCTGACAAGCTTTTTTCCTTGGTGCCTTGACTACATGACTTTAAGTGTGCTACTAGATTGGCATCTAGGTCCCACTCTTTTAATGTTGAAATAGTTAAATGTAACCACCACTTTTGTTTTTTTTCTCACACTTTCTGACAGTGGAACTTCCTTCCTCTTACTTGCTTCCCTGATAACTACAATCTTCAAAAATTTAAATGTAATGTCAGTTGCCATCTTTTGTTGCCTTGATCCCCATTCATCTTTTATCCTTTCCCCAATTCCCCCTATACCCAGGCTTTTCTCTCACTTTGTAACTTCCTGTGTACTAGTGGAAATCCAGACTTGCTTGGAGTGAAATGCTTAAAAATAAAAAATAAAAATAAAGTAAACATTGTTAATAAAAACAAACTATACTGTCTTTTCAAAGATAAAATCATATTTAACTATTTTACTCATTATTTTCAATTTACATATGAAAATAATAAAATGGATTTAAAAAATATCTAAATACGGAAAACTTTAAATTATTTCATTGGCTTAAAATACTGACCATTTATTTTAATGAACTTCATGACTTTTTTCTTCTTTTATAGGGTAAGACCCCCCCCCCATACCCCCCATTTTCTATTTCAACTTTGGTAAATTTTGTTTTTTTCTGTTTTTACTTTTGGGAAATTTCTTTTTTTCCATTTTCATAGTATTTTATGAGAAAACTGCAATACGATATGCTATAATTATTATTAAAACTGAAAACGAAAACATAATTCAAAGTTTTATTGAATATAAAGAAATAGCAAATATCTACAAATCTTTTTTTAAATGTTAAAATCCAAGTCCAAAAATAAATTATATGTAAAAATAAAAAAAAAAAGTACAATGACAAAAACAAATACAATAAAGCAATGGAATGTTACAGTGCATAATTATCTTTGAGGTCGAACTTTTAATCAGAGCTTACTTCTTTAAGAACTTATTCAAAACACATTCAAATTGTTTTCGATTTTTTTTAAGTAAAAGAATTTATAATTATTGATTCATAATATAAAAATCAGATTTAAAATATCAACTGCAAATAACTTGAATCTCAATAATAAATCAAACATTTTGACTAAAATTTTACAAAACAGTAGTTAAACCATAATAAGTGAATCTTTGTAACAAAATATCAAAAAAACAAATTAGACCCATTATTTCAAAATTTAAATAAAACAACTTATCCCAAGTTGAAATACTGTTCAAATTTAAAATTGCTAATTTTGTAATTTGGGAAATATTTAATCTTCAAATCTCTTCTCTAAATGTCCACTGTAATACAACATTCTGAGTTACTCGGTGCTCTCAGGGGCAAGACTTTCATATTGTTTATTGAGTAAATGTTTATACTGAGAAAATGAACATTCAGTATCTATGTTGATAACAGGCATCCATATGACCATATTGGCAATCTGTTTCAGAAGAGGAATTCTGCTCTTATTTGCATTCCAAAATGATGGGATATTAAAAGGATTTGGTAAATCATCTTGGTAATTCATATACATTTGGAATTCTTCAAGAAGATGAGTAGAAAGGCCATCTTCTTGCCAAATAACATGCAACAGATTTTACTGAGTTACATGATACCAACAGTAAGGAGTTATCTCTTATCTTTATGAGGGAGGTGGGTTCATGCTTTTTCCAGTAGTATTAGTACTAATGTTATAACTACTCATACTACTTCAGTTAGCATTTGAAATCTGAAATATTCCATGTTGTTAATCATTAGGTCAACTCCAAACATCCATTATCATGACTGTATATGTAGTGATACTAGGAAATTAGTATGCATAATTTTCATAGGCATAAGTGAACACTCTTATAAGTGGTCACTGAAAATAACCACCAGTTGTAGTAGTCTAGCGGCTGATTAGTGCTAACCTCAACTTCATGACAATGGCATTGCCGATAGGATTCCAATTATCTCTGGAAGATCCAGAATTCGTGGATACTTGAATTCGTTGTTTCTCTGCCACTGTGAGAACAAAAAAGTTGAAAGACAATGAAAATGAAATCACGGATTTATTTTTGGCTACAGCTGGATGCGAGGCGGTAATGAAAGTCTCCACCATGGCATATCCCTTAGATTTGGAAGACCTGACTTTCTAAAAAATAAGTCAGATTATAAGAAGAAATATGAGACCCAAGAAAAGGCAGGTAGTGGCAGAAAGAACAAAATTCATGTCGATGAAACAAGAAATTGGCAAACCAATTATAAAATATTTACACCGTCTACGAAATGCAAGTAGATATTGTGAATTTGAAAAACTTGGACAAGATGAACAGACTATTGAAGAGGACTAATTGAAGGTATGTTCAATGTGTCACACTGATATAAAATAATTGAACAATTACAAATAGGAAATATGTCTTTAAATACATGTATTGACTTTATGCAGCAACAAGAAGTAATACAGAAATACCACCATCATAAAAGTCAACTCAGCGAACAAAATTTCGCTGATACGTACATGTTAAAGAAGATAAAAAAGTGTTTGTATTGTGGACATGAACACGAAATAAAAAAGGAAAAGTGTATTAGGTAAAACTTGTAATAATTGCTTAAAAAAGAACCACTTTCAAGCAGTGTGTAAATTAAAAAAGAGAAATATTGAAAGAATTCAAGAAAACAACACCGATAAGGAAGTTTTTGCATTGAAAAATAAGACTTTGGAACATAAGAAAAATGACATTATAGTAAAGGTCAAAATTAATAACTGCAATTTAGATATGCAAATGGATACTGAGAGTGAAGTAACACTGATACCAAAAAATTTTTGGGAATACATTGGTAAGCCACCTTTACGAAAAAGCAGTTTACAACATTAGGATACTTTGAAGGTTCATTAGAGTTAAAAGAAAAATTTGAAGTAATACCTATAATTGTTACAAGTTGTAAAAAAAACCACGACCTTATTGGAAATGATGTGCTTAATATAAATTCTACTAAGTTGATTAATGAAATAAAAATGGAAAAAACTGGGAAGTTAAAAAACTATGAAGCAAGTTTAAAAGTAAGAGAAAATGTTTCCCCCTCTTATTATGAGGCACGAAAATTACCAGTACATTTATTGCCATTAGTAATAACAAAACTACGTAAATTAGTAAAACAAGACCTTCTTGAACATGTTCTGCCTGGAGGTAGCAAGTTGGCATCACCGATTGTAGTTTTGAGGAAAACAGATAGTGATTTGTGGAGATTACAAAATAGGAGTAAATCACAAAATATGCTCGGATTCATATCCCATATCCAATGTTGAACTTGCATTACATGCACTGGCAGGGATGTCTGTTTTTTCAAAAATAGATTTAAAAACGGCATACCACCAAATACCAATAAACAAAAACTTCAAAGAAGTAACCACGATAAATACGCCAATAGGGTTACTAAGATGGAAAAGAATGCAATATGGAATAAAAACTGCAAGCGCCATATTTCAAAGGGCCATTGAACAGGTTTTAGGAAATGTACAAAATATGGTTTGTTACCAAGACGACATATGCATAGGAGCTACTAATGAAAAGGAATTAAAAGAAAAAACTGACTTAGTCTTGAATAGATTAAGAAATGCTGGAATGAGGATAAATGAAAAAAAATGTGTAAACAATTCTAACAAAATATCTTTTTTAGGTTATTCCATTTCAAAAGAAGGTATATCACCAGACCAAGCATTGATAGAAAAAATAATAAAAGTAGCTACACCTACAAATAAAAAAGAATTGGAGTCTTTTTTGCAATTGGTAAATTTTTATAGGCGATACTTACCAAAATACAGACTTGACGGAACTGTTTGCAAATTTAAGAAAAAAGCATGTGGAATTATGTGGTCAGACGAACAGAAAAAAGCTTTTGAAAGATTGAAAGAAATTATGTCAAAAAAACCTGTAGTGAAAATTTTTGATCCAAAAAAGGACATAACACTCACTACAGATGCAAGTGAACATTCAATATCGGGAATATTATCACAAGAAGGACATCCAATAATGTATTTGTCGAGAAGGTTAACAAATACTGAATTTAATTATTCGAACATAGAGAAAGAAGCATTGGCTATCGTCTGGACAACTACCAGAGCCTGACAATTTTTAATTGGAAAAAAATTTCTTTTAAGAAGTGATCATAGACCATTAGAGTTTATATTTAACCCAAGGAAAGAATTATCCAAAGTCACGACATCAAGTCACGATGCGCAATAAGATTGATGGCATTTGACTTTGATATAGAGTATGTCAAAGGAAATTCAATTCCACATGTGGACACACTATCAAGATTGAGGTTTTACAAGGAGTCAAAAGACAAAACGGAGGAAGAATTTGAAGATTCATTCCTACACTTGATAAAGACTGATGTTTTGTCTTTAGACAGAATGGCTGCGGAAACGAGACATGATCCAGTGCTAAGTAGGATAGTATCGAGAATAAGGAAAAACTCGTGGGGAAACTGTTCTAGGGCGGAAAGACCTTATAAAGAAATAAGGCACAAATTAACAATAGAACATGGTGTGATTTGCAATGGGGACCTGGTAGTTCCCCCAGAAACACAGAGAAAACCGATAATAGAAAGTGTACATAATGATATACACTGTGGAGTAGTGGCCACACAAAAAAGGATAAAACTAGAAGCTTGGTGGCCGGGTTATTCAAGAGACGTTGAGGAATATGTAAAGAAGTGTAAAAAATGTAAAGAATTAAGAAACTTTACACAAACCAAGTTACATTCGTGGCCCAAAGAAGTGGAGCCATGGAGTTGGGTCCATATGGATCATGCATACGTTAATGGAGTGGGACTCTTATTAATATTAGTAGACTCCTTTTCAGGTTAGCCTGAAATAATCCGGGTTACAAACAAGAAAAGTTCTACTATAAAGCAAATTCTAAGTCATATTTTCTAGAAATGGGGTACCAAAAACCTTGGTATCTGATAATGCACCAGAATTTTGTGAGGAAGAACTTAATGTATGGTTAGAAAAAATAGGGTGTAAACCATATAAGGCTCCTCCATATCACCCTCAATCAAACAGACTAGCAGAAAGAATGGTACAGACTGTTAAAAAGGGGCTAAAAGCATGCTCTCAGCAAAAAGAAAAAGTAGAAGTTTTTCTACCGAGGCTGCTTTTAAGTTATCACACGATACCACATGCGGGAAGACTCGAAAGCCCATCAGCCTTAATGGGAAGACAGATTAGAGCTCCGCTAACAATGTCATATTCTACAAATGAAAAGATGTGGTACAAAAAGAGCAAGGATGCAGATCCGGAAGGAGCCGAGTTTATAATGCAAAAAGGCCATAATACAGCTATAATAAATAGAGAGAATGGCGATAGTGTGTTGGCCCATGCTGACCAAATAAGGACCCAGGGTGAAGAGGAAGAACGAAATGACGAAGAAATGTCAATTCCATCTGATAATGAGTTGGTAGAACAACCATTACAGAAGGAAATGTCAGAAGAGGAAACAATGCAGGATGAAGAGGGCCAGAAGCAGTCTGAAAGTTCGGATGAAGATCAGATTATGCAAGAAAACACATATGACTACAGCCTAGCTCGGGACAGAAATACGGGAGAGAGAGAAATAGAGCAGAGTGATGGAAATAGCAGAAGAAGGAGTACAAGATCTATGAGAGGAATAAAGCCCTTAAAGTTCATGGAGATGTATATAATTTGCATAGGCATAAGTGAACACTCTTATAAGTGGTCACTGAGAATAACCACCAGTAGTAGTATTCTAGCGGCTGATTAGTGCTAACCTCTACTTCACGACAGTATACATGTGAAGCACGTGTTGTCTATTGCTATCAGTTGAAACAACTTGTGCTTTCATCAACAATGTTTGCGTTGAATACTTAAAATAAACTGCAAAGAGCTTGTCAGTGATGTAGAAGTGCTTGAACGAAGTCAGTGCAACAGCATTGTTGCAACAATTCTGTAATATAGATTGCATTTTGGACATGTTGCTTGCATGAGTGATAACAAAATTCAGAAGTAGTTTTTGTATGGAGAGTTTGCTTATGGAAAGTGACCGGTACATAAGCCAACCTTGTGTTTTCTGTTTACATTTAGTTTCATGAAGAGTGTGAAAGTAGAGATATTTTAAAAATACATTTATTTGCAGTTATTGAAGTTGCTTTCAACATTAAAAAAATTGCCTGTTTGGCGAAAGTTGAATAATAAGAGCTTGGAATGTCAAAATTCAGAGTCTTGGGATTCAATACAATAACATAAAATATTGTTGCAGGGCTGCTCGTAATTCAGCCATTTAGAATAATCAAATGATTTTCATTGAGAGAATAAAATTCAGTTGAAAAGATAACATAGTTTCAACAAATGAACATTAATATAATGACAAGAATACAAGCAATTGGTCATAGATTGGAAAGTAATGTCTTTTTGTTTGGGTTATAAAATTCTGCAATAAAATATAAATTTTCTTTGTGTATGTATGTGAGAAACAATGAAATGTTATATGTGTGTTTGTGTGTGGGGCTGGATTTCATGTTTTATACACTTTCTTATAACTCTCTTTTTTTCCCAAATCTATATATGACTTGTTTATATCTTTCTTTTCTCCACTCTCTGTATATGACTTCTGGCAAACACAACAAAGTTCACAAAGTTTTATATAGTAATAAGATTTTATATATATATATATATATATATATATATATATATATATATATATATATATATATATATATATAGACAGATAGTGTTTCAAATTATATAGACCAAAAGATTGCTAACATCAGCCTGATATTTCTATGCTTTTCTCATGTTGGTTGCACTACAGCTAGATCCCCAAAAAACCTTTTCAGACTGGCATCCATTGGGAGAAGCACTAATATTGTGTACCCAAGATTTCTGTCAAACTAATTTTTCTTGTCAGAATTTATTTTGCACATTTATAAATCTATCATTTGTTCATGCATTGAATACTACTGCCATATCAGGTCTGGTGCAGCTCCCATATATCTCAAGATTCTTAACAAAATCCAAAGGATCTGGAATGTAATCTATCTTGACCTAGCATCTCAGCTTCAGTCACTTTTCTGTATCTCAATGTAATGTGCTTTTTTCCTTAGTGAATGAATTTAAGTGTGCTACTAGATTGGCAACTAGGTCTTACTGTTTTACTGTTGATCTAGCTATCTGCAACCACCACTTCTATTCCAACAGTTTCTTTTCTCACACTTCTCACCTGTGGGACTCTCTTCTGATTTCTCACTTCTATGGTAACTGCGTTCATTAAAAATTTAAATTCAATATCAATTGCCATTTTCTATCTTCCTGAACCCTGTTCCTTTATTGTCCTTTTCTCACTTCTCATTAAAGTCTTCTCATTTGCTTTCACTTCAAGTAACTCCCTATGTCCTAGTGGCATTATTATAACCTTGCAATGCATGGGGTGAAATAATTAAAAGAAAAAAAAAAAAACTAAGAGAATACATTTTTTTTTTGTTCCGGCCATTATAACATTTTTTTCAGGAAAAATTATTTTTGATCTATGAATCATCTTTTTTTTTTCTTCCATTTGTTATGTTACATAAGATAAAAATATATTAAAGAACATACATACATACATACATACATACATACATATATATATATATATATATATATATATATATATATATATATATATTTACCCTGGCAGTGCAAGTACGACTGCTAGTACATTTATAATACACATTTATTTGTGTCTACTAACCTACTTTATTTCACTTCTCACATCAGTAAACTCGGATGAGTTTCTGCCTATATTTTTGCAATATCAGCAATAAGACATGTTTGTGTGCATTTCAAATCTTAGTTTTGATGATTTGGTGTCTTTTCTTTACTTTTCAGACTGATAAAATCTTACCACCTTCAATATATATATATATATATATATAATGTATGTGTATGAAAGAGAGAGGCAGTTTGGATGTAGGAATCAAGACTCTATGGTGACTGCCAAGGTGATCCATGTCAGACCTGGCAACCATGCTACTGGGGGCGGACATGTGGAGACCTAAATTACTACTAAATAACAGTGATTATTTTTAGCAAGGAACTTGTTAGTAATGTCTAGTAATTAGTTGGTTAGCAACTATATATAATATTAGGAAACAGCTTACAATTATTGACTTATTTCCATAAATACAAATGTAAAAAGAAAGAACAAAAATAACCTTTTCTAGCATAAAACACTAAATGCACAAAAATCACTTTATTTGCCATAAATTAGACATTTTAGATGATATTGCAAAAATAATGAGTTAATTTGTTTATACCAATTGATTACAGAACATATAAAACTGTATGATACAATCAGAAATCAATTTCAGCATTTTACAAAATTGAATCAACAAGTGTGAATTTCAGAGAAACATTAATTTTGATAATCTTTACAAAATTTATTGTGATTTCTGTTACATGTACAATTTGCTTCAGAGAAGATGAAGGAAATACTTATTTTCACTATGATACAATAATAGATATTAACAGTATACATAGTTCTAATAATTAAAATCCATTTACATTAACAATAACACAAAATTAATTAACAAGGTAATTTGGGAAGTTAACCAATATATGTAAAAAGGAAAAATTGAAAATAAAAATATATCCGGTAAATATTTCTCTGAATTAATAAGTATGTACATATTTTTACTGCTTGAAAAAATATGAATTATTAATACTGATTGTGTAGTCTTAAGGAGAATTGTACAAATATTTTTATTGTATAAATAAAATTTTAAGATAATTTCAAAACTTTTAGTGCCAGTTCTTGAGTTGTCTTAAGGGAATCAATAATTTTTGAAAAATATATTTGACAATATAATCTTGTGATCTCTTTTCATATTGAAATTATACATATCAGAAACTGATATAACAATTTTGTCAAAGAAATTATGCAAGTCTGCAATTTAACAACACTAAACATTATAAATCAGAAAAATGCCAACTAAACTGTAGTATCCAGTGGAATTTTTAAGTTTCTACAATCTATTTCTTTCAAAAAATTTTCCATATTCTTGAAAATTAAAACTAGTATTATTAAATATTTCCTCTTCTGTGGGACAATCTTTTCTTGTAACAGAGACTGCTACATACAAAAGTGATATTTTAATATCTTTAAGGATCCTAGTTTTAAGGTCTGGTAACTTATCAAATGTTTGGTATTCTATTTCATCCAGCAAATATCCACATTTTAAGCAATTATGGCTTGGATCAAAGTTGTATTCTTTGACATTAACATTTAGATGTTGTTTACTTTTTTCAGTATGAAATTTTTCAATAACATATTGAACTATTATATATACACCTCCACAACTTTGTCTTAATTTTCCAAATTGATTTTCTAATCTGTGGTAAATTTATCCAGCATAACAAAATTAAACCCACTGTTTAGCAAACATCAATTAAGCTGTTGCATTGTATGTTCAATGGCTAAACTAGTATCTCTTGTTAATGATTTCATTCTTTTTCCTTGCTTTCCTTCCATTCTTTTTGTCAATGTCCCCAAATTAAAAAGAAATAACAGTTCATCGACGAAATCTGATATCACTTTTTTCAGTAGATCATTTTTCTTAGTGTCAGCATATATTTCTTTGACACAGTTTTCCAAAATTTTAAGACTTTTTCAGTGAAATTTACTGTTTCTGCAGTATCCTCCTATATAAAAAAGTTGCATCTAATTTTGCAACTGGGATCATTTTAAGTAAAAATTTTGGTCCACAATTTAAACATTTTACCATGATGCCCATTACTGTTTTTTCTAATCTCCCAGAATTTTTAGCCAAACCAAATATATTTCTTCAATATTATAGAGCAACTTTGATATACACTTCAACAACTAAAAGAATACACATTTTCTGATTTTCAGAAATTTTACTAAAAATATCACCAAGAAAATTGAAGTCATCTTATTCTGGGACACTTGATGTCAAAGCTGATAATGTTCTCACACTGGGTAACTTAAAATCATCCTAGTCTTTTATATAATGACTGAGATGTAGCAAAATATTCAAATGCCTTGATATAAATATCAGAATCATAATTTTTTGTGCCAATCCTTTGTGTTGATATGAAATTAATATGTTCTTTTAAAAAATTTTTTCTTATCAATTTTCAAGTTACTAAGATAATGAATTGCTTCATTGATTTGTGGGACCAGTGCTGAAACATTGATATTTGTAACATTCAAATCTCAAGTTTTCAAAAATTTTAATTAAAAACATTGGAATATCTCCAGTAAAAAAATTCAGTAGATTGGATGAATAACTGATTGATTTATAGCATGTAATTGTTGATCCTGTTGATCAATATTCTGATACAAATTTTCAAAAGTGAGGATTTTGTCCTTTTCTAGAAACTTTGCCAACTCATTATTTTGCACAGAAGCAGAAGTTTTATTTGTTGTTCTTGGTTTTAGTTGAGGGCTAGATAATACACTTGATGGCAAATGATCAAATACTGATGGTGGATTTCTGGGTCATACTTTTCCTCTAATAATCATGGTTTCATAATCAAATGGAAAATGCCTTTTACAAACAACGGTGGTTTGTCAGGGGTATTGTCTTGCGGTATAGCCTTTAACCATTGTGGTCACTCAATCTGATCTTGGAGAAGACAAAATACACAAACCTTATTTTGGTCATCATAGTTACAACAGAGCATTTTGAGAAAGGTTTTCGGGTACTTAAATTAAAAAAATATTAACTAAACTATTATTTTGTAAAAATTAGATGGTGCTACTAAAAAGTGTATGAACCTTATATTCTAAAGTCTGGTGGGTTTGGACATTGGAATTTAGGTTTCAGAATTTAAAATTTAAAGTTTGTATGAATGTGGGAATCTTTTAGAGACTAACATGGATAAGAAATGGCAGGATGAAGGAATTTGGGATTCAGACATGGGAATTTTACAGTTTGGAAAATTAAATTTTGGATAATCATATTTTACGGGGGTAGTAGTTGTGCATCTCAATCACCTCTTCCCCCATAAAATATGATTACCTAAAAAAAATTAACCAGCTTAATATTTTTACAGTATTTTTTTGAAAATTTACTGTAGAAATATTAAACTGGTTAATTTTGTTTTATATATTTAATAACAATGCTAGTAAAATTCAACTCATAAATAAATATTTTTTTAAAATTTTAAGTCAATATATTTGTTGTTATAAAGAATATCATAGGCAAAATATTAAATTAAATTTTTATTCAATTTTTTCAAATGGGCAATTTCTGTATAGTAGAAAAGATAAATTAGCAATGTAAAAATGTCACAGACACTATGAACATATTTCACATGTATGTTGATATTAAGAAAATGCAAATTATTCATTAAAAAATGAATTTTATAATGAACATATTAATTACTATGAAGAATAATAACAAAGAAAAATTTAAAATAATCACAAAAATGTCAAAAAGAGAAAGATGATATCGATAAGACAATGTTGTTTGTTTTACATCTTTGTGGTATATTTTTAAGAATAGTTGTAAAATATTAAATTTATTATTTAATTTTTGACATTAACTTTGTGATAAATTATTTCTTGACATTTTCCATTAATTTTACAGTAAAAAAGATTACATTTTTATTTTTTAATGAATCATTTACAAAGTTGAGAAAAATTCAACATACATTTTTAAAAAATACCTGTTAAAGAAAAACAAATTATTCATAAAAAAATAATTTTATACTTGTCATTGTGGAAGAAAAATAGAGAAAAACATTAAATTTAAGTTAACCTTTACCATGCTGCAGGTGAAAATTGTTGCTGTAGAATTTTCTCCCTTTGCCATTCTATGCACATTCTGTTGCCTTGAGACTGTTGCCATAAATAAACAATTGTTAACTGCTATTTCCGGTATTTAAAGCTGGAAATCACCTACTACTTCTTTGGAATAAGGTTAAACTTTCATTTTCCAATGTCATTTTGAATTCTTCTAGATTCTACACAAGGAGTAACACCAATTAAACCCATGTTAATTTATCCAACAAAGCCTTTATTCAGGAGTTTTTCTTTGTTTAGAACTCTGATGATGGTTTTGAAGGCTTTACTTAAGTGGATATTGACGGTGAAGTTGTCGAATAGGATAACCATGCTAGTGATGTGGAGGAAAGTGATAATGGCCACTAGCAGCTACTATCATCCATGCCTGAGTAATTTTATGTAAGCTACTGGTGACCATCAATATACCCGATAACCTTTCTGAAGGTGAATTATTTTGTCTATTTATAAATGACAAAAAAATAACTTTATTCATCAATGAGTCAGATGAAAGAAAGAGCAAACAAATGCTATGTGTCTTCTTGTATGGAAACATGAGGAAACATCACTTTTTTGACAAAATGAAAGCCTATCTTACAGTGGGAAAAGCGATAGATGTAATTTATGCTTTGTTGAAAAATTAGTTATTGTAAAACATTTAAATAATCCTATCTTTATTAAACAAGAAAAATGAATTGATAGTTATATGTCGGCATAAAAATAAATATCTGCTGAAATATGTTAATTCAGATTAATTTTAATGTATGTATAATATAAATCCTGGTTATTTTAAATGCAAAATATATTTTTAAAATGAAAAGCTGTTATCCTTGTATAGTATATGGACTGTACCAATCTTGTGTTAACAAGATATTTATATTAAAATTTAAATTACATAACAATCTGTATTCAGCACCTGAAGATTGGGTTATGCATAAAACCCAGTCATGTTACCAGTGAGGGATAATATGTATATTTATTAATATAAACTTAATAGCTCTGTTGTATTCCAGTAAGCACTCTTTTATTAACACCAACACTATATGTGTGATATTTGTTATTAGCTCCCGAAAAGAAACTAATTCAGTCGAGCACTGTGGGAAGAAAGCGTGAATTTGTAAACAGTGACTATTACTGCTAATAATGCAAGACTCTCCCAACTGATTGAGTTCTCTAGATCACTGGCATGTTTATGAAAAACTAAATACGCAAAAATTTGTCTTTCTCTCTGTAGGGTGATGATAGTCTAGGGGTTACAATCTCCAACTGATGCTGAGTTGGTTGGGTTTCAGTCCTGACCTGAAGCGATTGTATGTCTAGCCATACTGATGAGCTGTAATACAGCGAAACAGTCTGTCTGTGGATGACACACACATATATATATATATATATATATATATATATATATATATATATATAAAAAATTTCAAGAAAAGATGAACTACTCTAAAAAGAGTGTGTCTAAAAGTTTCTTACTGGCAAAAAAGAGCTTGATGCCATAAGAAATGGAAGAGCTTTGATATATTAAAGTAAAAATCCAGGTAGGCAGTGACTGGCCATGACTGCTAGTTTCATGCAATCATCAGGTAGTTGGTGGCTGTAATTTGTAGAAGGTTACTTTATATACTGCCAGGCAAGTTCAAGATGGTGAACCAACTAAACCTACCTGGGGAGGGTAAACCATCCAGCCAAGATCAAAAATAGCTGAAAACTAAAAAATAAATAAATTCTACTGGAAAAGGCTTGCTGGTATAGCAAAGAAGTGCTCAATGACATTAGTAATAATAGCGCTATGGTAAAGGAGCTAAAGCTTGAAACCAAAAAAAGTGCTCTACTGAACCGGGCCACTAAAATCATGTTAGATCATATAGAATTTTAGAGAAAGATGAACAGACTTTAAAAAGAGACCGCCCAAAAGTTGCTTACTGGCCAAAAAGTGCTCAATGCCATAAGTAAAAAGATATATATATATATATATATATATATATATGAGAGAGAGAGAGAGCTTTTTATTTATATTTTTTCTTTAGCATAATTGATAAATACAAAATTATTGGGTATGAAAAGCAGCAGTTTTCAATTGGAGTCTGAACACAAGATTTCATTTCACATGAGACATGAGACTGACATTTCATGACATATTAGTTTGGCCAGAATGTCCTGACTTCCTTAGGAAGCAGAAAGAAAACAACAAAATTTTATGGAGCAACACAAAAATTTATTCTTCAGAAGAAAGTCCCTCATTCTTGACAATTTTCTGCCAGGAATCAGCCAGCATTCAAATCTGTCCCAGATACCAGTCCCCTGGCTTTGAATTAAAAAAAAACTGTAAACAAATTTCCTTCACTTCATTAAAATTGTTGAATTGCTGGTTGTGGAGGAAATGTGCTATTGAACATAATAGGCTATAGTCACTCAAAGCAGTGTTGGGACTAAATGGTGGCTGTAGAAGAATCTCAACACTGTCCATCTGTTTGAACTTCTCCTTAGTCAACTTGGCAGTGTGTAGCCTCACAATGTCTTGCTTGACCAAAGCAGGATGCTCCTTTAGTTTATTGTATACATGGTCTAGCTGCTGGCAGTATAGTTTAGCATTGATGGCACAACCGTGTGGAACAAGCTTGGAATGCAGTACTCTTTGGGAAGTCCACCAGACAGTTATCAACATTTGTTGTTTTCTTTCTGCTTCTTAAGTAAGTCAGGACTTTCTGGTCAACCTAGTACATACTTATTCTGAAATGTGATGTTTCTGTATATTTCAGGGTGTGGATTGTGAATTTTATGTTTTTACATAAAAATGAAAATGGAGGAAAACGAGTGGCATTTTTGTAATTTGATTCTTAATTATTTCTGGGAAGGAAAAAAAGATGCTGTTCAAGCAGCAAAACAAATTATATGCCATTTATGAAGATGGTGCTGTAGATGAGAAGAATCACTTATTGTTTGTAAATGATTCACTAGTTTTAAGAAGTAGAAATTTTGAACTGGAAAAGCAAAAACATTCAAGCAGTCTTGAAGTCATCAATAATGACAAAATCAAAATGTTGATTAACCCCTTTCCTGATAATTATTTTGGGAAAAAATGTTTCATTTTCAGACAAATTATTTTATTTGTTTTTCATATAGTAACTAAGAAACTGAGGCACCTTGAAGTACCCAAACAGTGGCTAACAACTCTACAGACATATGAGTTGACAGTTGGACTTGTTTCAAGCTCAGCAAGGCATAAAAAGAACTAAGGTCGATGTATAAACACGTCTGTAGCTGGTTTTTCAACATTATGTTTTGGACATGTTTATATTTCTGATTCAGAAAAAGACACTTTTGGTAAAAACATATATACATGTTTATGCTGGCAAAGGGGTTAAAAATAACTTGGGTTACATGATATGGGATGTTGCAGAGATACCCCACATATCTCATATGATTGGTAAGAATTAAGAAGACAGAAGATAAAGATTGACATTGCATTTAAATTTTTAAAGATCAAATTTGACTGTAAAGCAAGTAGTATGAACATTTTCACAAGCAAGAAAGGTGAGAGAAGAAACTGTTATCTTACAGTTATATCTAGTTAAATAATCACAAAACATGTAAAATGATGAAAGATTACCACCAACCTGGTACTTTGCTTAAATTCATAAAGTCTAGGTACCATAAAGGCAAGTTCATCAGAACAGTTACCATGAAAGTATTTAAAAGTATTTATAGAAAAGGTGCAGAAAAGTATTGGTGGGTAAGTGTCTGAAGACAAGATGCCATATCAGGAACAATAACATTGCAGATTCTTCTTAGGATTTTATCAAGAATCTCTAAATGTATAGTAGGAGCACCAGACCAGGTGTGGCAGCAATATTCATTTCAAAGACAAATGGTAGATTCATAAATATGTAAGATAGATTCTGGAGAGAATAATTGTTTAGCATGACGCAGTGAACCAACTTTCTTAGTAGCAGACTTAGCAATTGATTCAATGTAACTTTTCCACTTCATGTCAGTGGAAACTGTTAGTCCAAAGAGGTGCAATGAGCCACTCTATTGGAAGTTAACATCAGCTATGTTTCTTTCAGATGATTAATAGAGAGTTTAGTTTTGGAGGTTTTGTGTGTGTGTGTGTATATATATATATATATATATATATATATATATATATATATATATATATATATATATATATATATATATGAGGGTATATTTCAATATAAATATTTCATCAGCATAATAGACGCAATATCCTAACAAAGATTTTTAAGCCAAAGTATTATAATAGCACCTTTGTTTTAATCATTTCACCTCAAGCAAGGCAATAAAGCCACTAAGATGCAGTGGGTTACTGATGATTAAGAAATGAGAACAATAAAAGAGGAATCAAGAAGAAAGTAGATTATGGTTGGCACCATTTTACTGTCAAAACAGTTAAATGTGACTGCTTCTTCTGCTCCAACAGCTTCTTCTCTTGCACTTTTGAACAGGGGAACTCTCTTCCTCTTAATTGCTTCTCTATTAACTATAATCTTCAAAAATTTAAATGTAATGTCAATCGACATCTGTTCTGATGCATTGAACTTGATACGTGTCATTCTCTTTATCCTATCCTCAAACACCCCTTTTTTCTCTTACTTTCATTCTCTGTAACTCCTTGTATGCTAATGGAACTCCTGCTTTGATTGGGGTGAAATGAAAAAAAAAAAAGATTTCTTAAATATTCAGGTTGATAGATGAAAATAGACAAATACACTGTTTAATTAGGTACCTCCACTAATTCGTGATATCTAAGGTTTAAAATGAATTTATAAAAATTAAAAATCTTTCTTGAAGCTTTTATTTTAATTTCAAGTTAATAGATTAAAATTAATATTTTCAATAAGCGAAGTACTTTGCTCTATTTCAAAACTAATTTAAATTGACTAAAAATTTGATTTTTAGTAACATTTTTAGGCCTTGTTTATTTTATTAAAAATCTTCAAAAAATTTACATTTCTGAAACTTTATTTGAGGAATATTGACTGATTTAATATATAATTAATCTTATTTGAAATAAAAGTTTAAAATATTGCAGAAATACATTTTTTTAACCTGTCAGTAGCTGTTTATTTAAGGTATTGACATGATGACAGATCTAATGTTGTTCTATGCTGACTTTATCTGTAAAACATAATTGAAGAAAATGATGTGTTCGCCTTTTATATATAACATTTAAGTACTCCATAATCTTAAAATTTAAGAAAATATTCTCCGCAATCTGATGCTTTATTGAATTTTAGAAATGTTGGCTTTAAATTTACTATAGTTATTTCTCTTATTTTCTAATAATGTCATGTATGGTTGTCCATATCTGGCACGTTTATACATGTACAAAAAAAACATTCAAAATTCTTTTAAAAATATTTGTGTTTGATGATTTGTTCTAAGCTTTTCCATTTATGATTAGTAAATATAGCTTTTACTTAATATTATCTAAAAGGGTAAAATTAAAATGGAATTTTAAAAGATTTAAAAATTAATAAATTATTCTAATTAAAATTTTAAAAAATGAAAACAATTCTTGTAAAAATTCATTATTCATCGAAAAACATTTTTTTCTTAAGACAGTAATGTCCTTAATATATCTTATTTATGAAAGCAGTTTTAATTGCTTTTCTAATTAAAAAATGTCATAGTTTTATTGCATTTTTATCTTATGATTCAGAGCAGATTTTCGGTAAATGGGGTTTCGGTTTAAAAAAACAAATTGTTGATTTAAATTCTCCAAGGAATCCTGCTTTTAACTCATATAAATATGAAGTGGATGGAATTTTAATTTCTCACAATTTCATAAAATTAAGTAAGTGGGGTAACAGATGTAAAAAAAAACAAAAAACAAAAAAAAAAAACAAATGAAAAAACAATTTAATTCATTTGTGAATAAGTCCTGAAAATTTAATTAAAATTTGACAATTATTTGATTTTCGAAAGAATTTCCCAAACGGTATTTTTAATGGCTAAGTGATGCTAAAATTCCCAATATTAATCTTTGGCCCACATGTTGATGCAAGAAAAACGAGATTTTTAATCAAAATTTTGGACATGTTAGAAAGGATTAAAAAATTTGATAAAAATACTTTAATCTTTCCTGTTAATAATAACAAAAATTTTGATGATAAAACTGTTTTTATCAAGTTTGGGGCCTTTCTTCATCATGATATACTCTTAGTAGATTTTTTGAGGTACTCATGTTTAATAAATAAACAAAGCGCCTAATCAAATATTATTATTCATTAAAAATAAGATTTAAAGTGGTAAAAATCTGTCGGATTGATAAATAAAAAAAATCTATTACTTTAAAAAATGTATGTATGTGCATACATATGTATTTAGCTAACATCTATATTACAAATTAAAACATACATGGGTATGTATGTATGTATGTATGTATGTATGTATGTATGTATGTATAAAGAGTTTTATTTTTTATTTTTTTCTTAACATTATTTTAATTTGTAATCTAGATGTTAGCTGAATACTTATAGAGAATATTTTTGGGGAAAATGATGTGTAGATTATAAAGCAGGAAATATAATGTTTGAATAATTTTATTACTTGTTATGAAAGGGTTTGAATCAAAACCTAACATTTTGTTTATGAACATCTCATAAAAGCTGATTCTTACTTATTTCCAGCCAATCAAATGCTTCAGGGAGCAAAGCCAAGAAAGATAACTCAGTGTCTTGTGGAAAGACTGCAAATAGCACAATATATGATCATTTGAAAGGAATACAGAATCGACACAGACACCCACACATTGCTGAACCAGAAGTTGCATCACTCTTTCACAAAGGACCTGAAAACACACAACTTGATTTGGCTGAGCTAGAAAAAAAATTAATGAAAACCAGACGAGAAGTATGTTGACATTTTTTTTTTAATATTTTTTTCCCATAACATAACAATATTGTCAAACTTCAAAATTCAGGTCAACCATTCCCTCAATGTTTCTTTTGTAATACTTTTATTAGAATGACACTTTTAATATTTTTATTAGAATAGCACTTGTTTCTTCGCAATATCTAACACATTACTATTTTTAGACAAAATTAAAGTGATTTTACATGAATCAAAATATTTTCCTGTCAAGATTTGAAACTTTTTAATATGGTGTTATGTCTAGATAACTTTTTTTTTTATGAAATAGAATATTAAAGAAATAGTTTATTTAGAGTTGGTTGAAGAGTAACGGCTGAAAGTTATTTTCATTGAATGTTTTCTCTAGGCGTGTGCAGATTTAAAAAAAAAAATTTTCTTTTCTTTCTTTCTTTAATCTTCCTGCCTTGCTCTTTTAACTTCTTTGCAGTTTTTCTTCTTCTCTCCTTTGATGGAGGCACAGTAGTGTAATGGATAGTGGCTTAGATTGAGGAATTGATGAGCTGGGTTTGAATTCCAGTTGACTTCATTTCATTCACTTATGTGCAAATACACTTGGGAAATGTGTAAATCCAGCTCTTTTCTCTCCAGCTATGGGTAAATAGCAGAACAGGCTGGGTTTAATTGCCTTGGCTGGCAACCAGTTTAGGAGAAGGACAAAAGCATTCAAAACATTCAACTATGGGTTAAATAGCCTCACCACCCTGCATCAATTGTGTTACGAGTATGGCTATACCCCTGAATATATGGCAAAATCAGAGAGAGGTTACTCCAATGTGTGAGAAGGTCCTGGATTTGTATTTGGGTCTTAAATTTTATTTTTTTATTTTTCTTTTGCATTCCCTTCTCTCATTTAATTCTCTTTGTTGTTTGTATTTTATGCTTCCTTATTCAATGCTTTATCCCCTTTATAGTTTTTATTTTGTATCTTTGTTTTGCTTTTATTTCACCATTTTCATTAAATCTTTGTTTCTGTAATGTAGCTATCTCCTTATTTATTAATCTCTGCGAATTCGGAAAAGATATTCTCATACAGTTTTGATATTTTTTGCTTTTTTGATAAAAATGCCTATTTGTGCACAAAAGGTATAATACTTTTTTTCTCTTTCACTGTTTTAATTTATTTAGTCTTATTTACATTGTTCATGTTGTGAAAAATAAAACACAAATGTGAGTTATCTCCCTTGAAAACCCAATCTTACCTCAATGATTTTGTACTGTATTTGATTGCATATAGGAGTTATCATTTGCATTTGATAGTATTAGAGAATTAATGTGGTTGCTTTCACTGCTACTCTGTGGTGTCTGTATAAATATTAAACTACTAGATATTTTAACTTCATATATAAGTTGGGTAAAAGCTGGCATCTAATGAGATTTCCTCTTTAATACCTAGACTTTATGAATTTAAACACAGTACGAGATTGGGGGAAGGTCTCATCATTTTACAGTTGAAATTGCTATATGTTACTGTAAGCTAACAATTTCTTCTCTTGCCTTTCTTGCTGGTAGAAATCTCTTTTGGTTTCTTTCTTTCCAGTCAACTTTAATTTTCAAAAATTTAAATGCAATGTCAGTTGTTATCTTCTGGCTTTTTATTTCCTGTTCTTTTATTCTCTCTCCTTAATAATGTTTTCTTTTTTTCATAATCTCAATCCCTTGCATTTTAGTAGTTCTGTTGCCTTGCTTGGGGTGAAATGATAAAAAAAAATCCATTATGTATGGTTTTGGTGATTAAAAAAGTATTTGTTCTTACACATCGTCAAATACATTAAATTAACTTTGCTTCCTTTCAGAAGTGTTTAATAAAGTACGTGACTTACAGCCACATTGCATTGAAACATTAATTCCCATATGATCACAACTGAGCCTGATCAGTATCTTGATTGGTGACCAGTGCTATAAACTTGGATGTGCAGGTGGTGTAATGGATAATTGCTTGGAATTTTTAATTGGAGAGCTTAGTTCCAATTCCTGTTGTGTTATATTTACATGTGCAAATACCCTTGAGAACAGTATGAATCTTCTGCTCCCCCACCTATAGGTTAATTAGTAAGACTTGTATCACTAAACCTTGATTATCTCCCAGGCTACAAAAGTTCTTACAATCTAAAAATATTTACTGGCTTTAAATAACCTGAAAAGAGTTGATAAAGAAAATTAATGAATCAATCAATCAATAAAGTCACAAAGAGCTGTCTGAACTGCTGGGTAAACTTAACATATTTGGTAAGGAATTTAGAATAATCCAGAACTTATATTGGGAGAAAACTGTTTGCATATGGATTGTAAATGAATTCAGTAAATATACAAAAGTAGAAAAGGGTGTAAGACAAGGATGTGTCTTCTCACCAGACTTATTCAACTCATACAGTGAGATGATTCTGAGAGAATTAGAAGTCCTACCAGGATTCACTATTGGCGGCTACAATCTTAACAGCATATGCAGATGACACAGTGTTGATAACAGATATAGAAGTTAAACTCCAGGAACTCCTACAGAAAGTAGTGAGGGAAAGCGAGAAGAAAGGACTGAACATCAATTGGAAGAAGATAGAATATATGGTTTCAGCAAAAGGAGCAGCTCAACATGCAAATTACAAATTTGAAATGCCAAAATCAAGCAAAGTGAAAAATGAAAATATCTGGAAAGCATTTTAACAGAGGATGGAATGTGTCACACCAAAGTCCAGAGGTGCATTGGTATAGCAAATGATGCCTTACAGAAAGCTAAGCAAGGTATTAAGAAACATGAAAATTTTATTAGAAACAACGAAAAGAGTACTGAATTATTATATAATATCAGTCCTCCTATATGGCAGTGAATGCTGGACAATATCCTCACAGATGAAGAAGAAACTTGAAGCAACAGAAATGTGGTTCTACAGAAGGATGCTGAGAATACCTTGGGCTGAACATCTGATTAATGTCAAAGTTTTAGAGAAAATGGAAACCAAAAGACATTTATAATTAATATCAGAAAGAGACTTGAAATTTCTAGGATACATAATGAGAAAAGATGGCTTGGAAAATTTGATACTCACAGGACATATTGACGGCAAGATGGAAAGAGAAAAACTGCATAACCTACTTAGCGAGCTTGTGTAAATGGAAGGCAGGACAAGATTGGCGATATAGCAAAAAGATAAAAAATTTATCAAGAGTTACAAAGGACAGGAAATTGTGGAGAGCCATGATTGCCAACATTCTGACAGGACATGGCACATAGAAGAAGCTAATACAAGTTCTACAAATAGAGAAAAGTTATGATAGAAGTTTTATTTTTTAACATTTCTGTATAAACAACATTTTCAGTAAGACTTATTTTCTAAATTTCTTTTTGTCATTATGCTAAGTCCTGTTGAATTCGGCCTTTGGACATAGTTACATCGAACTGACCATGAGAGAAACATTTGAATAATTTTCTAGTTTATGTTAACCCTTTGAACCCTGAAGAGTATGGATTTCCCACCCTGGGACCCAGCTGTCCATCTCTGGTATACATTTGAAGAATTTTCTAGTGTGAACTCTGACCCTCTGATGAGTATGGATTTCCCACCCTGGTCTCCTGCTGTCAATGACTCTAGCTAGTATGCTGGCCACCCAGGTAAATGCATTTTTGCACAGTGGCCAGTATACCGGCCATTTGGGCTCAAATGACACATAATGAGGAAAGAGGGCTTGGGTTTCAACTATAAAATGAGACCTAACTGCCAATCTAGTATTACACCTATATTCACATGGTTGAGCTACCAAGGAGGAGAGCTCATTAGAACAGCTCTCATGAAAATGTTTATAAAAAAATAGTGGGAAGGCATGTTACAGTGGTGGGAAAGTGACTGAAGTTGAGATGCCAGGTCAGGACTGATAAAATTACAGCCCCTTCTTTGGACTTTATTGAGAATCTCCTGATATATGCCAAGAGTATGAGTTGTTTGTAGAGTAATTATTTATATTTCAGCTTTCTTTAAACAAACAATATTTTAAATATTTAAAAAAATATTTTTACATTAATATGATTTAAAGTTCAAGTTTATACCGGATGTTCTATTCCTATTAAATGATGTAAACAATCAGTAAAATGTTAGACATCAATTTGTAAACCAGACGAATGATGACACAAACAAATTGAAGTATTTAAATGAATCATAATAAAATTAACATTTCATTTCAATTGAATGTTGAAATCAACTTCACTGTTTTATAACCAGAACTGTCAGTGACCCAACAGGTCACAGATAGTATAGTTTAAATTATAAATAAATAGCACAAAAGAAATATTTATTAAACTATGCTTTTAAAAATTGTTATGTTAATGCTTATGTTGTTGTAATTGTCCTTTTACTCCAACACATCTACAGCAGTTGTATCTGATGCCTTGACATATGATAATGTTTAGTGTGGTAATAAAGTCTTCTTTACTACTGACTAGGTCGATCTTTGCTGAGTGCTCCGTATTTGTGGTTCTGTGCCACCCTGGCCTTGGTAGAAAAGTGCCTCATTATGATGTGATGGTTATCAATAAGACTTTTCAGATCATTATGAGTGAGTTAAATTCTCACTGGGTGCCCCATATTTGTGACCATTAGCTGGATTTAAATAACATTTATATCTTGATGATAAAACAATCAAATATAAGATGCAATTTTAGAAGATTCTATAATTGTGTAAATTTTCCAACATACGTAAATAATAAATAATAAAATAATAAGAATAATAATAATAAAATTAATAAATAATAAGAATAATAGAATAATTATAAACAATAATAATAATAAAACAATAATAAATAATAATAAGAATAATAAAATAATAAATAAGAATAATAATAAATAAGAATAATAAAATAAAAAATAATAATAATAATAAATTATTAACAAACCACAAACTTTATTCTTATTAGTAAATGTAGATAATGGTAAATAAAAGTGGACAGCATATTTGATATCAGAACCTTGTCAGTGCAAACATTAAAAATTGTAGTTTTTACATGTGACACACAGTTTGGTTATATTTACTGGATTGAAAACCTGAATTCTTTAAGTCTGTAACTTTTGTTTTAAAAGAAGTGCATGTCCCTTATATCTACAATTGCCTCATGTACAAGACAAGAGCTATCAGACACATAATATATCTCAATAATTTCCAGAAAATAAAGTCCTGTCTTTTATTTAGGGAAGCATTTATACCTTACAAAAAAATCAACAGATATCTTATATCAACCAAAACAGTGGATACCAGAAGATGGGCAGCTGAAATGTCATGTCCATAATAACATCAATGAGAATCAAAATGAGAACAGTCTGAATACATACATAGCTGTCTTTTTTCTTTCTTTTTTTTTTTTTTTTTAAATGAAGGGCCAGGATTAATCTCACAAAAAAAAGGCGTCCTGCTTGCCAGAAGTTTTGTGGCAAGCTTTTACAAGGACAGATGCTCTTCCTGATACCCAACTTGGACACTCAATGCATTGAGTGTATTTATTGAGAAACCATCTCTAAGAAGGTTGCCATTCAAGGCTTGAGATCCTATCCTATAAGAAACTCATCTATCCTTTGGCATGTTTTATTTCTTATCCTGTGGGGATACATGCCATACCTCCTCACCAACAGAAAAGCTAGTGGAGGAACTGGTTTAGACACCAACCACCTATGTTGCAGGTTGTACTGGGTTTGCCCTGCCTATTTGAATTTAAAGTTTTCATCCTTCTAGAGACCTTAATCAGCTTAGTTATTTTAAATATGGTTGGGTAGGGAAGGCATGAATCATGCCTCTCTTCAATATGTAATGATACAGCAAATTCTTGTGTAAAAAAATCAAAAAAACACAAAACAAATTAATAACAGTAATCATGGCTGTTTTAGTTTGCTTTCAAGCCTTGTATCTTTGAGTAAAGTTTTGACCTTTTATATCACTGCCCACTCTCTTTACTACTACTCTATCATTTTGTAGGAGAAAAATTATTTTTTGATGAATAAACAAATATTAAATTTTCAAATTTTTGGCATCAAAATTTTTTTTAAGGTTTCACCACTTATATGCTACAGTTCAAAAGTTTGAGGAAATCCCTGGTAATTTTTCAAATTTGCCCCGAAAGTAGTTGTTTTCTACTTTAAATAAGAGAAAATTATTATGGTTAAAAATAAGTGAGACTTGATTTTTTTTTTTTTTTTTTTTTTTTTAGAAATTTTGTCATGGCAAAAAGAAAAAAAAAAAGGCATTTTATGATTAAATTTTGCTCTCATAAAAATATCCTCCTTTAGCCTTGATTACTGCAGCACAAATTTTTGGTATCCATTGCAAAATCTCTCAAAGTATAAGTTTGATAGTTGATTTCATTTTTGTTTTCAATGACTCTAAGAGCCGTTTTTCTTTTTTCTTTTTTTTCACTCTTCTGTCAAGTTCATCACATGCTAATTCTGTGGTTGGATTCAAACTTTTGAATTGTAGTGTATACAGGGTGCGATGGATAAATTGTCAAAATTATACAAAAATGAAAATAACACTGACATCTTGTTTTAACAGATATATTTACCAAAATTACACAAAAATATCTTGAAATACTAAAAAGTAAATTTACTCAATAAAATTGCTATTGGCTTCAACCGCAGCCTCCAGACAAATTCATAATCTCCTGCAACTCTTCTGGATGGTCTCCATATTTAAGTTGGTGAATACTGCCCTCAATGTTGTCTTCAGTCCATCTTTGGTGTTACATGGATTTTTATTTGTCTCTCGATCAACTGCTCCTCACACATAATAATCAAGATGGTTGCAGTTTGGGGAGTTAGGTGGCCAGATGTAAGGGGTGATGTAGTTGCAGAAATTGTCTGACAGCTATGACTGGATTCTCCTGCTTGTGTGGCAGGGTGTAGAGCCCTTTTACCAGACATAGGGTCTTCCACCAGCCACCGTCTTGATCCAGGTAGCACTACCTAGGCACTTGATATAGGCCACCATGTTGAGTCTGAGGCCTTCACTAACAATTTCAGGAGTTCTTTTATTATCCAAACAATCAGAGTGAGTTTTCAGATCTGCTGTACCGTTGTAATCACTATTAGACTCATTCAAATCTTTTCAAATCCTTTGCAATTCCTCATATTGACACTCAAACACTCTGAAATGGTCATATTGGAGCTTCTAGCATGAATGCCAGACAGTACAACATGCCATTTCCAAATTTTTGTCAGTGAATTGCATCATAGTGCTCTTTTCCTCACAGATGATGCTCAACTGATCCTACTATACTGTGCAGTCTACACAAACAAACAATGCACATATGCAAAATTAAAAATATAAAATGGTGACAATTTACCCATTTCACTATATATATTCCTTCCGATTTTTTTGCTTCCCTGATAATTACAATCTTCAAAAATTTAAATGCAATGTCAATAATAATGTTGTCTTCTTGAACCCTGTTCCTTTTTTGTCCTTTCCTCAATCCTTCCCATTCTCAGTCTTCTCATTCTCTTTCATTTTCACACCCTGTAACTCCCTCCTGCGTTCTAGTGACATTGTTACCTTGCTTGTGGGTGTAATGATTAAAATATATGCATGTGTATATAAAAGAAAAAACAAAACAGTAGAACCAATCTTAGCAAAAGATCTACATCCCCTTAAACAAGGTAAAATCTCAAACAAGGACAGCAACAAGGAAAAAAGACCTAAAGGCAAACATCTACCTACCCAGTAAAGTGCTCAATGCCTAGATTACCTAAACAGAGTAAAAATGCTTGACAATGTTAATTCCTATGAAAGGATGGCCCTAGCTGTAAACAATTTCATACTCACATTGAGTAATTGAGTAATCTGAGAGCTGTGTTTGAATTCAAGTCTAGTTTATTGGGTTCCTCCAAGGAGTGAGAATTCCCCGTATCATAATCTATTCTAGTGAGCTTGAGTAAATAAGCTACAAAGGACAGGAAATTGTGGTGGGCCATGCTCACCTATGTTCTGAAGGCACATGGCACATAGACAGATTTTGAAGTGTAGCCAAATTTGCTACCTGTTAGATTTAGCAACATTGGTTCCTTGTGGATAATGAGTATTTTGTATCCTGATTAAAATATACATAAGTATTGAATTTTCCTGTTTTGGATTACTTGACTGTTTTTGAAAATTTATTTGGTTTTTGAAATTTATTCAAAGTTAAAGAGACTATCAGCTTTAAACAGATGAAACCTTGAATTATTCCAAAAACAAGCTACTTGAGTGGAACTTACATTTCACCAGGGGGATATGAAAGGAATGGTTCACTACAATGTTCATGGCATGTCGAGTTTTAGCTTTGAAACAAGAAATTTTGAATGAAAATTAAAGACAAAAACAGATGGTCATATTACGCAAGTACACATAAATTTTTACTCAGTTTAAAAAACCTCTTATTTGTAATGGCAAAATTATAAATTCACATAGTTTTGCTCACAAGATCAAGTTTGTTTATATTTTGATTTTCATGTTTTTTATAAACCTTTCTCTCTTCATTTTTAATGAAAGACACTGTTTTTTTATTTTCATAGGTTTTTAATATATAGAAATATGATAGCCTCTTTTATTTGATATGACTATCAGCTTGAAACAGATGAAACCTTGAATTATTCCAAAAAACAATGGTTGAGTTGAAAAGTTGGTTAAATCTTTGAGTAAATATTTTTAGTTCTTCCCAAACAAGACAAAAATTATAGTTACAATGGCAAAAACTGAATGTCTAAAATTGTGATTGTCTATTTATAATATACTCCAAATAAATTTATATAAGTAAAGTAGGTTGTAGCAAAAAGGAAATTTACATTTAACATTCTTGTCATTCATAGTTACTCAGTGTTTTATTCATTTAGCTTAAGATTGTCTTTTATGCTTAACTAATAATTTGAAACAGCTGTACACATCAGCATTTACTAATATTAGGGTTTAACAAAAGTATTCTTATTTTTTAAGCTCATATAATACTTTACATATGGTATCTTTCTATGATTTTAACTTTTCTGAAAGTTTCTGAGAACAGCATGTTGGGTTTTTCTTTTAGAATGTATTTTAAAGCAACATAATGAACAACTGCTGCTTGTCCAATTCTGGGCTTTGTTAACTCTTTCTTCCCTTGCAGTCCAGTTTGGTTACTGCCCTAAGCACTATTCTGACATTACTTCTCTAAGCCCAGTTGTGAAAATTGATAGTTATATAATATGCCTGTACAAAAAGTTTATAGATAATAAAGATAAATGCATTAAATTTTCAGGGAAGGTTTCAAAATGAATTTAATAAATGATATTAAAAAAGTAATCATATTTAGAGTTTATTGAATCAAATAAACAGTTTAATATAATAAAATAAGTGCAAAACATAAAAACAAGTAATTTTTTGTAAGTATCAGCAAACACACACGCACACATATATATGTATATTTTGATCTAGAATTAAGGGTGCCTAAAGTATGAAAGAAGAAATCAAATCTTTCTACTCAATGCTAGACAACGCCAAGATTTGGTGCAAATCACAAGAAGTTACAATTATCACAGGAGACCTGAATGCTGAAGTAGGCAAAGAGAGGGCAGAGGAGATAGGTAGCAAATTTGGACAAGGAACCCCCAACAAACATAGAGAAAAATGGGTCCAATGCTGCATGGCCAATAACCAGGTAATAGCCAAGACCTGGTTCCAATATCTAAGACAATTGTGGACATAGAAAAGCCCAGGAGGGGAAACTAAAAACCAAATTGACTACATAATCATCAACAAAAGATTCAGGAATACAATTGTTGACTGCAAAATCTATCCAAGCGCCAACTGTGGAAGCAACCATAAAATGAGGGAAGTTTATTTCTTTCTTCTCAGCATCTAGAATATTTACCGGTTTGGGATTACCTCTGAATGTGCCAACATTGACTCTCAAAAAACAATTGCGACATTCCAATGTTGGCTCATCACCACTGTCATCTTGGTTCCAGGTTAAATTTGTTAATGATACATCATTATTAATTAAATTCTGAGAGTACATCAATATTTGATAAATTCTCTTCATTTTCCATGCATATCTCATAGCGTTTTTTGTTCCAACTAGATTAATTTCAGTGAATCCTACAAAAATATTATTGCTTTCACTGTCGGACATCATGCATGCATGCTTATAAAACTTTACATCCGAAAAATAACTAGATTCTCTCTAAAATCTAACTACCTGGGTGCTAAAATATTTTTTAAAAATATTCCCCTAGACTTGAACAGGTTAAGATTGTAGTGATCGAGGAAGCAGCCTCTTGGGGGTTGGTTCCACAAGGCAGTGTTCATGTGAAGAAGCTGCTTGAGTGGAACTTACATCTCACAAGGGGAATATGAAAGGAATTATTTATAACACATTCCCTGATTGGTTCAAACTAAAAATAGGTTCCTAAATCATCCAATCACAGAGTGTTTTACATCAGAAATGAACACACCAGAAAGCACAACTTCAGGTGGGATCTGATGCAGTAAAGAAATGTAAACGACGCCTACAGTTGGGATTTGACTCTGAACGAATTTTAATGTCACAACTAGAGTTGGGACCAGGGGGAAAAAGTTAAGGGACAAATCCCTCCCCTTAGAAGAAAGACATTTTGGAAAGTATGGTCAGATAGTGTCTCATTTCCTTTCTCTTCCTGAACTCTGTGAGCAGGTTTAGCTGTTTTGAGGCCTGGCATATTCTCTTTTTTTTTTTTTTTTTTTTTTTACAGTGGTGTTCACCCTATACAAGGCCCTGGGGTCACTCGAGGTAGAGGGTTACAGATTTAGAGGCATAGCTTATGTGGATATGTGTGGAAGACAATAGTTAACCCTAGACTTGGACAAGTTAATATTGTAGTGATTGGGAAAGCAGTCTCTTGGGATTCAGTTCCACAAGGCAGTGGTTCATGTGAAGAAGCTACTTGAGTGAAACTTACATCTCATCAGGGGGATATGAAAGGAATGAGGGTGGTTCGCTACAATGTTTGTGGCATGTCAGGTCTTAGCTTTGAAACAAGAAATTTTGAATGAAAATTAAAGACAAAAACAGATGGTCATATTACTCAAGTACACATTTCCATAAATTTTTATTCAGTTTAAAAAACCACTTATTTGTAACAGCAAAATTGTAAATCCACATAGTTTTGCTCACAAGATCAAGTTTGTTTATATTTTGATTTTCATGTTTTTTATAAACCCTTCTCTCTTCATTTTTAATGAAAGACACTGTTTTTTATTTTCATAGGTTTTTAATATATAGAAATATAATAGTCATATCAAATAAAAGAGTATGATAGATTAATTAACACCTTAAAATGTATTACCAGGTATGTATAGTCAGCCCCTTTCCTTGAAAATAAGTTTTTAACTGAAATTAGGGGAAGAAACACATGGTTGTGAAACATTCCGTTCATTTCTATACTTTAATATTGTAAAAGATTTAAATATTTTAGTGAAATTTTTAATTTTTTTAACGATATTAAAGTATTGAAAGGAACTGAATATATAGAAATATAATAGTCATATCAAGTATGATATATTAACACCTTAAAATGTATCTGTCTATATTTCTGAGATGAGGTATTATGTACGCTATTTACATTATTTGGACTATTGTCCTCATCTTTGTCGCCATATTTATTACTATGTTTCAGCCATTGTATGCTCAGGCCTTCTTCAGGTGGTTGGAATGTCGAATTGAACCCTTTATTTTGCTCACTGGGGTAGACTGTTCTATTTCCACGTGTTATGTTTATTGGATGTCAGTTATCTCCTATTAATTCCCCTCTCCTAACCCTAACCCTCTCCACTGCCTTAATCGGGTATTGAACTCACATTCTTTGGGTCCTGTCACTGGATCTAACCAACATCTTTATCCATTGTGCCATGTGTACTTGAAAATTAAATATTTCACAATATTAAAGTATAGAAATGAACTGAATGTTTCGCAACTGTGTGTTTCTTCCTCTAATTTCAGTTTCAAAACTTATTTTCAAGGAAAGGTGCTGACTCAACATACCAGGTAATACATTTTAAGGTGTTAATTAATCTATCATACTCTTTTGTTTGATATGACTATTATATTTCTATATATTCAGTTCATTTCTATACTTTAATGTCGTAAAAGAATTAAATATATTAGTGAAATATATGCTCAACACTGATTTTACTATATAATGTAGTACAACTTATAAAAAAAAAATTACATCAGGATGGCTGCACTACAGGGTCATGTTATACTCAAGAATGTAATTTATTCCCTGTTTTTAGCTTCAGAAACATGGGATTGTATTATAATAAATTCATATTATGCCCAAGAAAATACGGAAGTTTAAAATGTTTGATTGGTTTCATTTGGGTTGTATTATGGTATATCAGCCTCAATGGGTTATTTAATGTTGACAAGATTTTTATTGCTGGTAATATTTTTTCAAAAAGTATTTCTAGTAAGGAGGCATGGTGGAGTAATGAATAGTGGCTCGAGTTGTGTAATCGGAGAGCCGAGTTTGAATTCCAATCGAATCAATTATATTCACTTACGTGCTAATACCCTTGGGAAAGGTATGAATCCTCTTCTCTTCCCAGCTATGGGTAAATAGCAGGACAGATTGGGTTCTATAGTCTTGGATGGCAACTGGTCTACTGCAGAAAGAAATGCCAACCTACTGCAGGAAAAAAATCTGCCTCATCAGTCATGTATTGAAAGATACGTGATCACCTAAGCATGTATCACGCATGATACATAACTGACTGATTTCTGGTAATGTTTTTCCATAAAAAATGTATTGTTGGTAATTTTTTTTTTCAAAAATGTATAACTGGCAATAATTTTTTCTTCAAAAAATGTATTGCTGGTATTAAAACCTATTTTTACATGTTTTGACTCCCATTAACTATTTGCCCATAGCTGGGAACCTAACAGGTGCTACCAACCTGGGACAGGGTGGACCTGGAAACACCAGCAATTAAGAGGTGGTTTCATGCTTCTCAAAACCTCCTGATCAGAGGCCTTGCTGTCGGATGTAGTTTATAGTCTTTTCCAGGACGGTAAAATGTTTGAACATTGACAAAATCTCAAATCTTGTATCTACCATTATAACATTAAAAACAATATATATATATATATATATATATATATATATATATATATATATATATATATATATATATATATATATAACAGGATTGATGATGATACTTTATATAGATATTATTAGGTAATATTAATAATAGAGTGCAGTCCTATTCTTTAGATGTGAACATGAAATAAACTTTAGAGTAAAGGGCTGGAAAAAAATGAAATTGTCTTAAATAGGAATATTTATTATTTTTTTGCTTTGCATTTTCTGTTCATATTTCAGGATTTTTGTGGCTTTCCTGTAGCCTGTAGCCATTTCTTAGAATAATGATGTTTGAATGAAATCAATGTAATATACAGACATTTAATAAGATTAGCTAAATCTGGTACAAGACCACACATGAAGAGCACCCATTGAGAATCAAACTGACATCAATGATCTTTACACAATGCTGAAATGAATTTCTCAAAAATTACTAAGCTTGGCCTTTAAATATCAAGACCATAAGTATAGATCACTCAGTGAGGAACAAGCTCACTTCATTAGTCTGTAATAAAATGTGTTCATTAATAATTACTAAGCTTGGTTTTTAAATACCAAATCCATAAGTATAAAACACTCAGTGAGGGTCAAATTCACTTTGATAAACATTACTCTTTAATGAATTTGTTTTTACAATAGTGTTCATCCTGTACAAGACCCGAGAGTCACTCGAGGTAGAGGGTTAAAGAGTAAGAAGCACAGTTTATGTGAATATGTGGGGGAAGATAATTGTTAACTCTAGACTTGAACAGGTTAAGATTGTTGTTATTGGGGGAGTAATTGGGGAAATATTCTCATGGGAGTCAGTCCCACAAAGCAGAACTTTGTGAGAAGCTGCTGTTTATGTGCAACTTAATCTCACCAGTGGAATGCAAAGCGAATGAGGGTGGTTCACTACAATGGGCCTAGCATGGTGGGTCTTAGCTGTGAAGGTTAGAACTGGTGGAAATAAGGAATGTAGTTTGTCTGATCATTTTCTATAGAAATAGCAACAGAGCAGCAAGAGGCTTGCTATGTTTCATCTGTGAGAAAGGGATTGCAGACTGGAAAATAATTTGTCACCCACATGGACGCAGAGACACACGTAAGACTGAAAATTGAAGGCTGGGCAGCTCCTGCTCATATACAGCAACAGTACTCCATTTTCAGCCTGATCTGGCTGTTGTAAAGACAGAGGATAGCCTAATTACTAAGCTTGGCTTTTAAATATCAAGACCATAAGTATAAAACACTCAGTGAGGATCAAACTCTGTACATTAGTAAAGTTGTTTGTGAGAAAACCTTCCTACTCATCTCTTGGTTTTGTGTACCATTTTAGTCAATATCAAGATAGTGTATAAAATTTTTGGTTACATGTTTTAGTTTCTAATGGATTGATTGTAATTTTTAATACAAGTTTGATTAAAAACAATGAGCAAGGGATTTTGTTTTGTTTTATTCATTAACTTTCTTGTTTGTATGCATTTGGCTCAAATGAATGTAAATGCTGTTCAAATATTTGTGATCAAGCACTTTCATCCATACTTCTGGTTATTATCAATATCTGGTGATTGTGCATGTGTCCAATCCTCATCTGTTTGAATACTTTTAACCTCTAGCACTTTGTAGGTGACTATTTTTGTCAATCCAAGTTGAATTTGAATTTCTTGGTTGTGTAGTCATATCCTTCTATGATAACACCTAAAACAGTCTTGACTGAAATTGAGATCCAGATTTCAAATATACAGATCTAATATAAAAAAGCACTATATTTTGAGGGGATTCCATATACAGTAAAAGGGGGAGTAATATTTATAAATGATGTAGAGTGCTTTAAACTTGAGTCTGACTATTGTTTCTTATGGTGACATCATGTATAGTGTGAGAATCGGGTGTGATTTTTATAACTGGGTTAAATGTATTGTCTGTTGTTGAAAACATGTGGTTTTACATGTTTTCTGTTCTAAAAATAGATCTTATATAGTAGTTTTGAATTTTTGCTCAACTTCAAGGAATCTGATTCAGAAAAAAAATACTTAACCTAAAGCCTAGCTTCTACCTTTTCTTGAAACCTGTTGCTTTATCTGTAATTTGATAAATAATTCACAAAGAGTAGTGGGGAAAATCTGTACTATGTTAGGCTCAGAACCAATAACATTGCACATTCTTTTTTGGAACAACAAAAAAAGTGGGGTATCATTAATAAAATCTATTACGATGGCTTATACCATGAGTTTATTAATAAATAAATAAAAATTTATGTTGCATTATGCATCATAAGAGCTGAGTCCTCTAAAAACAAGTTAATATCGTTAACTGAAACTTGCATGATATCTTGCTAATGTAATTATATTTTGAAAATTTTACCAACATCATGTTATATACTGTGTATGGTTAAAAAATTTTAAAAATATAAGCTGTAAATTGCTGATACCCCCTGAAGAGTGGACAGACAGGTTTGCCTACAAAACTCTGGAGTATGGATGCTGAATGTAACATTAACTGCCAAACTTTTACTTACATTAATCATGTATATTTATATATATTTACAGGGTGTGATGGGTAATTTGTCACCATTTTACATTTTTAACTTCATGCATGTGCATTGTGTTGTTTGTTTTCAATTTTGTCAACTTCACAGTATAGTAAAGTCAGTTGGGCACCGTTTGTGAGAAAAAGAGCACCATGACACAATTCACGCCACCAGAATTTTGAAAACGGCATACTGTACTGCTTGGCATTTGTGCCAAAATCTCCAGTATGAACATTTCAAAGTATTTGGGTGCCAATCTGAGGACAGTGCAGATGATTCAGAAAGTGTTGGATGAGTTTAATGGTGACTGGGAAAGTACAGCAACTTGGAAAACCCATTCTTATCGTTCAGATAAGAAACGAACTCCTGAAATCATTGGTGAGAGCCTCAGACTCAATACAGAGGCCTATATCAAGAGTCTTGATGCGGTAGTACTACACTGGATCAAGGGGGTGGCTGCTGGAAGACTCTATGTCTGGCAAAAAGACTCTGCATCTGCCACACAAACGGGAGAACCCAGGCATGGCTGTCAGACGATTTCTGCAACCACATCACCCCTTAATCTGGCCATTTGTTTATTGGGACACATTTGAGTGAGAGACCAACAAAACTCCTTGTAATACCAAAGATGAACGGAAGGCAATGATTCACCAACTTAAACAAGGAGTCCATCCAGAATATTTGCAAGAGATTCTGAAGTCATCTGGAGGCATTGATTGAAGCCAATGGTGATTTTATTGAATAAATTTACTCTTTAATATTTCAAGATATTTTGTATAATTTTGGTAAATATATCTGTTAAAACGAGATGCTAGTTTTTTCATTTTTGCGTAATTTTGATGTCAATTTATCCATTGCACCCTGTGTGTGTGTGTGTCTCTCCCCCCTCTCTCTCTCTCTCTCTCTCTATATATATATATATATATATATATATATATAATGTAGGAGTTGATAAAAATTTCACTGGTTGACCCACTTTGAACTACTTTGGGAAAGTCATCTTGAAAATCATCAGTCTTGATTGGGATGGGAACTTTTAAGCACATGAATATATTTATTTCAATTATATATGTCCCAGCTTAAAAGCTTTCCTATTGGGGCAGCACTTAAGCTAATTCTCTTAATTGGGTTTTCATCACAATATATAGAGAGGAGTAGATGTGATAAGCAGCAATAAACTCTAGAAGAACTCAAAATTGATCACTGCATTTAAGTATTGCATTAATACCTAAGCTTACTTTTTAAAAATTCAACAATAATTCTTCTGCCACCACTTAATTTAAAGACAATTTGATGACTGTTGGTCCTTACTTTCCATACAAACAATTATTTTTATTTCATAGGTGATTTTCACTGGATATGACAATTAATTTTGATAATTCCCAAATTTATTTCTAGTTATAAAAATTAATGTACAATAAAAAATTTCTTGCAAAAAATCATGTAAAAAATTGGGAATCCAAAATATCAGGACTATGGATCCAGATCCAGCCCAGAATATTTTTAATTTGCTCATGGAGTCAGCCTGATTCCAAAATGGTATGGGCTACAACCTCTAGGAATAAAGTTGAAAATACAGATATTTTTATTTTGAAACACTAATTTAAGAACAGTAATTTTTTTCATTTGACCATGAGCAATTGAAAGTTAGAGAGTTATGTCCCTTTAATTGTTTTTATCAGTAGAAGCCAAGGTGGCATGATCCAAAAACAATTACAGTAATGAAAACTTGGAAATTCAAAATTTCAGGATTGTGGCCTGGAATGTTTTTAATTTGCTCTCAGTCAGCCCGATTCCAAAATGGTATGATATGTTGGCTCTAGGAGTAAAGTTGAAAAAGTGTGACACATTGACATTTGCAATTATATATATATATATATATATGGTCACTTCCACAGTTGGCACTTGGATAGGTTTTGCAGTGAACAGTTGCATTCCTGAATCTTTTGTTGATGGTTATGTAGTCAGTTTGGTTTTTAGTTTCTCTTCCTGGCCTTCTCCATGTCTACAGTTGTCTTGGATCTTCTTGGAACCTCGTCATTGGCCATGAACCATTGGACCCATTTTTTTCTGCGTTCGTTGTGGGTTCCTAGTTCGAATTTGCCAGATTTCTCCCCTGCCCTCTCCTTGCCTACTTTGGCATTCAGGTCTTCCATGATAATTCTAACTTCTTGTGATTTGCACTGAGCTTGGCCTTATCTAGCTTGGGGTATAAAGATTCGATTTCTTCTTTTGTACTTTAGGCATCCTTAATTCTAGATCAAAATAATTTGAGTATAATGCCTGGAAAAATCATGTTTATTTAAGTTTTCTTGTTCTATAGTTCAGATATTTTTTGAAATTATTAATAAATAACTTGTTTTGGTAATTATTCATTTATAAAAGAGTAAATAATAAATATTGGATTGTAGTTGGTTCATATATTTTGAAAAATTTGTAGTTTTTCATAAATTTGTTAATAAAAAGATTTCTGTATCTGTTTATATTTCTGAGAGGAGGTATTATGTACATTATTTACATTATTCGGACTATTGTCCTCATCTTTGTCACCATGTTTATCACGTTTCGGCCATTGTATGCCACCTTCAGGTGTTTGGAATGTCGAACCGAACCCTTTATTTCGCTCACTGGGGTAGACTGTCCTAAAAGATTTCTGTTCATTTATTTCTTTATAAAATGATGAATAATAAATACCAGACCATTTGTGACCCTTTGGGCTAACCTTATTGTGTTCCTGTTTACATTTAGTTTCATGAAATTTTCTGAAAGTAGAGATATTTTAAAAGTACATTTATTTGCAGTTATTGAAGTTTCTTTCAACATTAAAAAAATTGTCTGTTTGAAGAAAGTTGAAATAAAAATACTTACTTGTATAAACAAATTGAATTTTTAAATCATATTATAAAACATTGAAGTTGCATTCAACATTAAAGAAATTGTTTGGAGAAAGTTGAAATAAAAATATTTAAAATATTATTTGTTTAAAGAAAGCTGAAATATAAATAAGCACGCACGCAATCACAGGAAGGTGGAGAGAGAGGTGGGTGGAAAAAGAGAGTTTTTTTCCTTCTCTCTCCTCCTTCCTACATGATGATAACTTCATATCTTTCTTTCACCCACTCTCTATATATGACTTCTGGCAAACACACAAGTAACGTTCACAGACCTTTATTGTAATAAAGATTGCATTGTAGTTGGTTCACATATTTTTATAATCTTGTAAATGAACATTGCCGAATGAGTTTAGGTAGTACACTGTAAAAGCAATATCAAGGGAAACACCATCCTTTTCAAACCCTGTTTGTTTTTTTGTGGGCACAAAGGTTTAAACTTTGCCAACATAATTGCAAAAACTGTTTGTCTTAATGTTATCTTTCAGAAATATCCTGGTCATTTTTTTTTTCTTTCACAAATCTCAATGTTGGTGATTATTATCTGCATGTATAGATTTACTGTTTGTATTTATATCAATAAAAATTGTTGATATTAAAGACATTGAATTATATTACATACTTTAAAGTTGTAAAAATCATTTGTATATTTTTGAAATGATGTATTGTAACTATACTATTTACATTGTTCAGAATAGTCAATCTGTATGTTGCTGTTTCTGAAAATTGTTTCGGTGAGATTTCTGTAAAAAAAATTGATTTTCTCTGAATGGGACTGTCTTCTGTAGCTTTTATTCCAACTCAAGTCCAGCTAATTCTTTTGTTGGTTTTAGACAGGACAACATCCTAACTAGTCTTCAGAAACGGCACCATATAGACTGACTATTCTGTGTTTGATTCAAAATTTAAACAAATATCACCTTAAGAAGGCCAGAGAATACAATGGTCAAAACTTTGTTCATGTGACAATAAAGATGACAACAACAGTTCAAAGAATTTAAATAGTGTAAATAGTAAAATCATATTTGCTTGTTTCATTTTGTGTAGTTATTAATCTTGTTTATTTTTGTTAAATTTCAGAAACCACAGTCGATCCACATTTTAAACTCTATTGGAAATTTCTGGAGAATTAAAGGCAACACATTGTATGCCATCGAATGTTTTCGTAAAGTTTTATCTCACTCACCAGGAAATGTTGATGCACTCCTAAATTTAGCTCGATTGCTCCTTCAACTCCATTACTTAGACGATGCACTTTACTTAACACAGACTTCACTCAGTAAACTTCCAAATCACCAGAATGCCTGGTTACATCACTTCACCCTGGGAGAAATACATAAAGCCTATGGACATTACCAAAAAGCTATCTATCATTCCCAGCTGACCTTGGAGCTAAAACCTGGTTTTGAACCAGCAAAGACACTTCTTCAGGAAGTTGAAACTCATCCCAGCAACACCATCACAAATTGCACTTTTGTCATAATTCTGCTTTTGATATTTGGTGTTTTGTTTGGAGTTGTGCATTCTGGTCATAAGGAAATTGGCAAAACACAGCGCTCATTCAACAGAGCAATGGCTATGAAATGTTTGAAGAAGCAAAGATGATGCTGAGAAAGGCTGGAATGGTTATTTTATTGCTTTTTTTTTTTTTTTAAAATAAAAAATTAAAACATGTCTGAGAGGAAAAATAGGGAAAAAACCTGGTTTTGTTTTGGATTCATCATACGCATGGCAAAAAAAAAAAACAAACAAATAAATAATACAATGAATGGAAAGAAAAAGAAAATGTACTTTTTCCAGGGGGGGGGGGAATTATGGGAACCTGTTCTTCCTGTCTCTGAAAATTTTATTCTATTTAAAAAAAAAAAAAAAAAATTGAAAAAAAAAAAAATTGAAAAAAAAAAAATTAAAATAATAAAAAAAAATGTTCATGAGCAAATCAAAGAAATTAGTCATGTTTTGTTTTAATACACACACACATATTTAATCTTTTAGAAGCATACATATGGTAATGGTAATAAGAGTTGTTTCCTTACAAGGAAACAATTAGCATTCATTGAATGGGCAGCTTGTACTACTGTTGGTTGAAATGTCTAAAATCTTTCTCTTAAGACAACTTTTCAGGAAAAAAGATTTATCAAGTTCAGTATGCTATTTTGACTGAAGTTTCCTTCCTAACCTTTTATTTGAAGTAGTGCAGAATGTTAACAACTTGATCATATTATTATTTTTCTTTGAGTTAGATATGATATTCAATTTAGATGTTGCTACTATTGAAAATCCTCAATTGATATGATTTCTGTTATTTGTTACAGTTTTTCATTTATGATTCTATAGTGCCAGTTCACAAGGATTGTTTTCATCAAGATCAATAGGCTTGACTTGCCCAAAGCCATTTTTAACCATTGCTCATAGAAAGCAGTTGTATACAGCTCATAGTTTAGATATTTCTTAATAGGTTTGTTACCATGCATGACATTCAATGTCAAGTGATGGTTTATTATTCCTTAGTTTTTTAATAGCTTGCTTAATTTCCTCAACAGTACATTCATTATTGTTTATGTTTGGAGATGGGCTTTGTAATGATAGGATATATATTGGTATATGTTCTATTTCTGTGGATATCTTTAATGTGGTCAAGGTTGAAATGTGATTCAAAGGGTTTTTGAGATCAGGACATTTCTTATGTTGTGGTTTTGATTGTAGGATACTGTAATTTTTTTTTTTTTAAATTTTGCTTTTCTCCACATTTTAAGACATTGTCTATGCTGCTTGGCTTCATCATTTTTATTTTTAATTTTTTGGAGATACTGGTTTCTCAAAGAGTTATAACTATTTTTTTTTTTTTTTAATTCTTTAATGTTTTCCCTTCTATTCCCCCCGCTTTTCAGTTTGTTTCATTCTTGCATCAATATTTTTTTTTAACTCGGGATTATCATCCTGTGGATATTTTTTTTTTTTTTTTTTTGCTAGGTATCATTGAAGTGGTCTCATGTGGTTGAGCTAATGAAGATATGATAATGTTATTTAATTCCTCTGTGTTGTTTTAGCAAGATTTATTGACATCAATTTGGACTCTAGTTTATTACCAAATTCTAAATTTACCTCTTTTATTTTTAAGAGCTTGGATTTATATGTCAGTGTATTTTGTAGTTTATTTTTGCAGAAGCAACCTATTTTTTTGGCTGGTGTTGTCAGTTTAATTACAAGTAGTCTATGATCACATTCTAAGTAGGAGTTGTATATGCTAACACTGAGTTTCCCAACCTTTTTTCAACTAGTGACCCCTTGGGGCACAAACTTTTTTATCAATGCCCTCTGTTAAATTTTGAATATTATACTGAATTCATGTTTCATAGCAAGATTACTGCAAAAATAACTTTAATATTGTTTTAATTCCTAATGATATGACAATACTAATTATATAATTATATATGATAAATGATATGATAATACTAATATGATAATTATATAATATGATAAATGATAATACTAATTATATGATAATTATGTAATATGATAAATGATATGATAATACTATAAATGATAATTATATGATAATACTATAATATAAATACTAAAAAGACAAGAGTCTGAGATACTGAAGTCTATAATCTTGTTTGTTATCTGGGTTATGCTATGTGATGCAGGGTTTCATGGGATAGCCATATCATGTGTTAAAGATGGAATTTTTTTTTGAGTAACAAAATTTTAACAAGAGTTCTCCATACTGTTTGCAGCTGCCAAATGATTAATCACCCACGTGGCTGCGTAGACACTTTTGAACTCAATTGAGGTTAGAAAGTGAAACTTGAGCTTCTCCAGCCCAAATTTGGGTCTGATCTTCTTTTTGTAGAGATAAAACCTGGCCACAGAAATTGGGTACTTTCTTGGTCTGTACAGGTAACCAACCATTTTTGCATTGTCTTGAGGTTATATATGTGTGCAACATAAGATCTGGGGTAAGCTAAGTCCCAATAAACAATACATGCAATATAAAGTCACATTATGCTGGACATTTTACACATCTTAAAATCCGTCCATGATAAAATAACCTCATAGCCTATAGCTATTTTATTTTTTTTTTTGAAAAGATATAAAAACAAATGTAATTTATGTAAATATGTGAGGTCTGATCAAAAAGGATTATTACTGGTGCTATATGAAAAATAAACCCAAACAAACTACAAAGCATATCAATTATGCATTTAATCTCCTTCAAAGTAGTCCCTTTCTGAAACACACACTTTATCCAGCATCATTTACACTGTTGGGAGCATTCCTGGAATTCCTTTTTTGGGATAGCAAATAGCTGCCTCATCACATTGTCTTGGATTTCGTCAACTTGATATCTTGTTCTTTTCAAGTGGGATTTTATTTTTGAAATGAAAAAGTTGCAAGGGGCAAGATCTGGGGAATATAGCAGCTGTTTGATTTGAGGGTTGTTGTGTCTGGCCAAAAACTGTTTTGCAAGACATATTTACTGATGGAAGATAACCACACTCTACACATTTTCCTTCCATGCACTTCTATAAACAATGGAATGTTATAACTTCGTGTGTATGCATGACAGAGTTCAAGATCAATGTGCGACTTCATTCTGTGTACCTTAGTTTTGTTATCATAGCAACAACCTGATACTTTTTGATCAGACCTCATGAAAGTTAAATTTATTTAAATATAAAATGTACCTACCTACATTTTCTAAAACTGCACCTTGATGTGAAGGCAAATTTTCACTTCAACATTTAAATAAATCTGCATTGTTTTTTTAACGAAAAACATTTGAAAGTTTTCAACTTCTTTGTTTATAGATGTTCTGATGAAATAATCAACTGATCACAAGAAATAAAAATCTGTAGGTGTTGAATCTGGTGGGTATGCAAGTTTGCCCATCCTAATGATCTTTTTTTTTTTTTTTTTTGTTTCGTTTTGCAGAGTGTGTCCTTGCATTGTCAAGCTGGAGAATAACACCTTTTCTGGTTACTGAAGCAGGATATCTTTGATGTAATGCTTTATTTACCTGATCCATATACCATCAATAAACCATCACTGATGCTTCTTTCATGTTTCACTAACTTGTGATGGACGACACTTTTCATATTGCACTAAACACAAAGTGAGGACTTCTGTGGATGAAATCCTGACTTTTGTGTTGGCATTGAGCTCTCTTTTTGTGACAATCAATTTTCCATTTTTCATCATGTGTAACAATGTTATGAAAAAAGGATAGTATTGATGAGTACTCTATGGCGTCACCTCATACCACTTATTATTTGAGAGCTTCTTTCAGGAGTGGATGCCAAAGTCGGTTGTAAACAAATGGAAATCAGTGACGATGGCAATACATCATATACTGGTGTTATTATTCAAATTACCGATTATGTTATTAAAATAAAAATTTAAAGAACTAATTGGTAATGAGATGTCATGTTCCTTAAATCTGATAAATTACTCATTTTGTAAAGAAAAGCAAGTTCTGTAGAGCACTATTTAATGAATTGGTTCTTTTTCTTTTTTTTTTTCTTTTTTTTTGTTAAATCCAAGACACTTAGTATATGTTTATCATTTCACTCCAAGCAAGACAATAAAGCCACTAAGACTAAAAGGTTACTGAGTGTGAGAGAATATGAGGAAAAAAAAAGCATTATTAAGGAGCGAGAACAATAAAAGAACACTGATTAAGAAGACATAAGATAACGATTGACATCACATTATCAGGTTTCATTTATAGCAATGATTCCCAACGTGGGGCGCATCCCTACCGGTTGTGCATGGCAATATTTGGTGGGACGTGCACCCTTCGGCTTACTATACCAACAAAATAAGGGGGTAATTCGAGAATGAGTTATTAACAGTGAATTATTTTCTAGTGAACTCAAATTTCATTTTGCTTTATTATTCCATGATTAAAATGATCAAAGCTTATTACAGAATAAGTTTTTATTCAAATATTTTATATTTCTGCTTTTCAGTTCTTTATTATATGTTTTGAAACTATATATATTTAACTGTCTTTTTTTAAAATTTTTCTCTTTCATGGACGTCATGGTCTTTTGGAGGCTTGTTTAGAGACCAAGTTAATAAGCTTTTAAACGTGAATTGCAGTAAAATTTTGAATATGTAAAAATTAAATATTACAGGGTGACACCAGAATTTTAGAAATACCAAAGTGGGGCACGGCCCAAATTCGTTTGGGAACCATTGATTTATACTTTATTAGCTATAATTGAAAACTAATTTGAATCGGTGGGTGGGGGTAGTAGCATCAGCCATATCCAGCCGAAAATAGCTAATTTGGCAACCTTAGAACATCTACAATTTGTCGGATTGTATCTACCATTCACCTACCCCTCGCACATTTCATGGTTTTCGGAAGATCAAAAGATGAATTTCATACAGTTTGTTTCATTTTTGTGTATTGTTTATGACCACTATTCACCCGTAGAATCGTTTCAATACAACGAAGCATACTGGCTATGAAGCTGATAATATTCTGCTAAAATCCCAGTGGTCGAGACGTCTTTGATAACATCTACAAGAGCCTTGGCTAGCTGTTTGCCTGCAACCTTATTCTTCATATAATTCCACAAATTTTGTATGGAATTAAGGCCAGGGCTGTTGCTAAACCATTCCAACGTAGTGACCTCGACTCACTTAATATATTCTTGTACGTTCTTTGCTTTTTGGCATGGTGTGCCACCATGCATAAATGTACTGTAACCCTGTATGTGCATGTGTGATGACGCAATTCTGCATGTCACTGTACAAGCTGTGATGACACCTAAGGTCGGCTGTATGCGAATACATACTGTCGCTCGCTATCTTCACAGGTTGGTTTCAATATTAGGTCCGTGATCGACGTCAACAAAGAATAACAACAAATGCTTTTCAGGACACTGGTTTGGAAGTCGTAAAAAATACGATTTCTCACTTAATCGGCAATGTCTTCTTTCGGCTTCGAGAAAGCGAACTTCCGGTATCTCACCAACTTCCTGCCATGGATAAAGGACCCCCTACACACTCACTGCCTGACCGTCTCACTGACTGCTGGCCATCACTGACCACTCGTTATAATGATACTAGCTGGGAGATCTATCATCCCTTTCTGTCCACTTGTGTTCCACCAACCGGAAAGTGGGACCACCTAGGCAGCTTTTGGATGGTCAGTTTTTCAAAGAACTCTACTTTTACGGCTATATAAACTCACAAAATTTTATTTTTGCCAATTCAAAGGCGGGGTGGAGACAGGATTCCTGAAAAATACTAGTCATTAAATTTGCTCAAAGTTGGGCTGGAGACAAGATTTGCGAGAAACCCTGGTCATTAAATTGACTTAAAATGAAAAAGAATCTACCTCTTCATGTTCTAACGATGTGTGAGAAACCGTATTGCTACACATGTGGATATCTAGTTTATACTGCAACAGTTCTAGATACCTTTGACCATTCATGATTGTTTCAGAGTCCAGGAAATATAAACCAAATTATCTGACTGGAAAGGTGTCTCATAGTTTGTACAGTATATTTTTCATATCTTTTTCCAAGAGAAATAAGTCTGATGCACAACCAAAATACGGTAGTAGGGAGTCATCATAGAACATAATGTTTACACACTGCTCCTCCGTCAAATGTTCATGCTTTTTGGTGAATGACACGCGATTCGTTTTCATTTCTACATTCAATCTTGGTTTTAAGGTAGATTTGCAGGAATTCAGTTGAAATCCCTTGACTAATCTGTGAGGAACAACCCAATAACACATCTGTACTAATGAGAATATGAGAGGCAGAACAGTTTGAATTTTTTTTTTTTTTTTTTTTTTGCATAAACTTTGAGAAACTGAAGCGATGAATTTGATAATATGATCGTCTCTGGTTTTGTTTTTCTGGGACATGCACTTGTTTTGTGAGAATAAGAGCTTTCAGTATACCGATAACATTGTGAACTGCGGTTTTGCTACAACCCATAATGCCTGAGATGTCATGTTTTCAGTTGCCATCTCCGTGTAATGTTACTATTCGGCCTCTTTGCAAGTGATGACATATCTATTTTTGACATAAAAACTTAATGAAAACTATTCTTTAGAACAAGTTCACAACTTTTAAACTAGCCAAAGCTATGTTATAGTGATTTAAGCTTTAGAATGATGTAAAATTGATAATTGCAGTTTGATTGCATTAAATCCCGCAATGATAGAGAATTGGTTCAAACTGTAAAGTGAGAGTGAAAAGATGACAATGCCAGTAACAGTCGCAGTCAAGGCTATAGATTCATGAGAAGAATATCTAATTAAATGTCTACAAACCCAACAGTCATTGCATTGAGAAACATGAATTTTTATATAGTGTTCTTTCATGGCAAATTTTGGGTGACAGGTAGTAAACAAGTGCATATATATATATATATATATATATATATATATATATATATATATATATATATATATATATATATGTTCAAAAAAATATCCGTGTTTATTTTTCCCGCCAAAACGAATGCCGTGTGGGCAAAATCTTTTGAGTGGTAGGTGACGTCATCCTTCCTGCACATACGTTCGGTCATCGGCACGAAAATATTAATACACCGGCAGAATGAATGTTGTCAACTACCACTAAAAGGATTTTACCTACACAGCATTAGTTCTGCCGGGAAAAATAAAATCGGATACTTTTTTAACGCACCTTGTATAATGTATATACATGTATATAATATAAATATAACAGTGGGCATCGAGGTCAACACCCGACAGCGACAGTCTGTTTTATGCTTAAACGCAATGTTCAGACCATGGCATACTGTTGTTGGATATTGACCTCAATGTCTACTCTTATATTTAAATACATTCAATTCCTTATATATATATTTACCCATTAAATATATCATTTTTTTAATCGAGTTTACCCCATGCAAGGCACCACTAAGACACTGGGCGTGGAAGAATTGCGAACAGAAACATTACTCATCATCGGGAAGAGAAACGTAATCAGGAGGACAGTAGACAGTGATTGACATTGCATTTAAATTTTTGGAGATAACATTTCGCTGGTATGCCACCGGAAATGAGGTCCAGGTGTGAGCTAAGAAACTGTTACCATAGAATTTACGGCTACATCTAGTCAGCTCAGCAGTAAATTGATGAGATCTCGACACCAGTCTAGTACATAGTTTAAATTAAAAAGTCTAAGTACCAGAGAGAAGAGCTCATCCGAAAAATTACCATGAAAGTATTAATAGAAAAGACACAGGGAGGCAACCATACAGCAGTAGGGAGAGTGACTGAAGCCAAGACGCCAGATTAGGAGTGATAATATTATTAATCCTTCTTTGTATTTTATCAAAGATCTCTGGACATATAGCGGGAGCACCGGGCCATATGTGACAGTAATATTCTAAGCACAAACGAATGGTATTCTTATACATATGTAGGATAGATTCTGGACAGAAAAATTATAATATATATCATATATATATAATATATATATATATATATATATATATATATATATATATATATATATAAAATAAAAACTTTAAGGTTCCATGTAATAAATTATTTCACCACAGCTCTTTTAAAGGACTGTGGATCATAAGACTTTACTTCCAAAGGTTGAAACAAAAAATGAAAAGAAATTTACACATTTTTGACGGGCCGTATTAAGTATATATAAATTAACGAAGTGAGCAAGTGAGGGAGGAGACAGAAGAAAACATGTGTGAGTTATTCTTTCATACTCAAAATTAGTAAAGTCTGATGATCCGCAGTCCTTTAAAAGGGCTGTGGTGAAATAATTTATTACATCGAAACTTAAAGTGGTCTGTTTTTATTTAAATTATTTGCTGTGGATTTACATTGAGCTCTCTGGATTTTATCCGCCTTGGGTTTACCCATACGGATTACATAGTTTTTCATAAACTATATATATATATATATATATATATATATATATATATATATATATATACATATATATATATATATATATACATACTATATATTATATAATATATATACATACATATTATATATAATATATATATATATTATATTATACATGTATATTATATATAATATATATACATGTATATTATATATAATATATATATATTATATTATACATGTATATTATATATAATATATATACATATATATTATATATATATATATATATATATAATATATATATATATATATATATATATAATATATATATATATATATATATATATATATATATATAATATATATATTATATAATATATATACATGTATATATATATAATATATATACATATATATTATATATATAATATATATATATAATATATACATATATATTATATATATATATATATTATATATATATATATATATATATATATTATATAATATATATATATGCATATATATTATATATAATATATATATATATATATATATACATATATATTATATATATATATATATATTTATATATAACATATATGTATATATTATAATATATGTGATATATATTATAATTTATATATATATATAATATATATATATATATATATATATTATACGTATTATTTATATATTGTATATATATATTATATATATATTATATATAATTATTTTCAATCTTCCAACCTCTCTTTCACAGGTTGGATTTGGCGAGTCTCTCACGGCTCTATCGTGACTTCCATTGAAAGTGTTCGGACAAACTACATTCCCTGGTTTCGCCAGGTCTAACTTTCACATCTTGGATCCGCCATGCCATTTGCATAGTAGCAAACCAACCACATTCCCTCCGTATTCCATTGCTGAGAAGTAAGTTCCACTCGAACAGCTTCTTCCCGGGAACCACTGCACTATAAATAACTCTCAAGAGAGTGTTTCTCCGATCACTACAACCATAACCTTTTCAAGTCGAGAGTTAACAGTTATACTTCCTTCCTATCCATATAAACAACCTCTTAACGTAACCCTTTACCTCGGTTGACCTCCGGGCCTTATCCAAGGTGAACCTTGCTACAAACGTCCCACAAAAAAAAAATTATGCTGCTGTTAACACAACGTTTCGGTCGTTATACCCTCTGGCCTTCGTCAGGTGTCTGTCGATCCGAGTAATCTTTAATCTATTAGGGTAGATTGTTCTCGTTCTGTTGCCAATGTCTGGCGATATCACATTTAGTTCTTATTTAATACTGATTACTTATTGCTCGCCCTGTCGTAGTCTTACTATGTCACCAAACTCAAGAATGTACGATTTTAATCTACTAGGCTATTGTCTCGTGGGACATTTCTGTGTTAAGAAATTGAAGCCTTAAGCGTAACTTTGCTGATATTTTTCACGCTCGATTGCTCTTGATTGGATAATATAGCGCAGGAAAAAGACTACGTATATATTTCGTTTCAATCTAGCGTAGTAAATCAAAAGTCAAGTGCGATATATGATACACTGATGGGTGATCATGTCTCTTTCGATTCATTACTGACTAGGCAGGAGATATTCTCGCAGTAGGCTGTCGTTTATTTCTGCATTAACTGGTTACCAACTAAGGCTATAGGACCCAGTCTCTCCTGTTATTCAACTCGTAACTGGTAGGGGCGGGAGAAGTGGATTTATAGATTTCACACGGTATTTGCTCGCAATGTAACGAACCCGGCTGGAATTTGAACTCGGCTTTCCGATTTCTTATTCTGAGCCGTTATCCTTTACAACACACCGCACGAAAGTACGAGTCCGAATTAGAAACAATTCTGGCAGGTGTCAATTTCCAGAAAGTAGAATGCAAGTTGAGCTTCTAGCGCAGGGCCCAGTTTGAATCATTTGGCCCAGTCAGTTTAAGGTCGGATATGGGATATACACTCTTTTTCAGAATTAAACATCCAGCAGGAATAATAATAATAATTATAATAATAATAAACTAACCCGAAATGCAGGATCTGCGGAAAATATGATGAAACTGTCGACCATATTATCTCATGATGTCCGGAACTGGCAAAAAATGAATATACCCAGAAACATAACAAGGTGGCAACATATGTGCACTGGAAGATATGCAAGAAGCACAAGACCGAAACCACTGAGAGATGGTATGAGCACTAACCAGGCACAGTTACCCAAAATAACGATGTAACTATCCACTGGGACATGCCAATTCAAACTGATAGTGAAATAAAATCCAAGATCTGATATTATCATAAAAGACAAGAAATTCAGGAAGTGTACGTTTATTGGAATAGTAGTACCATCTGAGAGAAACACCTCCATAAAAATTATCGAGAAATTGTCCAAATACGAGGACCTGGAAATCAAGATTAACAGGATGTGAGGAATGAAGACTGAGACTGTACCAATAGTAATCGGAGCTCTGGACCTCGTGAGAAAAGGAATGGACAATTTTACTAACAGTATCCCGGGTAACATCAACATACAAGTTGCCCAGAAGATCACCCTATTAGGAACATCCCATATACTAAAAAAATGCTATCAATTAAATGACAATTCTCCTATAGGGCCTAAGGACCATAGTTTGCACCCGGCTTTACAGGACACAAAGCTGGAAACATAACACACAAATAATAATAATAATAATAATAATAATAAAGATTTTTATTATAAAACATTCTTTACATGAGAAAGTGCATTACATAAAATAAAATAAAAAACACTTTCTAAATTTTGTCGTGTTATAAATTTATTTCGGTATATATATATATATATATATATATATATATATATATATATATATATATATATATATTCAAACTATTTCAGCCATAACCATCAGCACTCAATTTATTTAATCTGGAGATCTTCATGATGGAAACAAGTTCATCATTTCTTTATATAGATTTATTCAATCTTCTTGTTCTATGTGTCGTGTCTACTCGGGACTAGACGATCATAGCTCACCACAATGCCCTATCCTTCATCCCTTAAATGTTGTCTTTTTGTTATTTATATTAAACCTTGTTCCAACATCCATTTACTCAATCCCACTAAGCAGGTTATGCGTTGCTTGCCTTTTGCAGATTCTCTTTTGTACCTCATCAAGGTGTTCAAGGTAAATAGCAGGGGTACCAGACCATATGTCGTACCAATATTCTAAACATTGACGAATGGCAGACTTATATATAAGATAGATTCTGGAGAGAAAAATTGTTTCGCCCGTCATAGTGAACTAGTTTTCTTAGCAATGCATTCAATATAGTCTTTCCACTTCATATCAGCGGAGAACGTGAGCGCAAGAAGGCACAATGAGTCACTCTTCTGGAGGATAGCATCAGCCATGCTGATGGAAGGCAGTTAGGTGTCTCTCAGATGATTAATGGAGAGAAGTTTAATTTTCCAGGCGTTAAAATTAAGTATATTATAATAGAGATTGCCATTTTATGTTACGTTTTCAGCAGTACGACAATATTTTACATAATTGTAACACTACAGGGACTTTTGTATTGGGGTATGTAAACACCTCAGTGGAATACTCATTATCGAAAATCTGAAGTGACTAATGCAAGATTAAAGAAAAAAAATAAGGCAATTTATCTGATTGCAAATCCCAACATTTGAAAGAAACCTATGCGATTGTGGCGACTCTGTTTACTTTCCGTTGTCAAATAATGTTAGTAAAATGTCCAATAGTATCCGAACAAATTTGGAGATAATGAAACAAAGTGACAAAACTTGTTAAGACAACGCGAAATTATCGTCAGGTGTCTTTGACCAAATTAATGCCAGTCTGATTAAAAGAGGAAAGAATTCACTAAGAAGAAGACGTATTAAAAGTGCACTGATCTCATAATTCTCTACGATCAGCTTCAGTCTGCGCTCATATACAATACCACCGATCATAGCAGAAGCGATAGTAGCACAATGCGGTACAAGAAGAAAGAGAGAGAGAGAGAGAGAGAGAAAGAGAGAGAGAGAAACAAAAAAAAACTCAGAATGAGTTCATTTCAAATCCAGTAGACGTTAATGGCTTCAAAATGTAAACAACAAAAACCATACGTTTATGGTCGTAACATCTGATAAAAGGTTATTTATTAAACCTCCTTCAAAGATTGTATCTTCGATACATATGGGTTTGTCTCTCATTCTGACTTGACAATGTCTGCCACAAAAGGTGAGACACTTTTTCTGAACAAGCTTTTCAAAGGCGAAACGCTTTTTCTGAACAAGCTTTTCCACTTTGTCCCATCAGTCAAATAATAAATGGCAAATTCATTTTTCTTCAACTAATTAGCTGTTCTTGGAGTTTGAAAAGCGCTAGTATTTCACTTTACTCTGGGAGTGTAGTTGGTGAGTATTACTGAGAATTTCGCTGCTTGATGTAGGGGCTATTGTATCGCTGCTTTGTTTTAGTAGCTGGTTACGAGTGTTGTGCGCGTATGGGAGGTATAAGTCCGTTAACCACAGGAACTATTGCCATTAAGTTGGTTGTCGCAACTAGATGAACCTGGCGTTCCTTTTTTGTTTATGGGCAAAAAGACGCCCGGTGGTCCTGCAAATGGTCTTTGGCAGTGTTTTGATTGGTTGAAAAATATGATCGTCTTCCGTCAGTTTCTATTGACTGTTGAAACTTGTTCCATGTTTGTAAAAATAATATTTCTTGTTTGATTCTCTATCTTTAAAAAGTCAAGATATTTACTAACTTTTTTTTTTTTTTAAAGTATTATAGGTACAAAAGTAAACAAGTACAGCATTTTAAATATCTGAGAAGTATTTTAACAGAGGACGGAAAGTCCGACACCGAAATAGAAAGGCGCATTGCGATAGCGAAAATTGCTTTCTAAAAGCTAAGTAAAATATTAAGAAACATGAAAATTTCTTTAGAAACACAGAAAACTATCTTCTCGCAGATGTAGAAGCTTGAAGCAACAGAAATGTGGTTCTATAGAAGGATTCTAATATCTTAGGCCAAACATGTGAGTAACGACGAAGTTTTAGAGAAAATGGATACAAAAAGGACACTTATATCGGAAATAGTTGAATATTTTAGGGTACATAATGAGGGAAATGAGTTTGGAAAATATGATACTCACAGGACATATTAAAGGCAAGAGAGACAAAGGAAAACAACGCATAACATACCTAGAGAACTTGAATAAATGGATGGAGGAACAAAGTTTAGTAGAGATAATAAAAAAGCAAAATTTATTAGGAGTTCCAAAGGAGAGGAATTTGTGCCGAGCCATGATCACTAACGTCCTGAAGGGACACGGTATATAGAAGATAAGGATCTCATGAAAATATCTCCTTCATGTCTTATAGACTAGTAGTTTTGCCCTTATTTTGAAAATTCAGTTTTTCAGTTTAGGTCTTTTTTATGTAACAAGCAAGAATTACAAAGGCATTGAATAACACTTGAAAGACCTGCGACAATTTTACAGTTTTCCTATTTTCATTTTCTGACGAATCTTAATTCTTCAGTTAATGATTGAATAAGATCATTTCGAGATCTATGACAATAAAATATCCATAGAAAGTCCCCTGTCGCATCGTTAAATATTTTGAGCTTAACAACTTTAACAAAATATTACATAAATATAAATGCTGGTCGTTATTTTAAGAAGTGGGTACAAATGAAAATATTTTGAAATTGGCAACTTTTTCCATTTCACTGAAACAGCCGTTAAACACTTCTTCTTTCTTTCTTTCTTTTATTCATTTTATCACTGAAACCAAGTCGTTTGCGTCTTTTGTATTGCTACGTAATCAAAACGGAACAGTCCATTATTTATGATGTATTGACGGGAGACATTAAACTCTTCTGTCTTCTCATTCAGTCTTTCTAGCCAAGTCCCCTTCTTACGAACTTTTCTCTTAATAACAATTTAAAAATAATTCAGCAGACGATGTTATTTTATTTATGGTAACTGGATCTTTCGGCGATTGTCTTAATCGGTTTCTGTCGGTCGATACTGTGCGTCTGAAAAATGCCGCTTTTATCACCATCGCTATATTTTCGGCCTTTTGGTTGGAATCAAAGTGTAGTATCTGTTGTTATCAGCTTGATCTGATTATTTCTGTCCAATTTTATCTTTCCTATCTTTCATTTTACCACGTAGTAGTATTTTTATCCTCTTTCCACGCGACCAAAACCGAATATTTATGATGTATTGGCAGGACGTAATGGCGGTGCGAACTAACGAAAGGAGGGACATGCACAAATATTATAGGCTAATTCACTGTAATGATTTTCATCCCATAACGCGTTGCAATATTTTTGAGGGGTAGGTCAAAGAACAATCTTTAAGTTCTGAAGTCTTATTAACAGATGCACATAGTTACCTGATGTAGGCGAAAGCCTATGCGGGGAAGTTTAAAAGAATATTAAGTCCAAGCCCCAGAGGGTCTTCCACCCTGGCAGAGGGGGATGGGTTTATTGCCCGGCGCCTGCAGCGTCCACAAAAGGGGAAACGCGGATGGAGCCTTGGGGAAATTCTTCACGGTATTGCCGTTAAACCCATTTTAAACTGACCTTGTGTCAGATTCGGTAGCGACGTCGGCCCATTGAAAAATACCCATAATTCCGTACAGAAAACCTCGCTACGTCTGAAAACAGTTTTTATGGTTGTTTTGCTACGCATCATCCTGACATTTTAAAAAATATATTTTAAGAAAGAACAACAAGTCTTTTTATAACAAATATGTTATATAGGAATAAAGTGTCATTTCCGACATTTGAGTTTGAACATAGATCGCCAGATAGCAAAAATAGGCGATCCCATTATTGAATTAAGTAGACCACGTGACCATAGAGGAAACGCATAAGCAGGAATTTGCTTGTCGTCAAACTGATCACTTTTTCTAGTCTATTCTTTATACTATTTGGATTGCTATTTCTAGTCTATCCTCTATTACTATACAGACCGCTATTCTCTACTCTATTCACTATACTATTTCTATATTCGGCGAGTATTATCGAGCGAGTACTATTAGCGCGAGTGTTATTGAAGCCGTCTGACACCAGCATTGTTCATCTGCGTTACTATAGTTGTATCTACGATTACAAAGTCTCTGCTACAACAAGCATTACAAAAGTGACAACGAGTATTTGTTGACATCACAAAAAATATATTTAAAATAATAAGCAGGTCATTAATATAGCTAAGTTCTGCAATAAATGGCATGAATATTGGATTTAGTCATTCCTTGAGAGCAGTAACAGAGCAGTCACAGGTGGCAAGTGGAGATATTTATACGCATTTCCACTTGGATGTCAGTTCTAAACTGCTGTATAATCTCACTTCGCCTATATGGCTGTGAATGTTGGATAATTTCTGTTGTGGCCTATTTAGAGGCCAGAAATAAAGACACGGAAGACGAAGGTAGGCTGAACAAATGTATTAAAATAACAGATATATACAAAACAAGAGTGTTAGTAATAAGCAGATAAAGACGTACGTCCGAACGGTAGGTTAACACTGAGTCTACGCTTCCCAATCGACTGCCTACGACTCTTGCTAGGAAGTCTCGCAGTTAGTATTTATGAGAGGAAGAAGAGTTCATTCTAGTGTAGGAGGATTTACCACAACAATTTCCTCACAAATGTAGAGGAGATTTGAGGTAAAAGATGTTGCTATAGAGAAGAATATTTAGAATAACATGGATGGAGCATTTGAAATGTTAAAGAAACGGAAAGGATACTTGCACTTAGAAATAGAAAGAAGTGAAATATCTGGAGTGTATTACGAGAAAATAAGGCTTGGAGAATTTTACATTGACGGGATATATTGAAGGCAAGAGAGGCAGAAGGAAAAACGCATAGACGACTTAATGCATTTGTATAAAATCAGGGAGTTGGAAGGATAGTAAAAAGGCAAAAAACTATTAAGAGATAAGGACAGGGAATTGTGGTGAGTCATAATCGACCATGTCCTGAAGGGACTCGGTACATACGACTTGGATAGGATCCACTTACGATTCATCTACCGACCACAGCTGAATTATTTTTACTTGTATGTGTGCTTATGTAAAGTACTCGTACATATGGTGGCAGTTTCTAAACGTATTTATTTTGGAGCACTTTTGTAGCCGATTGTCTGTATAATACCACGTATATGTTATATTTACAAATTATAATTTCTTATGGAGTGTTATGTAATATTAATACTTTTATATAACAATGAATGAAATAGAATTTACACACACAAAAGACTTGAAGCGATCGGGATGTGATTTTATCGACAAATGTTAATATCATCATGGACAAAGCATCTGAAAGACGAGAAAATTTTAAGGAAGCACGAATGCCAAAGAAACTAACGATAAAAATTTAAAAAAGATAACTGAAAATTTAGGGATATATAACGAGAAAAGAAAGCTTACGGCCTGTCTATATTTCTGAGATGAGGTATTATATACACTATTTACATTATTCGGACTATTGTCCTCATTTTTGTCACCATATTTATTACAACATTTCGGCCGTTGTACGCTCCGACCTTCTTCAGGTGATTGGAATGTCGAAATGAACCCTTTATTTCGCTCACTGGTGTAGTCTGTCCTAGTTCCACGTGTCATGGTTAATTGATGTCAGTTATCAGCTATCTCCTGTTAATTCCCCTCTCCAAGTTATCCACTGCCTTAATTGGGTATTGAACTCATACTTTTTGTGTCCTGTCAGTGGATCTAACCAACGCCTTTATCCACTGTGCCATGTGTCCACAAGGATACATGGAAAAGTGGATAAAGGTTCAACGCCTTTAAGGACCATTCCAATCACCTGGAGAAGGCCGGAGCCTACAACGGCCAAAACGTTGTAATAAATATGGCAACAAAGATGACGACAATAGTCCGAATAATGTAAATAAAGCTTAGGACATTTAACAATCACGAGTCACAGAGTTAGCAAGAGACGCAGCTAATCTACTTGCCAAGTTTTGGCAAATAGACAGCAGAACAAGCACCACATAAACAAAAGATGTAGTTATATAACAGATATGTAATCGTGACTATACGACCCCCAGTCGGACGCATGACACACATTTTAACCGCGAAGGAAACTATCATAAAATTTTGCATGTTCCTTAGTTGGCACGTACGTTATGCCCTGCTAGTAACTCATAAATAATGAACTATTTCTTTTTTATCACGAGGAAAGACGGAAAAGACATATCATTGACACTGTTTGGTTTCAATGAGAAAAGGAAAAAATGAAAAAAACCGAGCTGACAACACCTCATAAATATGAAAAGCGTTTTATTTATTTTGTGCCACTAAACGTCTGATTAAACGGATCGTCGTCAAATAATAATAATAATAATAATAATAATAATTATTATTATTATTATTATTATTATGTCGTTCTGTTTGTTGGCCATTTCTGCCAATTAGATTTATCTATGACCAATTACTCTACGCTGTTCTACAAAGAAGTGGCCTTTTGGAAGAAACTGTCCAAATAGAACTTCCTTCTTATCAATGGAACATTTTTTAAAAGCAAGGTGGAAGTGCCATTATCATGCAAGGGGTTACAGAGAGTGAGAGCAAGAGTAAAGAGGTGTGTTTGAGGAAAGGATATAGAGAAGAACAGGGATCAAGATCAAAACATCAGAAGATGTCGACTGCCATTAAATTTGAATATTTGAAGATTAGAGCTATCAGGGAAGTAAGTAAGAGGAAAGGAGTTATTGATATAAGTTATGTAGATGATGAGGATATATAGGAACGATAAAGATCAATCGTAGACTTGAAAAGGTTAAGATTGTATTAGTCAACAAAACATCCACATAGTCTGCTTGTTGGTTCTAATCCAAGTAGGAATGACTACAAGAATAACCATATCCCAAAATGTATAGACAAATGATACAGATGCATCCTGAATTTCCTAGAGCAATTCCTCTGCTATATTTTTTTTCTTCCTTGGCTTGAAGTCAGAATGCTGATCAGACCATTTTTTTTTAGATCTCATCTGCTATATATTTCTGCTAATTACATTGAACCATGGCCAATTACTGTATATAAAAGACAATTTGGAAAGCCTCTATTTTGACATCATTCATCAATGAACTGGCGGAATCAAAAAGCCATATTTCACCAGAATTTCTCCATGAACAACGTAAAATCTGATTTACATAATGTGGTTCAAATCGCTACTTCAACTAGATTTGTACTATTTTTATTGTTTTAATTTACTTTTACTCAATGTTTACATATCCCACATTGTTTCAGTATCAATTTAGTAAGAAATTTAATGTTTTTAATGGTACAATCGGATGTGTGGGGTATGTCTGGATAACGGCTTGGAATCACAATGTAACATTGCAGCTCAGACCAGGCACCAGGTTCGTTACCAGGGAGCAACTTCTTCCGGTTAAACGCTTGTGGCTTAAAAATAACTTTTTGGCCAGATTGTTACCCACAAAATAAAACAAATTAAAAAAAAAAATATTCGGTTGTAACCTTCTTCTGCAGACCAGTGGGGCAGGGATGAAGCGAGGTGAGGAGTGGTGAACAGTCTAAAGGGAGTGTCTTCCTTTTCGCGTCGCAGTGAGGCGATCACTTGTCCCTCTCCGTGTCTTTTTCTTGGTCTCTCTGAGTTTTGCTCCTAGGAACCACTGTTTTATAGAGAACAGCTTTCTTTGTCTTGTCAGCTCTGTCTAAAAAAAGGAATTTATCAAGAACTCGGACTTTGGCTTCCCTCGGTTACCGTGTTTGTTAAGATCGTGTGACCTGGTTTTTGGGAGGTTCATCCCATTAAGCTGACCTTCTTTGCCAAGATAATAACTATCTGTAAAACCTTTAAGATATTTTCCTTTAATAAGTTTTCGGCTGACATTGATATCGCTACAACATACTATTCTCAAGAAATATATTATAAATATATTATTATTTACTGGCCTAGTAAGTCCTAAAAGCTGACCGATATGAAAAGCCATCTGATTTCAGGGGTTTCTGGGACCCTGATTCAGCGGATAAAATGTGTTACCAGCTTTGATGAGTTATTGAATTATCGAAATCCATCAAAATCAAACTCATAAGAAATAATTATATAAGAAAAACAGTAATGCAACCAAATGAGTTTTGTTCTCAGTTGTCAGTTGTGTCTTTATGGAAATCCTTGCTGCTCGTAGACTTGATAATGTCAGCATTCTTGGGGCCCATCTTGCAGACAAACTTGCTCATCCCCAAACTCTTAGTTAAAACAGTATGGGCGGAACCAGAACTAATGTCTATGCACTTAGCTATCTGATGGACAGCAAGGCGTCTGTCATCCAAAAACATACGGTAAATTGTTCATCAGTGATCGAGGCTTTTAGACGACCTGACCAAAGGTTATCTTCTCATCTGTTTCTATCCCACTTCTCCACATAGGAAGGTGGGTCCTCAGCAAGTGTCTGTACCATGTCCTCATCGATTTCCTGGGGTGTCATACCTTTTTCTTTTTTGTAGATACTTTATGACTGCTCGGGCCTCTGTTCTGTCCATTTTTAGATTTGTCACACATATCTCACCTTTGTATGGGCATCACCTGCACAGAAATTAAGTAAAAAACTTAATTATAAGATGTGTGTGTGTGTGTGTGTGTGTGTGTGTGAGAGAGAGAGAGAGAGAGAGAGAGAGAGAGAGAGAGAGGGATTTCTTCTCCCCTAAAAGATTTTTTCTTATATATCGAGAGTCTGGTATGCGGACGAAAACAGATTCAGAGAAATGGCCTTATCTCTTTCTACATAAATTAGGGAAACAGTTATATTTTTTGTTGACAAAAACGAAAACAGAGAACGAACCTTTTTTCTTAGGGTTGAAGTTATAAAGATCAATCATGAAATGCCAAGAAGCTTATTTGGTTTGAGTCTTCACTGAGACGGCGACAGACCTAGGGATGGAAAACAGAGAGTCTCTTTGTTGAGAATTTAGGCAAACAAATATATTTTCATTGACGTAAATAAATTTGGGAAATAAGTTTATTTCTTCGTGTAAAAATTATAAAAATACATAATATTAACGGAAAGTGAAACAGATGAGAATTCTATTTTTCGTTGACGAAAGCGAAAACAAAGAAGGAACATTTTTTTATGGTTCAGGATATGAAGATCAGTCATGTCGTGCCAGGGAGGGGTTCTGCTTTGTGCGAGAGTCAGATAATTGAAATTAATAAGGAGAATAAACTATGCCCTTTTTCATACACATTTTGAAAATTAGATTTGTCACAGAGAAACGAATACCGAGAAGGAAGGACGAAGGAGCAGAGTTCAGCGTCGCCTGTGCAGAGTAATGGTGATAGGTGTGAAGTGGCGCAGGTTGGAGTTAAGGGAAAATAATTAGTGTGACTACTTCCAGGGAAGGTGGAAAATTTTCCAAATTTGGAAAGTTGATTAAGAAAGCAGAAATCAGAAACAAAATAAAAAAAAAAACTTATCTGAATTAATGAAAATTAAAGCATCAACGAATCCCTAGGACCCTTCGGCTCCAGGTGAGTTTTGGGCCGAAGTGCATATAAGCAGATGACTTTTGGAAGCTTGAAGACTTTGGGCTGAGAATCCTCAACGTGTGCTTCTGGAATCCACGTCAGCTCTCACCAGAATCCCTGATTTTGAACCCAGACGTCTAGAAATTTAGACAAGGCCCAGTGTCACTAGAGAAATTGATTCGGGAAGGGTTAATATTTTTTATATATAAAACAGTTTATGATTAACCCCACACTTTGATCTTCTACTGCTCTAAGATGAAGGACACAACGTGGGCAGAGACAATGTCAACTGAAGCGGCCAGCGACCAACAACCAGTTTGTTCCAGCATCAGCATTGACCTGCTCAGAGTTATACCGTGGTTAAAGCGTTGTCCTAAAACCCCGAGGCGGATGTTACTCTATTTGGTGCAAGTGACCATGTTTCATTTTTAAATCATTTCATCCAATGCAAGGCATTAAAGCAACTAAGACACAAGGGGTTAGTATGAAACAATAAGAAAAAGAGAAACATTAACGAGTGGTAACAATAGAAAAGCAATCAAAGCACAGTAGATATCGATTGACATAGTGTATATATATATATATATATATATATATATATATATATATATATATATATAATTTTGTATAATTTAATATATCAACAGTATTTAGAAAAAATATGAGAAACTGGAAAATTTCTTGTGATGTGTTTCATCCGTTAGAATTTCATTGGACTGGGTTTTGTTGATGTTGCCAGGTCTACACATGCGCACGAAACGAGTGACACAATTTCAAAATTTTTTGAAGGAATATTTTTTTGTTTCAATCTAGCCAAATTCATCTGTATTCTTTTTCATTTTCTTTTTCTCTACGTCACCTTTCTCTTTGATTGTTCCACATTTTGACAATATAAAATCTACCAAGAATGGGGATATATTGTAAGAGCCCGGACGCAAATTTATCGTGGCTGAACTAGCGATCAAGGAACTTTACAGACATTTTTGTCTCAGTGGATTATTTTGTCTTTTAAACAAAGTAGCATCCCCTAGATCAAAATTGTGGTCCGTTTTGTTACGGTGAACAACCAATGCGTTTTGTGTGCTGTTATTTAAAATGTCCCTTTTATGTTCACGTCTAAAACAATCAAAGACTTAATCAATAAAAAATATTCTTTCAAAAATATTCTTTCAAAAATTGTTGAACCTATCTGCGTCACTCGTTTCGTGCACATGTGTAGAGGTGACATCAACAAAGCCCAGATGAAATACGTCACAAGACTTGTCATATTTCTATCTCATTCACTTTCTCTCTCTCTCTCTCTCTCTCTCTCTCTCTCTCTCTCTCTCTCTCTCTATATATATATATATATATATATATATATATATATATAATCAACCCAAGCAAGGCAGGAATGCCACTAGTAGGCAGGCGGTTACAGAGAGCGAAAGTGAGAGAAAAGACTGGTTATAGGGGAGATTGAGGAAAGGATAAAAGATGAACGGGGTTCAAGACGAGAGAAGACGGCGGTTGACGTTGTTTTGAAATTTTTGAAAATTGTAGCTTCCAGGGAAGCAAGTAAATGGGAGTTTCAGTGTCGGGAAGTGCGAGAAGGAAACTGTTCGCGTAGAAGTTGTGGTTACATTTAACTACTTCAAAAATAAAAGGGTGGGACATAGATGCCAATTTAGTAGCACGCTTAAATTCATGTAGTCAGGGCATCAGGGTAAAAAAGCTCGTCAGAACAGTTGCCATGAAAATATTTATAGAAAAGACAGAGGGAAGCCATATCACATCTGTGAGAAAGTGACTGAAGTCAAGATCAATTACACTGCAGATCCTTCTATGGATTTTGTCAAAAACCTCGAGATGAATAACAGGAGCACCGGACCAGATATGGCAACAATATTCCATGCATGAGCGAATGGTAGATTTGTAAATGTGCAAAATGGAATCGAACGAGAAAAACCTTCTATCACGACACAATGAACCAATTTTCCTTGCAGTAGATGCAGCTATTGATTCAATGTAGTTGTTCTACATCGTCAGTTGAAAACGTGAGGCCAAGAAGGAGCAGTGAGACGCTCTCTAGGAGTCGAGCATCAGCTATGATGATGGCGGGCAGGGAAGTTTCTCTAAGGGGGTTAAATAAGAGCAGGTTAGTTCTGAAGGCATTCAAATTTACAAGCTATTTCCTGTCCCAGTTAACCACTGATTGAAGGTTCTTTTAAAGAACAGCGGCCAGGTTAATTTTGCTTTTTAGACAGGAGTAAATGGTAGTGTCACCTACATAAATGTCTAGTTGGGAACTGATGACATCAAGAAGATCATTGAAGAAGATCAAAAACAGCGTAGGACCCATGATGGATCCCTGGGTGACAACCGCGTTCATCTGAAAGGATCTGGAAGTGAGCCCGTTCAAAACAACCTTCATTTCACGAATTGATTGGAATTAAATCAACAATCGTGAAGGTTATCTAGAAGACAAGCATGCCAAACCCTGTCAAACGCCTTTAAGATATCTAGAGTCAAAGCTCGAGTTATACCGTCATTATTAAGAACTTGATATGGATATTTAGTGATGGCTGTAAGCACGTCAGCGGTAGACCGGGCAAAACAGAATTCATATTTTTTGTCAGAGAGTAGGTCGTGAGAGTTAAGATGCTTAAGTACTTCTGTATTGATTAAAGTTTTGAATACTTTTCCGAAAAATGGTAGGAGACTCAAATACCGATAGTTAAAGGGGTAAGAAGGTTCTCCCCCTGTCTCTCTGTCTTTTCTACAAATACTTTCACAGTAACTGCTCCGACAAGCTATTTTCGCTAGTTCTCAATTTGCATGAATTTAAACGTTCCACTAGGTTGGTATCTTAGTCCCACACTTTCACTGTCGAAACGTTAAATGTAGCCGTCTCTTCTACTCCAATAGTCTCATGTCTCGCACTTCCTGTCTGTGGAACTCCATTCTTCTTACTTGCTTCCGTGATAGCTATAATATCTAATTATCCAAATCAATCGACATCTCCAAATGCCTTGATCTATTCCCCATCCTTCTCTTCATCCTTTCCTCTTTCACGCCTCTTTACTCTTGCTTCCACACTCTGTAACCCCTTGCGTGCTCGTGGCACTCCCGCCGAGCTTGGTGTGAAAAGCTTAATAAAAAAAAAAAGAAAAAAAGTAAAATGGAAAGCTGTAAGGCAATAGTTATATGTGATCCCAGGGTGGCTTTAGTTCTCTCTAAACTGAAGCTATCTCGGGAGGACATTCTTTAGGATCCCATCACCTCCACTTGCTCTATGGGAGTCTAATTTAGAAATGATGTCCGAGACCAGTGACGGAGTTATGCATATATCACTCAGTAGAGCCTCAGTTCTAGGGTGTAAATCCGGTGGGTGTACTCCAAATAAATTGAGTGTTGAGTTGGAAGAGAATTTCCGAGCAAAGCATTCAACCTTATCTGCTGTAGATGACAGCAGTGGTAAAATTGATTGAATAGGAGAGGGATTGAGGGTTTGCTGTTGTTCAGGACATTCTTGCGCAACCACCAATAATCTCTAGAGCTGAACGTGCGAGATACTATACGTGGTTTCATTCTATCTGCAACTACTAACTTCGATTCATTGAGGCCACGCTTGCACTCATTACAGGCAGAGACAAAATAACGTCTGTTGCAACCAGACGTGTCGCTATGGTACAGTCGGAATAAGGGATTCCTGTGGGCTATATCGGCTGAGCATGTAGGTGAGAACTAAGAAGATGAACATCGTTTAACTTGGTTTTTCCTTCCTGGAATAAAAAGCACCGATACCGGCTTTCACCCAAGAAGAGAACTCAGACGTGCATTTTGGAACAAGACGATAAAAAACTTCATTCCTAGGGACGTCACGAAAGAAATCACGGAACGAGTCCCAATCTGCTCATTTTTAGCTGGTGGGGGAGCGGAAAGAGATGTTTACAAACACCACCGCATGATCATAGTTGTCAAGTGGGCAGAACTGCGGAGTACGACAAAAGACAGATATATGTAAAAAAGAGATCGAGAAGAGAAGCGTGTCCGTCAGGGCTACTGGGGAAACGGGTAGGGAAGTCAACCACTTGCGTGAGAGATTGAGTGATTGAGAACTTAAGTGTTTAGGTGCTTGCGACGTTAGTGATAAAGTGTTTAAGCCACTTGGTATCGTGGGCATTAAAGTCACCGAACACAAACAAATATGTTTGCAAATGGGTGTAGGGAGATGGCTTTGTCAATATTATCGGAAATACTATCTAGCACGCAACAGTCTTGAGAAGAAAGAGAACGGTAGAGAAAGAAGACATAGCTGAGTTAAGGAGAGCGAGAGAGAGAGAGAGAGAGAAAAAAGAGAGAGAGAGATAAGAATAGACTAGATATTCAACAAAGAGGTCCTTAGTCAGCGGGAGATCTCATGGACGGACTAACCCATGTGTAGGATGGGAACTGGCCCAGACTGCAACATAGTGTGGCTCTTAACTACTAGTCTGGAACAGCAACCAGAAAACTGTCAACCCGGTATCTTCAGTATGAAGAGACGTTTCCACCATCCACGCATATCACAAAAAAAAAAAAAAATCATGACAGCACCAACTATTAAGGCCAGAGAAAAGCAAAGGAACGGAGAAGCCTTTCCTAAAACAGGAAACAAGGGATGAACCTCTACTCCTGTTCAAGAGAAGGGAGATGAGTATGGACCGGGTGGTAGGAGAGCCCTCTACTCCTACTTAAAATAAAAACAAAAAAAAAAAAAAAACATAAAACAACAAAAAACAAAACAATCCCAGGTGTGACTTCCAGATAAATTATTTTAAAGAATGAGCTTTCAGATAACTTATTTGGAGAGTCAAGCTGCGGCCCACAGATACCCCAGCAGGAACATGTATACATACCTGTGTGCCGGGGAGTAAAAAAAAAAAAAAATTAAAAAAACATTACATTTCAATCGAAAATGATTGAATGCTCACATTCTGGGATATGCCACTAAACGTCATAGTGTTGGGATTAAGCAAGAGGTGAGCAGCTCCGGCCTTCTACTCTTTCTTTTTTTTTTTGTAGCGGGGGGAGGGGAGGGAGGGGTTACTTTTACATTTTGTTTTCTCTTTTTCTTTTCAATAAATGAAGAAATGCTCTTTCAAACTGCGTTCTCATAATCCCCAGCCAGTCACCACAAAAAAGAAAACAAACTTCATTAAATGCTTCGACCGCAATGAATTAATATTACGTTACCAAACACGTTAGCAGTATGAACACACACACACACACACACACACACACACACACACACACACACACACACACACACATATATATATATAAACATAAACATAAATAAACGTCCAAACAAAGACCTTGCAGAGAACCAAGAGAAAAAAGAAATATTAAATTAAAACAAAGACATTACATTTTTTCAGTCGATAATGATTGAATTATCCCATTTCTAAGCTGGCAAGTTCTACTTAGCAGGGAGTTTTGACCAAAAGTAAGAATTCTGGGTTATGCCACTATATATATATATATATATATATATATATATATATATATATATATATATATATATATAATTATTTATTAAAAAATATGATTCAACACGCTACATAAGAGGTCTCATGTTTCAAAACAAGAGCCGAAAACTTCAATATAATTATTTGAATTAAATTGAATTAAAGTAAGCTCTGTTCCATCTTCAAGCGAAATTTATCGGGAGATCTATGACGAAAGAAGTTTCGCTTTTCAGCCTTGCCTGACCAATTGGTTTTCTATATAGTTGGTTCGAGCGTACCGGATTCAACTGTAGCCGCTTCTGCCCTGAGGGGCGCAGGTTCAACTCCTGTCAGAGAGCGTAAGTTTTTCTTATAATAAGATTTCTTGAACATTCAAGCCGGTAGACAAAAATAAATTAATATACTGTTTAATAAATAAACAGAGCAGCTACTCAAATATGGATATTCACTAAAAAATTTTCAAATTAATAAACACGCACACACACATATATGTGTGTGTATGTATTTTTTTCACTTTGAGTTTGTCTTGGCTCGCAAGTATAAAAACATTGCTACTTTGGCTCACTTAATTCAGTTTACTGAATCCTACAATAAAATAACCAAATCTGCGATGTGATGGTCGACCAATTCTTTCCTTTATGACATAAATGTTAAACTGTGTCGCTAAAAAGAAAAAATCTGTTCGCTGCCTTCTGAAATAAAGAAACAATGAAAAAAAATGTATAATCATTAAATTGACCTTGTCACAAGCTGAGGTTATTTGACATAATTCAACTAATATATTTCACTTCTGCGCATGACGTGTGATTTATTGGATAAATTGACTCCTATTTTGATGTGTCATTTTGGAAAAAAAAATGCTAAACAATAAACTTGAACTAAAACCGGCTTAAGTCTTTCCGTGTCACTCGCACTCAAAATATTCACATATTTATAAAATATGTCTGCAAATATTTTTTATCTGTTAGCCCCCATCTATTTAATTTTATGAAATTTAAATTCAATTTGTAGTGCTTAATGTTTATATTAATTATAAGGACTAAGTACTTGGAGAAATTAAATCATTAAATTTACTTTGTCAAACAGGATCCCCAGTTACAGAAAATCTGTTCCGAATCGTAAAATAAAAAAATGCAATAAAACTAAGGCATTATTTAATGATAAAAGCTTTTAATTAATTTTATAAATAAAATATATTATGGACACTATTGTCTTAAAGAAAAAAAATCAGTGAATAATTTATTTTTCTAGAGTTATCATTTAATTTTAATAATCGATAAACTTTGAATTTTTTCAAAAAAATTCTGTCTTAATTTGTTGTGGTTAGGCAAATTTGTTATTAAGTAAAAATTATATTTACTAAACTAATCATAAATGGAAAAATTTACTACAAGTCAGCGACCCGCTCCTACTATTTTTTTTAAAGATTTGAATTTTTTTTATGTGTGTATATACGTACCGATTTTTTCAAATATGGACGTCCATACACGACATTATCAGAAAATAAGCGCAGTAACTACAGTTAATTTTCTAACATTTCCTCAACAAGCGTCTTCGTAAGTCAAACTAGAAAGTCAAAATACCTAAAATTCAATAAAATATAAAAATGCTTAAAATATTTAAATTTATTAAAGATTACCGGGTAGTTAAAACTTATATAAAAAAAAAGTGTTCACTTTGTATTTATCAGGTAATTTTTACATTTATGTGTCCTTTAGTTAAAAATGCCAAACATTAAGCTATCGATAAATGTGCGAACACCTGATAAAAACAACCATCTTCCTGTGCCTCTCTTTCTAAGGAGAAGTGTACTTTGCCGCTCGGCCACAAAGTAAAGCAAGGTAAGCACACTGAATCAAAAATCGGTTCCCACTATAAAAGGAGACGCATGTTCGATCCTTGCCGGGGGATGCATCTTTTTTACTAATATTTTTCGAATGTGCAGGCCAACTGACGTAAAGCACACTTTTTAATAAGTAAAAATGGGTCGTCTATTCCGAATACAAAAGTGTACACTATAACAACGTTTGAAATAAAGTATATATATATATATATATATATATATATATATATATATATATATATTTTAGACATTTTTATTTTTAACATTCTTTTTATAGATACAAGTATTTAAGTAAATGCTCTGTTTATAATAAACAGTATTAAATAACATTTACCGGCCTGAATGTCCGAAATTTTCATAGAAAATATTCGTCCTTTAACAGGATTCGAACCTGCATCCTATACGGAACCGAATATTTTCATGAAAAATTTCTCGACATTCAGGCCATGACGTAAATGTTATTTAATAAATGTTTATTATAAACAGAGCATTTAAAAGAAATAAATTGTATCTATAAAAGAATTTGTCCAATTCTTAAATATATATATATATATATATATATATATATATATATATATATATATATATATATATATATATATATATATATATATATATATATATATATATGAGGACAAAGCGGAAAATTTTTTCTTGTGACGCGTTTCGTCCTTTGTTATGTTATGTACGTTCGAATGTACAGTGGCATCAACATAACAAATTCAGTCTGATGAAGTCCTAAAGGACGAAACACGTCACACGAAAACTTGTTCCACTTTGTCATACATTTTTTTCTCCAATATTGTTCTTGATATATAAAAATTTATATATTGTTGTCTCATATATATATATATATATATATATACACAGGGTGTATCGAAAACACTTTTACAAAATTTGGGGGCGAGTTCCTCACGCCAAAACAGTGGGGGCTTGCGAAACCATTCGACACCGTGAGGAAGTATTTGAAAGGGTACGCCAGTCAATGATCCGACTAGTGCATACGTCTGTTGAAAGAAGCGGAGGACATTTTGAACATTTGTTATGAGTTGCTGTTTTGGGGTACAACAATGGCCTTTTAGACATGTTTATATTGACATTATATCTTGTTTTGGTGTGAGGAACCCGCCCCCAAAGTTTGTAAAAGTTTTTGTGATTGTATCTTGGATTGCATCGTTTACCGTAATTTCAAACTTAGCTCAAAAACGAAGGCTTTGCGGACATATATTCGCATGGACTTTTGACCTTGTTTTGGTGTGAGGAACCCGCTCCCAAAGTTTGTGAATGTATTTTTGATACACCCTGTGTATATTCTTTTTTATTTCGTTTGTTAACATTCCATTACAGTGTAACCCGGATATAAGAGACCCGGATATAAGAGAAACCCGGATATAAGGGAGATTTTCTCTGGTCCCAAAGTGTTCCCATACTTACCTAAACAAAATAGATCAAACCCGGATATAAGAGAAACCCGGATATAAGAGACTTCTTCTCCGGTCCTGACAACTCTCTTATATCCGGGTTACACTGTACATGCACAAAAGCATATCTTTGGGACCAATAACTGTCGATATTGTTCGAAATGTTAGTGATAAAGTGCTTTTCAACCATGATTTTTGACTATTTTCAAGATCCGCTGTTATGTACACGTGTCATTTTCCCCATATTTTGATACGTTTTATAAAAATTCTGCGTTCTGATTTATTCTGGTATTGTTGGCATGTGACTGGCAAGTTAGATTCTGCATTGTCAAAGTGTATATCCTTATTGTTGAATAAGCCTGTAGTTGGAGCTAAGGATAAAAAGATT
>CAHIKZ030000378.1:792500-795000 GCA_903632075.3 Acanthosepion pharaonis | reverse complement strand
ATATTATATATGCGCGGTACTTATTGGAAAGCGCTCAATATAAGTAATAGAGCTAACATACTTAGTTGTATTGATGTGAGTTTGTGACCCTGGGTTTCATGCCTTTGCGCTTGTTAGACAAACTTGACGATCACAAGGGCGTGAAACCCAGGGTCACAAACTCACATCAATACAACTAAGTATCTCTCTCTGTCTGTCTCTCTCTATTATATATATATATATATATATATATATATATATATATATATACTTTAAAAATCAGGCGGTCAATTAAAATACGCGATCTTGGTTTCGGCCTGACGGTCTCTTCGGTCGATATTTTTTTAAAATGACCACCTTAATGCTTTTTTTTTTTTTTTAAAAGCACAAAGAACGCTACATAATTATTTTTCAAAAAATAAATTAACGGGCACATGTCAATCGAAAACCTGACATTTAGTGTAATAGAAAGGACGGGGTTATTAAGAAAAAAGAGAAGAAAAAAGAAGGGTGAAAAAAAGAAAGGAACGAGAATGCAAGAGTATTGTAAATGTATACAGTAAAGAAGAAAAAGAAATATGTAACTTAAATGTAAGAGTATATAGGGAGGCGAGCTTATCTTAAGAATAACAGTGGGGTTTTAAATTAGATTTTTTTTATCCGGCCTCATATTCATTTTATAAAAAAATTTTGATATGAGGGCAAGGACTTAAAATTTCGGATTTTTGGTTTAAAAGATTTTTTGGATCCAAAAATGTTATAATCGCTAATTTCTCATGTTGTCATAGTTTGCAAAAGCGGGTATAATTATTATATGGTTTTACGTTTTTTAAAATTTTACACCTTATGATCGGATTTCTGTTACTGTTTCTTTTAAATTCGACATGTGGCTGTCAAGTTTGGTGGAGTATCTAAGGTTTGGTAGCTTAAAAGATGATATATAGTTATTCAACCTGCGCTTGAAAGCACCTTCAGTACAACCTATACACGTTTTAATTTGCTCATTAATAATAGTTACTTTTGCTTTATAAATTATAGATTCCGTTTTACAAGCTCCAATTAATGGGCATCTAAATTTATTTCGACCGTTTACATTTTTCTTTTCTGGTAGACAATTTTTGAGGAAAATAAAGAAAAAATATGAGAAAAATTTAAAGGTAGAGGGCCACAAACCGAATCTAGAATTTAAACCTCAACATATTAAACATCATATTAAGGCCATTTCGAGGAAAATAAAAAAATATTATTTGGTCTAACCCCCTTTTAACTTCCACAAAAATTTAGAATTGCATAAGATATTCAATAAAAAATACAGTCAAATTTAGATACAGTAATAAAAAGATAAGATATCAGAAACCTCAAAACTAACGTGCAGCAAAATAACACTAGCAATTTATGCAACCCTGACTTTATATATATATATATATATATATATATATATATATATATATATATATATAAAATGGTGGTACTCGTTTGGAAAAACATCGGATAGCTCAACTTGCAGTAGAACAAATCGGTAACCGAGTAAAATTGGAGAATAAAAAAAAAAGAAACAAAAACACTAAAACAGGGCGAAAACAATTGTCCAGTGTTCAAGCTCCAAGTCCAAAAAAAAAAAACAAACGAGTAAAAAGACAACTGCGTAAAGTGCTCAATAAACTAAGTAGAGCAAAACCTAAGATAATCCTAAGGAGCCAGGCAAACCTATCTAGGTTTCAGGGAAGCTGAAGATCCGTTTAGGTGAAACCTTATCTTTTATATATATATATATATATATATATATATATATATATATATATATATATATATATATATATATATTTTTTGCGTATATTTATATTCTTTTCATAGATATACTCTACACTGCAATTTTAATACTCTTTAAAAAAAATAAGAACTTTAAGAGAAAGGTACTGGGCCTGCTGAAAAGTTCTCAGTCACCGCCCCCTTCTAAACACAAAATATGATGACATTTGATTGATCTGTCAACTTGCGGGAAGTGGATCGGACCAAAGAACATTTCCTCAAGCTTTATATATACGCAAAGGTTACATCAGATATGCGTTTATGCGATCTATTAGATACGTAAAAGTAATCGATGCTTTACTTGTTTATATCGCAATGTGATCTTCGTATGTATGTGCACTGAAGTGGCAAAACTCATGCTACAACTGTAAAACATCTAACCATTGGATTCCATCTAACCCAGCGAAATGCAGTGATTCAACGTAGGATCGATTCCAGAAGAGGTTCGAATATCTTTAGAGACATTTTTCGTCAGTGGTAGACACTTCAGCTATAGTTTGGCGTTTGGACAGCTGCCCATAGCTCCCTGATTGCTAGGATCTTCCGTGCAAATAGACTTAATCACGTCCTCTAAATGTTCGATTGAGCACATGCATTAAAAAGCTGGTGTCTCCTTAAACCATTTCTAGGCAATTTGGTCTTGATGACACGGTTCTTAATTCTACAGGAATTGGTTTGTTGGAGTACACGGACGCCATTAATGGGTGAAAAT